>JAOWCC010001680.1:0-548354 GCA_030867875.1 Actinernus sp. WN-2022 | reverse complement strand
CTATTGTTCTTAATTATAACACCAATTACTGCTGTAACTTGAATGTAATAAACGATGCTGTCAGCTGTGCGGCTCCCTAGTTTCCCGTAGCTGTTTTTCTGTTTTCTTGCACGATTGCAACACATTCTGTACGTCTCAATAAAACGTTGCTGTCTTCCATGCGGCTCCCTCCAATATAGTGTCACATTGTCATTATTAATACTGTAAAATAGAAATGTTTTCTATTCGGCTGAGCGGAGCGAATGAGAATAGAATTCTAATAACATACGAGACACATGAAATGAAAAACAATGAAACGTGAAATGTACAAAATAGTCTCGTCTCAAGCGTGGGAACACTATCCTTTGATTGGTCAATCGCAAATGTATTGTCTGATGCTTGGGAGAGTGGCACTCAGAGAATCAGTAATTATTCCATTACGTCACTTTGCGCAACTGATTAAAGTTGCATATTGTAAGCAGACGTTACTTCTTTCTGTGAAAAAAATTACGCCTGCATAGCATCCTAAACCAGGCCTTTATTCGAAAACAAGAGCCCATCTGGGCTTTCACTCGGGCCACATGAGATTGAAGATGAAATACACTTTCATTTGAAATCCTCTTAGTAATAACCGAAGGGAAGAATTATTAGCTGGATTTAGCAGTCTTTAGGAGTGGCCGGTAGCGCGGTGACATTCATTCTCTGCTCCCCTAGTATATATATGTAATTTAATATGTTGTTATTTGGTACTACAAAGTTCAACAAATACGTTTGGGGGCAAGGAACTGAAAACACCAGAACCCCCACTTTATATACCACCCATAAATATATAGTACGTCGTATCTATATCAGTTCTAACGAGCTGGAACTGATTGATGAGCCATTTATCTACATCGAGATGACCATTTCTACAGGCATAGTATAGCGCAAAATTACCTAGAGCACGGCCATCCTCTGGGTGAGCTAGAAACGTTTGGTGAGCCATTTAGCGACATCGAACTGGCCCCTTTAGCAGGCATAGCGCAGTGCAAGGTTATCTCGATAGCGGGCATCCTGCGTGGTAAGCTGGAAGTGCTTCGTGATCCATTTAGCGCTATCAAGATGACCCTCAAAGCATAGGATACCTAGTTCTTGACCTGCATCCACAGCGGAAATACCGAAGGTCCTAACCAAATCTTCCCGACTGTAAGCGACTACGAAATCATACGTGAGGATTCGCAAGATTATTATTCGACCTACATTCTTATAGCGGGCTAGAGATGCCGCATCACCTAACCGTTTCGAAGTCAAAGAAGTGCTTGCAAAAGACCAAGGCCCTGAGTACTCTACGCTCTTAACCAAGATTTGTAGAGGGAGGTCTAACATATTAGCCATTGTTATTGGTATATACCATGTGAACCATTCCTCTAATATGTTCGAATTGTTAGAACCCACTTTATTATCGTTTAAACAGCAATTAGAGAAAGGCTAGTATAAGGTATACATCGAACGATGCCGGAGATAATAACTTGTAGTTGGTTGATGCGAGGGAAGGACACGAAATGCGTAAGGAAGTGTTCTAAGATATCAGAGTACTGTGCTCAACACAACTTTCAGATTCAAAGAGGGAGCACCCCATTCGTCCCATGTTCTAAATGTGGCCGCGGCTGTCGTACGAGTTATGGACTTTGTACGAAGTGCGGTGCACCACAACGCCGTATCATTCGCGAGACGAAATACCTGGAAACGAAATGCCGCACTAGGGATTGTTTTTCAAAGGTATTAGCGGAATTGAAGAACCATAAGGTATTTCTAGATAATTAGAAATCGTGATAAAAAAAGAAAAGAAATAGAAGCCAGCATCATGCCTCTATTTTTTTCTTATGTTAGATAATAGATGGGCCACCAAGCGTTCAAAATAAAATACATAAGAACATGAAAAGCAAAACTGGTGTCTAGGAACCACTTTCACCTTTTTCCTTCCTTCACTATTTTTCGTTCCTAGAGAGGTTTTTGCTTTTTGTTTGCCGGGCCGGCTTTTTTGTATTTGTTCTACTGTTTCTTTGGATCCTGTTCTAACTGGTTGAGGCACAACCGGCACCCCTTGGAACTCTATTCAAGTATCCGTAAGCTCTACCGAAGCACCCGACCCAGTATTGACATTATTCCTACTGTAATTATTCAACTTCTGCCACATCGACAGACGCACTACGATTTGTGTGGGGCTGAAGGCTTTTTACCCCACACAAACCGATCTACCACATATGCCCCCGGCAGGATTCGAACCCTGACTCAAGGGGCCTCCATTTTCCCAAGAGTCCAGCGCAGAACCGTGAGGCCACATGTGCTAGACGAAAGATTTGGTAGCAAAATATCCTATTTATGTCTTAAGCAGCTACCGTATGCTAATTAGCGGTGCACCCACGCGTTGGCTCGAAATTTACATACGAACCAGACGTAGGAATTAATTTATACGAAGATTTTTGTAAAGTTAAAATAAAATCCACGCTCGCTTCTATGGTATGAAATATCGATTTTCATCCCACTAGACTGGCAAGTTTTGATCTCATCTCCTTTCTGATCTCGGAGCGAAGTTATTCTACGCTTTTTAACCCTCCTTCTCGCCTGTTTTTTTTGCCTTATTCCTAGCTTAAGCTCTTCATATTTACCTTTCTCAACAATGATGCCTACAAACTCAGCGTCTGAAATGTTGCCGTCAGCTAGAGCTTTCGAAACTTTGGCTTCCACGGAATTAGCCTTACCCTTTGCCAACATAACGGTCTTTTCGTGCTTCGAAACGTGAACCCCCAGTTTCTTACTGGCAATAGCCGTCAAGGCCGAAAGGATGGCACATAGAAATCCCACTGATCCTAAAGAGATTCCTATTGGTATTCCTATTCCTGTCAATGACATACCCAGAGCGGATGCGGACAAAACACCACTCTGGCTACCTTTGGCCACAGCAACCCCGTGAACGATACCACGGGCTCGGGCATATTTTTTACGAACAACTTCGTAGTGCTTTGCCTGCTGTTCGAGCTCGGCGAGCGTGTCGCAGACTTTCTGCAGTCGAAAGCTATCTCCAGACAAAACAGTTTCGGGTGGATTTAGCTGTGGATAGATCGGTGCTATTGGAACTAGTTGAATTGAATCGCTTGCCATCGTATGTATATGCTATAACTCATTCAATCTTCAATACGTATCGTATAGGTTGACCACGGAAGTCTATGGTGTTGCCTTTATCATCGTGAATTGTCAGTTGAAGGCTGCTTCGCATAATCCCTAGAGCCTTGACGGTTGTGGGGTTTGGTGGAGAGTAAACCGTCCTTACATAACGCTTACCTCGGATCTCTAAGCTAGCCAGGACATTCGATCGCTTTCCCTCGAGAAGTGAGAAGCTGGAATCCACCACATCGCAGTGGACATACACCATGTTGATCTTATCTTTGATCGATACCTCATAACTACCAACGTTGATACTCACCATATCACCAACGTCAAGTGCCTTGATACACCATAGCGTACAGAGATTACGGCTGAACATGATTGTTTTTTTAACCACAAGGGTCCAAATATTCTTCGCCATGTTTTGTATGAATTCTATGAAGCCACCATCAATTGCGGCTTTGAAGAAGGGCTGGATGTTTACCATATCATAGTGCCCTTGATTAATATGATATGGGAACATAACAAGGTGAGGACCCCACCTGAACGAAGCAGCCATTGATAGATTCCACCAACTGTTCTCAAAAGCGATCGCAACTAGCGAAATATTGTTGATAAGAATAGGGTTGTCGAAGTAGACCGTATGGTCAGCCGAGGTGGTGGTGACATTTAAGATAACCATTATACATTAAAGGTAAGCAACTATCCTATATAAGCCGAAAACTTCAATATGGTAGAGGCATGGCATCAGTTCAAGTATCTATTTCCAAAGACTGTAACCGGGTGGTTCGACTCTTTTGTTGGTCGGGATGGTGTGTGGAATATTAATTTATTCTTTCACGGTGGGACCTACCAGGTGTTCACAGATTCAGGCCTCCCTACGAAGACAGGTGGAGGTCAGCTAATGGTATGGCATGGGCGCACAGGCGAGGCGCTCTTGGTACGAAAACAGTTTATGAGGAGGTACTATTCACGCGGAAGCACAAAGGTATTTCAAAAGAAGCTGTGGAAAACGAAAAGGTCGCAACACTGAATGCCAATCTGTTGGCGAAGTTCAAGAAAAGATACCCACACGCGGATTTTCACCGGTTTTATGCATCCACGGATGTAGATGTTCCTGGCAAATATTCGACCAGTATTTGGTTTCGAGATGGGGTTTCTAGCTATGTGGTCTATGGTGATAATGTCTCCAAGCTACCTGCTACCATTCAAAAACGTGCATGGAGGTTTCCCATCTACCTTGACACTAGACAAAAGTGCAAAATATCCTGTTACGGCAGTCCCAGATACCGAAAAAGCACAAGACATCGATCTCACCAATCTATGGATATACGCCACACCTACAAAAAAGTTCAAAGCAGGTGATACGAACATATTCAAGGAGACCACCATAAAGCATGTGACAGGAAAGGAGTCTCATCATTGGTTATCAGGTCCGGATTTCAAATACTGGCCTTTGCAACATGGTGTGCAACCTCTGGATGTGGAGTGTCGCTGTTCGACCCTACTTTCAAGACATATCCAGCTGTTGTTCAAGGGTTCCTACAATTTCATGTATATTTCACAATACGAAGAATTCAACGTGAACTTGGTGGTAAACATGGCGTGCCTCTACCTGATGACTCTTCTTTCAAGCAAACTGATAACATCTACGACAAAGCAGCTCTAGAGAAATTATGCATCGAGTTTGGTTTATCTAGAACGCCAGACTTCCGATGGCATGGGGGTAGGAATCACGGATTAGGAGATGTATTCCTTTTGTACGGTGATGGCTACAAAAACGTCCACGTAATCCGAGGCTACGACAAAGAAGCAGATAAGTACCCCAGCCACAATTATTTGTTTAAAGACGAAGGAAGAGCAAAGATTTGCAAAATCTTAAGGACTACATGAAGGCAGATCTGGTATCCTTTATTCGGAACGATGAACACAAAGGGAAACAATACAATTGGTTTACTCCACCAGCTGCTGGACTTGGTAGGTTGAATCGATCTGTCGAGGCTTTTGGATATTGTATTCTAGGTGCCCAAAACAACCTGACTGCATCTATCATAGATCACCAGAACGTCAAAGAAGAGTTTAAGAAGTTGGTTGAAGACGCTATTCCTGAGGATGATTTAGTGAGAAGCTATGAAAACTATAAGGGAGCTATACTAACCTTACACAAGAGGCTTGATCTAGCAATAACTGTAGGGGTGCGGTTACTACCGAGCAATCTGGTGTACTACCTTGGCAAAAAGGATGGTTATAAAAATCCAATCCCAAACGCCACGAAAGATATGGTGTTAGGTGTAAACGGGGTTAATGAGGAGACTAACGAGGAGGGTAACGATTCCAAATCAAATCCTATGGAAGGACCCACCCCAAAGACACAACTACCACACAGCGCAAAGCACCAAGGTACAACTTCCACATATAACGATACCACCACATCAAAGCCACATAGCGATACCACCACAGATAGCGATACCACCACAGATACCGATACCAACATAACAAATCCTACTCCACAACATGAGATCAATCTAGCAATGGTATATATTGCTGCAGCTGGATCTGCTTGGTGGTTGTTTCGCTAGCGCTGTTTGAATTGCTCTATTACGAACACAACTACAGCAACAATTAACAACCAAAGGTTGTTTGCTAGGAATCCCACAGCTTCACCAGCCATAGTAAATATGAAGTTTGCAATTGGTCCAATCATCCCAGGTAGAATCTCTCCCAGCTTTTTTCCTAGTGCTTTTAACGCTTTGGCAGCGGTTTTAGCAGCATCTTTAATATAGTCAGGCAAGCCCTTTGGTGGCTTTGGAACGGCCCTTGTCAGGTAGGAAACTATTGTACCAATCACGGCCCCAACCGCTAGTAAGACGGAAGTAACCGTTACCCCATACTTCTTGAAAGTAGTTTTTATGCGGTCTCGCAATGACATGCGTTCTAGTAGGTTTTCTTCTATTTGTTCTAGGACCGCTTTTTCATCATGTGTGGTTGATATCTCATTCCTGGCCTCTGTTTTCTGAGCCTCGGTAGACGTAGGGTCTTTTAGTATGTCTTCACCTTGTTTGATAAGAGCATCTCGCTGTTTCTCAGCTATGATGACATGTTCTACTGCTTCTACTATACTAGGCCCTAGAGTCCTTTTGAGGTCCTTCCCATCTTCTTAAATAACCTCCCACCCTTGGTTTTCAAAGGGATAGCATTCTCATAGCATTGCGGATGGCAATTCTTCCGTCTGGCATGGTTGCTACATCAAGCACACCCCGAATTCCCACATCATGATAGTGTTCCCATATAGTCTTGAACATCATCTGTTTTGCCTCTTCCGATAAGCCTTGTCTTAAGGCTACATTCCGATTGGTATATTTCGGAACTTTCTCATCCCTAATACCTTTCAGAATCTTTTGAAGTCCCGAGACATTCTTTGCTTCCGGAGTGGCGAGGACTTTGATGTAATCGTCCACCGAAAACGAGGTTTCCTTAGTCTTAGGCCTACCACCTTCCTTCTTATGATCACGTTTGGTTTTCATTTCGATCTTTTCATCCCCTGGATCCGTAGTTGTGTCATCTGGAAATATTGATTTCCATTCATTTTCGTCGATAGTATCACCATCATCGTAGCCTCCACCCGCTTCATCTCCACCAGGATTTTCATCATACGGGTCAAAGTCTCCTCCTTCAGCCATATTGAACTTAACTATATATCTTGCTATATTCAATATGATATCGTCAAAGTTAGTTCCCGCAGAAACACGTACATGTAGTTGGACTCAAAGCTCGACGTATCCTATATAGACGCACTTTCGCACCATCATCCACCAACCCTGGAGAGACTCTCTATGTTGCGGTTCCAAAACTAGGAGAAAACATCGTCCTAGTCCCAGATAGCTTTGCACTCTTAGGTGACATTGTATTGTCTGGGGGGCTCAACACCAATCGCGTGGTAGCCAACGTTGGACGCTGTTTAGTCTCTCATCGCAGATGTAGATTTGGAACAGAGGCAATAGAAGACCTTACCCGACCAGATCTCCTACAGACATATTCCGATCTATATCTTCCTACTCCAGAGCTAGAATCTAGGGTCCAACGTACAAGGAATCCAATCAGAGAATATGAACAAGCTTCGCTCCAAGTCTAACGGTGCAACGTCTACAACCGAAGAAGCTGCGCTACTGGCTGTATATGGTTCAAAATATCGAATCCCATTAGATGTTGACATTCTGACACAGCATGGAGCTCTATATCCCCACGCCCTCAGCGACATTATTTCGTTCGATTTGGTTCTAGCACCCGCTGTCGATATAGTGGTTGGAACGGATGCAACCAAGATAGGCACATACAATTGCAAGCTAAACAACATACAGCTGGAGTATGAGGTCATCGAGGATGAAAAACTAGCCAGACAAGCAGAGCATGCATATGCTACAGGCACGGCCTTTCTTTTCAACCACGCTTTACACTCCTCGGCTGTACCTATTAACAAGGCATCAGACACTTTGGTGGCTAAGAACCTCACAGTCCCACGGAGATCCTTTACTGGACTAATTCTACTCTTCATTGAGCCACACACTGCAGGCGCCCGGGACAGCGAGGCATTCTCCAATCCAGGCATCACGCATCAAGGTGGAGGTAGATGTTAATGGCATTCCAAATTTCTTCTTTCCAGATGGTATACTACCACCAGATTTCTTGGAGGCTGCCAAGGGATGGTTTGGTACGTTAGTAGATGTCGATCCGAAAATGACGCCTATGACACCCACCAAGTTCTACAACAACAAATTTGCCATCTTGGTTGATTGTCGCACAGCAAAGGATTCAGTTGTCCATGGTGATGGCTTGGCCCAAATTGGTGGTGGGAAAGACATTGACATCCGAGTGCACAGGAGTGGAGGCAGTGGAATTGTTAACATGCACATCTTCGTTCTGTCGGATGCTCAGATCAATATATTGAATGGAACTCTGAGTAGTTTTACATATTAATGGCTTCCATGGTAGAACACATCCCATTCAACTCACTCATAGTAGGACCCACAAATTGCCGGAAAACAGCATTTCTCATAGAGCAGCTTCGCGGACCATTTCGTGGTAAGTTTGACTATATAGTATTATATAGTATTAGTTTGCCCCACATACGCCTACAACAAAACCTATCGGGGATTTGCCAATCTAGATCCACACTTCTATGTTGTATCTCCACCACAGGATGCTATCAATACCGCATTGAATATTTGTGCCACCTTTTGGGCTGGGACCAATACGCTATTGATTCTAGATGATTGTGCTGCCTCGAAAGATGTAAAAAGAAGAACTGACAAGCTCGTCGATTTAGCATTCTCTGCTATCCCATCAATTAACAAGCATATGCAAACCTTTCCGTGAAAACGTAGCTGTTGTAGTTGACTTTCATACCGCATCGACTGTAGATGGAAAAAGGATTTTCGAGGACTATGGAGGCTCGCAAGAAGGCAGCGAGTTACAAACGGTACGTGCTTCGGTCTCACAAGTTTGCTCGCATATGCTTTTGTTTACGACATCCTTTTGCAGTAGTGTTAGAGCTACCCGCACCTATGATATATTATCATGGATGATAAAGAAATATGTGCCCTACTAGGTGAGGATGTAACAGGCCCACCACCAAAGACAGAGGATGTCGTAACTGATAACCGCGAAGCACAACTTACAATTTTAGCTGCAACGGGTACAACGAAGTATTATCTAGGTAAAACTTTCTCTCTAGGAGATATTGCTAGACTATCTGAAAAAGAAGTAGATAGATTATATAGAAGGTATCAGGCCGTTCTAGCGCAACAAATAACGGAAAGCTTAGTCAATGGTGTGATGCGTCTAGCTACCCGCTTAGTTGCTTACCTAGTACCCATAGATTCTCAGGAAGAACTGATCAAAGACCTACAAGAAGACCATCTAGTCCGCAACGTGATCAGTGCTGCAACTGGTCTACTATCACTTAGAGCAGGTCGCTTTGTGGCACTAGCTAGCGTCTTGTTCCATGTGTCTGGTCACATAGTTATTCCTGGTACACCTATTGAACCTTCACATACAGCTACTATATCGAAGCAAGATGGAGATAACTGCAGATCCCCGGAAGACTGTGCCTAAGAAAAATGGAAGAAATCCAAAGCATCTTGCTGTTGGAAAAGCATTGGCAGAAATCAACAAACGTGCTAGAGAGGCTCAAAAGTGAATGTTGGCACGTGAAAGCGAATTATCTGGCCACATAGTCATTCCTGGTACACCTATTGAACCTTCACGTACATCTACTATATCGAAGCAAGATGGAGGAAACGGATCGAATAACTGCAGACCCACCGAAGACTGTGCCTGAGAAAAGACAAAAGGATACAAAGTGTGTTGCTAGGGGGAAAGCATTGGCAGAAAGTAACAAACGTGCCAGAGAGGCTCAAAAGAGGGAGATAGCACGTGAAAGCGAATTATCTAAAGGAACCGACGTGGGGGGAAGCTGGACAAAACACGTGTCTACCAACACCACTCTAGCAGTTATTGGCACGGGCGCTGCAGTGGTAGGGGCATACTATCAATACAGAAGATACGTAGACGACGCCCCAAGAACGTTAGTGTGGTACACCCCGCGAGTCCGGTAAAGACTACGAAGGTAGCATTGCCGGCCATGAAGTAGAACGATAGAACATTTGAAGACTAGGAAACCATAGGCTATAGGAGGATGGTTGAGAATAAATTGATGAAAACGGTAACTGATGCCGCTATAGTTACTGGACTTGCTACAGGTATTGGTTGGATTGCAAGGAAGGCTGTAAAAGAACCTATGCTCAACGATCCGTCTTCTTCTATAGTGAATTACGTGAAGTGGACGGCTGTGTTGGCTGGTAGCATAGCTGCCAAACAATATCTCGAGGACCAAAAGTACATACCAGCTGATTTGTAGAGTGCCCGTAGTAGCATGGCTTCGGTCGCAATGTTCTTTTTCGGAGCTGTTTTGAATGCGACGGCATTCACTGGTGCTGGGTTGCTTGCTAAGCTTTTTTGGCGCTGCTATAGAACGAGAGAGACACGACAAGGCCCTCGAGAAACAATAAGCTGCCATGGTGGCTTGCAAAACGGAACGCGAAAGATTATACGACTATGCCAACGAACAGGAAGGTAAGGAGCGCGATGCTTACGAGGAGCAAAGCGACACCAACAAAGCTTTCGTGCGATCCGACAAGTTACGCCAGACACTGAAACGACTCCAAACAATGAAGGAGCCTCGCTTATCAGACTACTATCGACCCTCGAATGGACAGAAGACGAATGAGTTGATCTATGCTGGAGGTGAAATGCTAGGTGCTGGCTATGCTGTTAGTCGCTGGCTATAGCCTCTCGAGAAAAAAAAAGAATGAAGACTATGCACTATGGCAGATATACCTACCACCACCACGATATATCCCACGACCACATTGGACCGTATCGAAACCAAATGAGGTTCACCAAGCTGATTTGATCTTTCTACCTCACGATCGACCTGGACGTGGGCGAAAGCTATATAAGTATGCTTTAGTGGTAATCGATGTGGCTTCTCGATATAAAGAGGCTGAGCCTTTGGCGTCGAAAGATAGCGGTGAAGTTTCTGCTGCCTTTGAACGAATCTACAAGCGTAGTCCACTAGAATGGCCAAAAACGTTGCAAGTCAATCCTGGTAGAGAATTCATGGGACGTATGTCTGAAACCTTAGAACTACGTGGTACAAAAGTTCAACGAGGTGAGGCTGGTAACCACAGGGCACAAAGCTTCGTCGAGCGAGCAAATAGAACACTAGCTGAGAGATTGTTTGGATATCAATATGCACAGGAAATGGTACTCACTTCGGAAGGATCAGATGCGCGTAGTAGAGAATGGGTGCTGAGGCTTCCAGAGGTTATGAAAGCCATGAATAACGAAGTTACTCGGCTGACTGGGAAGGAGCCTTCGAATTCCATAGAGGCACAGCAAGTAAACATAAAGACTCCTACATATTCGCGGTCTGTTGGATTAGAAGAAGAACGTTTACAGTTTGATATTCCAGTTAGATATCTTTATGCACCTGGAGAGTTGGGAGGTGGAGCTAAGCGAGCAACTGATCCTGTGTGGAGCATACAGACATATGTTATTTCACGTTGTGCGATATCTTCGAACCAACCAGTTCTGTAACATTTGGGGGAAGATGCACCCAAGCGTGGATTTGTGCGTGAAGACCTACAAGTCGTACCGCCAGATACTGAACTACCCCCAAAGGGGATTCTAAGATAGCAGCTCGCAAATAAAATCATCTAAGTTTTCCTCCTCTGGAATGGTGTTTTTATGTCCATAGGCTAGTGTATCAACCCCGTTTGCTGAAATCCATCGCTTACTATCGAAGGGCGATAGAGATATATTATTCATATGCATACCATACATCATATGACCTTCGCTTCGAAGCATATCCATACCATGGCGGAATACTTTCTTATCTAGCAAGCACTCTTTGTATTGCTCATGACAAATACGATGTTTCACAACTGCCTTCTTGGTACCTTTAGGTTTCCTAATCTCTCCACCATCTACTTTCAATATTGAGTAGAGCTTAGATCGTAGTCCAACGTATTCGACAATGGGAGTACCTCCACATTCGTCTTTCATTTTACCAAGTGCCTTCTTATTGTTGATGATATACAACGGATGGTCTTTGCTGTAGTTGCTCGTATCGTATAGTTGTTTGTTTATACCCATGTCTGCATATATGTCTTCAGTTTCGATGTGTAGTAGGAGACTGTCTGTGTCTGTGTAGAGTAGATTACAGCGTTGTCCATAGTGCTTCTTGAGCTCGTTGTAGTAGAAGTCATACATCAGATGTTTTGAGAGATCTAGAATCGACATTCCAACATATACTGGGCGGTCCAGCAGTAGCTTGCTTTTGTAGTTGTGTACAGCAGGCTTATTCAAGAGACTGAAGATCGCACTAGTTTAATATCTACACGCTTACGCAGATTTTCCATTGTTTTACCAAATACGCTATTGTTCATCAGTTTGTAGAGTTCCTGCTCAAAAGTGCTCTTTGCTTGTTTTCGTAGCTCTGTATTCATTCGTATGTATACATACATACATACATACATACACTTTATTTATACACGAGTAAACATCAGTAATAGCATAAAACAATTACAAAATACAGAGATTGTAAAAAATAAAATATGCCTACTGTTTTACATGAATGTCGTGTGTTGAAGTATGGTAGTTAAAAATAGGGAAGTTAGGTTACAATATAGATAATCTTTTCTTAAAATTACTTATTTTATCGGAGGCTCTGACATCCTCGGGCAGTGCATTCCATATCTTTGCCCCGTCAAAACGAAAGCATTTTTTACCGAAGTTTGTGCGCGGACGAGGAAAGGAGATTTTAGTCGACGAGCCTCTGAGATTATATTGGATAGCTTCGGTTCTTCTTTCGAACATTTTAGTCATATACTCGGGTGCAAGGCCGTGCAGTGCTTTATAAACCATGACTGCTTTTTCAATGGCCCTTTGAGATTCTAGTCTTTTCCACCCTAGGTTACTCAGTAGCTCGTCAACATGGGTATGGAATGGTAGACCAGTTAGTATGCGGGCTGCTCTGTTTTGTAGTATGGCTCCATCCATGGGGATTGGTTGAATCGCAGTGCTCTGTGGATCTTATGGAGACGCATACCTAGAGATAGGTATAGTTGTAGGTTGCGGTAATGAAGAACGTATCGCTCTTTATATCGGAGGTTACGTATAAGCTTCTCCACTTTTAAGGATCCATTGCCTTTGTATAGTTTCTCAAATAGTTCGGTTTGATACTCTGATAACCAAGCACGATCCACTTGCATTCTTTCTGGAGCTAGCGGATAGAAGTTGTGTGCGTCGTGAAGTTCTCGAGGATACTCAAGGTCAACTTCTAGGATGTAACCTTTATCTGAATCAATTGCGTGCTGGGTGATTTGTTCTTCTGTTGGTATGCACCACTCAAATCCTCCTGTTGGTAGATATTGACTCATAGCCCAGCCGTATAGGTTGTTAGCATCAAGATAGAGTATATGGCTATTTGGCTTCTCTGGGTCAAAATCAGATACGCTTGGGTTGTTTGCTTTGGCACTACGCTGAGACACTATAGATATCCCACCGCGTAGACCTTTCTCAACAAATAGATGCATGTCATAGTCGGTTAATAGTTCAAGCTCCACACCTGTCTTCTTCAACAGCGCATCCCACGATAGACCGGGGCTCGTGTAGTAGTGAGCTGGATCCAAGCTATAGTTTTGCATACATGTCGCGCGAAAACCCTCAAACACATCTGCTAGAAGAAGTACGTCGGTTTGAAGGTAAAGATCATGGTAGTCTCCCAATGTTTCACAACCAAATGCCTTCCAAACTTCTAGTGCGTGTTCATAGTCCTCGTCGGATACGTCCTCTAGGTATAGCTTACTATATAACGCTTCTTTTGGTGGAAGAGATGTCTCTGTGAATCTCTCCCAAGAGTCCATGTACTCATATGGATAGACGCCTTTGCGCAGCAGCAGCTTGTTCTCATCTAGGTCATGTGTATACTTTGTAGTTTGTCGAAAGGTGTCTGGGGCTGCACTTGCTACCAGCTTATGAAGAGATGATGGTAGAAATTGAACGCTATCTATGAAACGTAAGCTGCCAAGTGAGAATGAAATGTATTTCTCCATATTGTTTGGAATACAAGAGATATCACCCTCTGTCTTTGATATAGATTGCATCAATAGGTGAGAATCATATCCGCGCAAGTTGTGGAATACAACTGGAATGGTAGGTGAGATACGCAATTTGAGGTTACAGACTCTGTGTGCGGCGCCTCGACTACTCGCCTGTGATGTGGCAATGATCACGTACTCTATCGCTACCAACTAAGGGCTTCTGGCAGATATGACAAATAGTTGACCTATTATAAGCTCTCTTGTTTTCCCATGACATACATAGTGGCTTGGCAACTTGGGCTTTGATCTTTGCCTCCTCTTCTTGTATGCATAGTAGAAAGCGTTCGATAGTATCTGTACCTCTATATAGTACAGGTGGCTCGCTGTGGCCATCAGAACGTACAACTATGTAGCAAAATCCACAGGGAATATGTTCTTCTGTTTTTTGTGTGTTACTTTTCTTGGGGTCTTGGGCAGGTCCTACGATCTTAGTGGTCAAAGCCTCAAGGTCGGCATAGATGACATAGGGAACTTTGAGCTGTTTGTGGACATTCTGAAATGAGACTATGTTGTTCTCCTTGGTAGGCATTTCAATGCGAATGGCTCTGTCGTCGACTCCGTTGCACTCTGGAATGTGATTTTCGAGAAGAGCTTTGGTAGTATATCCACGTAGACAACGCTCGCAGAAGTGCTTTCTCTCTTTATGCTTTGTTTGATCGAATAGGAGTTTGTTGAAGTTCTTGATCCAATAGTAGTGTTGAAGACCTCTATCTGGGTGCTCTATAAGCAATAGGTTAACTCGCTCCGAAAAGGTCTCCTTCGAGATATGATGTACGATCAAGCACTTTTCCTTTGGATCCCAACCATACACATTTATAGAGATCTTGTTTTGCTTCTCTACACGTTTTATTTGTGAGATTGGCGTTGGTGAATCCACCCCATCAAAGTTCAACCCATCGTCTTCTTGGTACTTCGATGTCCTCTCGGGGTTTTGTTTGACTTTACACTTTGCGGCACGTAGCGACCAACGAAAACAACGGTTGTCTTTGTTCTGTACGTTGATCACGGCTTTCTTATTCGCGATTTCTGGAGGTAGTGGTAAATACGAACCACCACGTAGTGGTTTATATCGGGCAATGTTCAACCATATAATGTTGACTGTATCTATAACCCAGTTTGATCCTCGACTGATCCACTTCTCAATGTAGTTGTGGATCTGAGCATGTGCTTCTACTATTACCCCACGGATCTCAGCACTGTTGGTCAAAACGGCTTGCGAACTCCGAAAAGTAGCTATCTGATATACTGAACCCTCAGGTTTGTCAAGCCTGAGTGTTATGTTCAAAGCTAGCTGAAATTTAAGGTTATTAAGGTCTTGGAGATCTTCATTGAGCTTTTCGGTAGTCTGCATCCGCACACCAGCGAGGAAAGCAGCTGGGTCTGCTCCTAGATGATTACCATCTGGAATGTCCATCTTCCATCCTCGTAAATAGCCCCTAATGGCCCTCGGTGCTCGAACGAACTTAAGCATGGTATAATACCTTAATAACTGCACTCCTCTAATTGGGTGTCAAAATACAATAAGTGTACTATAGTAGTATATAAAGTGGTGGTTCTGGTGTATCACCTTCGTTCTCAGTTTTTTGTTACATTCTATGGCTCCCGACCCCAAACTTTGTAATACCAAATAACAACATCTATGGTACCCCAGAAGATAATGAGTTGGGATTTGGTATTACAAAGTTTAATAACTACGTTTTGTGGGGAGGGAGCCATAGAATGTGACAAAACACTGAGAACGAAGGTACTGCACCAGAACCCCCACTTTATATACTACTTCTGCTGTTCTGCAGGTTCAGAGTACTAATAGATGAGTGTCTCAAATGTATGTTTATATTTGTCCCATATTATAAGTTGTATCCTCTCCACCTATGATGGAGCTATCACTATATTTCTCTAATCTCCTTTCTACCCTGCGGCTCTTTATCGCAGCTCGCTGATCGCGTCCATATTGGAATTGTTTGATTAAAGATTATTAACTGAATCTCTATTTAAAAGCTTTTACCCTCCTTCCCAAAACTGCAGTCTGCTCATTATATTACATAACTATAAAGGGAACTGTTGGAAGCCTTTAATTTCTTGAACCAAAACCTCGGCCGTGAGAGGATTCTTGTTTTCTTGAATATTGCTTCGCTCATCATAAATTATTCTGTGCTGATTGTTTATTTCTCCGGGGTATTTCTGGCTTCGTGTTGGCGAGCTCTCACAGTTCAGGAGTTCAGATGTCTTCAGACTTCGATAGAGGAGAGAAACCCATGACTGCTCAACCACAGCATATATAGATTTGCTAGTAAATCGCTATATTTCGCTATAAATCAGCTATTCAGTATACCTGTATAGTAACGTACAGAGGTCTCGATACGAGATCGGTAAACCAACCAAAAACACGGTCAAAATTATTCTAGTGTTGGCCTACAGATCACGGTGTTTGCACTGGTATGTATTATGACCGAGAGTAAAATGAAATGTGGCATAAAACCTACGAAACGTACCTCAAACAAGAATACCGTCCGATGGCGAAATCTATTAGCAGTGGCACGAGGTCGATTCATGCATAATTTAACGCATACGCATAAATTTTGTTGCACCGAACAAAAACGGCCTGCAGATTTCAACTCGGGCATGAATAGAGAAGGGATTAATGTTTCAAATAAAGAATTACTAGGTATTTACAGGAGCCCATTACCAGGAGCGTCCATATGTACTGTATCTCTTACCGAGCTGACAAGCTGGCGGATGAACACGTTTAGCTGACCACAGCGAATGATAATTTAAGAGAATAACTGAGTAAGCAATTAACTATGACAGACGAAACAGAGCTTCTAACGATTGAATCCTATCGAAAACTTTGGAAAAAGGAAATGTTACCGGAATTAAGGAAAGAATTCAAGAAAGAGGTAAATACACTTACCGAGCGACTTCAACTCGAGCTCGCGGCAATGAACAAGCGGCTTCAAAACGTGACGAAACCTCGCAGACCTCGTAGGCATTCATATCAGATAAATACGATGGACTGATATCGGTTACACAGACAGCTAAGAAGGAAATATAATCTCTACAGAGACCTTAAAGAACAAGAGCAGACAATTTCAAGCGCCCAAGAAGACATTTGTTACAACATGGCCTCCTTGGACGCTATTCAACAATACTCGAGACGTGACTCATTAGAAATCACCGGAATCCCAATTCTTCCTATCGATAATCCTAAGAAACTAGTAGCTGAATTAAGCTCGCTGCTAGAGGTCAAACTTGATGAGAAATATATATTTATTTCACACAGATTGCCTGAGACCAAGAAAGTTAAAGATGGACTAATAGTGAAATTAGTCCGACGTGACTAGAGAGACGAAATATACAAGAATCGCTCAAAGCTTGCAGGGAAAAGTACAACCTGGCTTCCATCAGTACGCGAGGAAATTGGGAAAAGTATTCCCAAAGCTACCAAGATTCACATAAACGAATCTCTCAGTTCGTACCGTAAAATACTTTTCGGTAAAATACATGAGTATGCAAATTACGGCAATACCTGAGTATGCAAATGCTAAATCAGCTCTATTATGAACCCATTTATCCTTATCTTAACTATGGATCTATGAGCTGGGGAAATACATACCCTACAAATCTAACAAAAATATGTACTAAACAAAATAAAAGTATCCGAAGTATCTTTTTTGCCAATAACAGAGAATCCTCTAGTCCCTATTACAAACTTCTTAATATCCTAAATTTGAAAATGTTGTAAAGTTGAAAATTTGTACCTTAACACAAACTATATAATAACCCATCTAATATCTCCTCTGTATTTCATGATTTTTTAATGCCTGTAACAAATGTACACAGCCATAATACCAGATATGCAGCAAACAATAACTTTAATCGCCCCAAAATTAGAACTAATATAGGAAAATTTACATTTAAATATTCTGCCTCTAAAATATGGGAAACTAGAAGTAATCATAGATTCTCAAAGTGCGTTTGACATATTTTTTTGTATGAGAACTAACGTCTCTCGGGTTTCAATTGTTTTCTCAACATTTGTAATACCACTCCAATTAGTGTTTTAAATAGTACATAGGAGTTAGTATAGAACACAATCAATCCTATTTAGATGTGTATAAACTGCATCCCAGTTTTCAGGACCAAGGCTGTCTCCATAATACTAAGTGTCAGTGATTGCACTCCAGTGTAGAACATAAAATATATGTGCATGTGCGTAAACTACACCTTCAGAGAATCCAACTTATTCTTCAAGTGAGACCAAGGCTGGCTGCAGATTATTGAGTGTCCATTGTTATTGCAGAATAATTTCTGATCATATTAGCGTACATAGCAACAAAGAGTACTTTAAATGTCCCTCACCTTGTTTTGATATTTAAGTTCCTTGACATATCCAAGTGTGGTTATACCCTGAATGCAGTGTTAATTATTTGCATAACCACGATGAAACCACCACGATGCACACATGTGTAGTATTTAAGGGCCCATTGACATATTTAAATCGGCCGTTGCAAGGGAAAGTTTGCAGCCTCATAAAACCCGTAAAATTAAAGAGGGCAATAATTATTGTCAAGGTGACACATAGGGTAAAGTCTTGTAGTCTGATGACGCCATCAAGTGACGTCATGATGACGTCATCAAAATCAAGAAATTTCTAAACTCTCCAAGGAATTTTCATCTACTAGTAATTTATGAATATTTTCCGAACCTACGAATTAAGGCGCATAAAACCGAGCATGCGTTTGCCATTACGACAAAAAATGAAGATTTTCCAACACTTTTAGTCCAATTTTAAGCTTTTTTGGCGAATGAAAAGCCATAACTTTGGCATTTATTGTCGGTTTCCAAAATCCATTCCCGAATTTGTGGAGAACGTGGTCAACAACATTTTAACGGGAAAACGTTTGGTGTTTAGTGAAAGCGCGCAAAATGTTTAGGATTTTTAGGAATCGGAAGTGGAGAAATTAACGCATGCGCAAAAGTGCCTGATTTGTGAAATAGTCGCAGAACTGTTGTTCCAGTAAAGTCTACAATAATTGGTCGAACAGGATGTGCATTTTCTCCTATTTCATTCGACAATGGCCAGTTTTGGGGTTTGGCTGAATACTCCAGTCTGCAATGAGCTAGCCAGTAGAAATCAAGCTAAATCAATTAGACCGAGATTCGACAACTTTCACTTGAAGTTGAATCTCGTGGCGTTCACAACAGTTTGTTTTCCGACATCAAACAAACTTTTTTTATGAATGAAAACTGACCTGTTTTTTAATTGGTTGCACTGAGGTGCTATCACAACTTTACCAGGTACCCGAAAGCATTATCTGGAAAGAAAAGTGTGCATGTTTGTGGAAGATTTGAGTTGAAAACCTGCCGGTCGGAAATCACTTGACTTCTTGAGTGGCCGTACTTTTCTTCGTGTTTTTAGAAGCCATTTTCTAGCTGGAAGCAGCCATTTCAGCTTCTATATATTTGACAACTATAGATACTATTTACAAGATGTTCTTTCAATCTATCAACAGCGGGAAGAGCTCGGCTACATCTGAGAATCCAATTTTGGATTCTCAGATGTAGTTTGCTTTTAGTTTGCTTTCCCATTCATCGGCAATTTCCCGCCGTACGCTTGTCGTTACTTTTTTGTTCGGTACAAATTATTAATTATTTCGCTTTATCTAGGTTCAAGTACAGTTAGGCGCCTTTCGAGTCCTGAACGATTCCTTCAAAATTATCGGATAGAGTTTCTTGTCAAGTATTTCTTTCACACGATAAACCAAGCTTTTCGTTTTCCAGCGACATTCGCGCCCGCCACGGCTTGCTTCGACCTTCGTTCATTCATGAAAACCTTTCAGGTAAACCACGTGTGAGAGATTACCGGAAATATCCGCGCGTACGGGCGAAAATACTTCACATTGACCTTAGTTAGAAACTCGTGTAAGACACAGTGAAAGAGCTTCGAGCTAGAGCTCGAGTTCGTAGTTCGTACAACGCGAAATAAAGTTGTGTTTAGAACTAAACTTCACATTGGCGGTAGTGGCTGGGATTCGAGCTCAAACTGTGAGAGTAAGTGGGATAATTTCGAGTTATTCAGTGGATTTTGGCGAGAAATATGTCTGAAAAAGCCAGCGACAAGAATTTTTAGACTTGATAAAACACGTGCTGTGATTGTTTTAAACGGGTTCAAAAACGCTTTAAGAATGCAATGAAAGAAAGACGCACATCTCAAGGGAATGACATAAAGAAAATAATTTTTAGTAGGATGAAATTTTACATAAAGTTTCATCCTAATTAGAAATTCACTGATAAAGGCCCAACATTTGCTGCGAGTTTATTAAACGACTTCAAAAACATTCACAATGTAAAGAGGGTAAAGAGACCTTTTTCAGTTATTTTGGCGATACGACTCATTTTGGCCGAGAAAATCCAAGCTAAAAGTTTATGTAAATTTTATCAGGTATAAAATGTCTTCACAGTCATTGATTTCCTTTGTTTTTGCTTCATTAATTATTCATGAGTTTTTGAATTATTTTTAAATGTAGAAAGGAAAAGGAGGAGCGTTGCTTTGATAATAATTCATTAAATTCATCTTGAATATAGTAGTTGCTATTATTAGTAGTGTAAAATTGCTGATCGGGGTCAATGTCAAACGTTCTCTTCGTATAATGATCAGAAAATGGGTCACTATCAGAACTCAGAACTAGGTGAATCATTATTGTTGATTTCATTGTTACTTATCTTCGACAGTCCATTATGTGCTGAGCTTCTGCAGGTCAGCAATAGTAGTAATTGTGATGATAGAGGAGTCATCAGTCTCCCTCAGGTGTACTTTACTTCCCCTTGCCCAACAATACTTGTCAGTAAACGCTCCGACTCTGGAAAGTCACTTGGGAAACCGTCAACAACACTATTTGATGGCGCGATGACATGGAACCTAATGCCGCGCTCGAAACAGCCGTGACTCAAATGCATCCGCGTGATCCCCATACATCATAATCTTTTGGACGTTGTCTTGTTGCGGAATTCGAAAGAAAGGGCATAGGATATGTTGCTTTAGTTTGGTAAACTGCCTTCTTTGCATATATGAGCCTAATGCGGCACCAATTTGATTAGAAATTATAATTAAATCAGCTTTTAATTGATATTAATCTATTACATTCCCTATCTAATTTTCAGAGAGGAAATCGAGATCATTCAAAGGAAGAGTTTTATTTTATCAAGTTTCATAGCATTTTCGTTTACAACAAGACTACTGGCACCTCTAATATCTATTATCGCTCTGGTTTACTCTGGAGTTCATCTTTCCGCTTCAAGCATTTTCACCCTGACTACGATTTTAGATATTATGACTACTGCAATTTGTGTAAAACTCTGCGCAGAATTTTACGTTGTCTCAGAATCAAAAGTTGCAGTTGATAGAGTTGAACGTTTTTTGTGGACACCATCAGAAACACATTCGTCTCACCATGGGGATGAAGAAAGGAATGGAAAAATAATCTTCAGTAACAGCGGTAGTGTTAAACGTTCGAAACGTATTATCTGGAAATGGAAGGAACATTTTCCCGGAACAACAACATCACCAAATAGAGTTAAGAAGATGGAAACTGGCACCCATGTACGAACCGTGATGGAACCACACCTAACACTAACTGATGTATCAGCCGGTTGGAGTAAAGAAGATGATCAGTGCACTTTACATGGGATCTCTCTTAGAACAACGGGAAGCCAGCTTGTCATTATCACTGGAGCTGTTGGTAGTGGTAAGTCGTCATTGCTTATGGCAATTCAAAACGAAATTCCCGTTAAATCAGGGCAAATGTCTGTTCACGGTAAAGTTGCTTATGTAAGTCAAATCGCATGGGTGTTCTCCGGGACTGTCAGAGAAAATATCCTCTTTGGAAAATCTTTTAATGAAAAAAGGTACAAGGAGGTTCTGGAAGCGTGCGATCTTCAAGAAGATATGAGACACCTTGCAAAAGGAGACTTAAGTATGATCGGAGAACGCGGGGTGAGCCTAAGTGGTGGTCAGCGGGCACGTGTAAGTCTAGCACGCGCAGTGTACTCCGATGCTGACATTTTCTTATTGGATGACCCTCTGAGTGCTGTAGACGCTAAAGTTGGTCAACACATCTTTGACAAGTGTATCTGTGGAGAGTTATCTGGTCGCCTAAGGATTCTAGCCACACATCAACTGCAGCATCTCCATCGAGCTGACAACATTGTAGTTTTGAGTGAAGGTCGTGTTGTTGGGGAAGGATCATATAAAGATCTTATGAAAAATGGCACACTCAACGAGGTATCTGAAATTGCTGAAGCCGAGAAACTTCACAACACAAAAGAGCAAAGGCTTGAAAGATCAGGAGATCGTTCAAACGTTCCCGAGAGAGGAGAGAGTGGTAGCCGTGATATGATGGAAGAGGATGAGGATCGAATGGTGGGTACAATCACATGGCGTCTATACTGGGACTACCTTAGAGCTGGTGTGCCTGCTGTGCTGATCATTTGCCTCTTTGTACTGTTCCTCGTGATGGAAGGTGAGAACAGTTTGAATGTAGTAACTATTGTTAAAATGGCCGATTGCTAATTTGTGATATACATTTTTGAGAAAACACTCCTTCACTGAAAGTAGCTATAAATACCCAGATACCCTCAATTTTAGGTAAGGAGAAAAACGTTTAAAAAAATCCCATTGATATTATGCTAGCCGAATTATGCCTTGTAACATTAAGGTGAATGCTTTATCGTTTAGTTTCACTACTAGCCCCAAATTGGTGGTTGTCACGTATGGCAATGATGTCACACAACGAACAGAAGAGTGATACAATACTTGGTATCTACGGAGCATTAACAGCAGCTGCCTTTGTGTTGTCCCTATTGAGCATTGGTCTGTTCTTCTTCTCTGTTGTTAAGTCGTCAGAAAATCTCCACGATAAAATGACGGTAGCTGTTATCAAGTCGCCTTTGCTGTTCTTTGACACCAATCCAGTAGGACGTATAATGAACCGCTTCTCAAAAGACACAGGCAGCATGGATGACTTAATACCCTATAAAATGACTACATCTCTTTTGTATTGTTTAAATTTCGCCGGCGTTGTCATTCTCTCAGCTGTTGCGAATGTCTGGTTGCTTATTGCAATCATTCCCCTGGTAATGGTGTTTGCATACCTTGGAAAATACTACCTTAAGACTGGTCGTGAGCTGAAGAGACTGGAAGCGATTAGCTGCAGTCCTGTGTATGCGCACATGGTCGACACCATCACAGGGTTGGAAATCATAAGATCCTCGAATATGGAAGCCAATTTCTTTGATAAGCACATAAGGTAAGACCTTTAGTTATTAGTATTAATATGCCCGGTAATATATTTTTATTGTCATAATTTCATTTCGAATTAGAGCATCGTAACATTTTTGGTGGATTTGTGTCATTAAAATCGATTATAAATAAAGTAAATGGGAAGACATGTTGGATGGCAGAAGTAATGAAATTTGTTTAATCATGTGAAAAATTAAATCTCAAAGGAATGACATTCTATTGTTCCTGCCATCCAACATGGCTGCCATCGCGTGATGGTACAAACCCTCTATCGTAAATTATGTCTTGATTTCAATGTTGTGTCTATGTGTTATAAATACAATAACCTATTTGTGGCGTCGAAATATGCCCTGAGTTTTCATCCGCGGACATTATCTGATCCGAGAAGAGAACAGTCCCGAGAGCGAAGCTCGAGGGGAACTGTAAGCTTCGAGGATCAGATAATGTCCAAGGACAAATATCAGGGCATTTTCGACGCCACAATGTAGGTTATTGGTACTATCATTCTTCAAATATTTTCTTTGATGCTCGCTTATAAATACGCTCACAGGGGGTGTATTCGCTGATATTTCCCGCTCGCGGAGAGAAAATATCCGGTCACGTGACGCATTTTACCAATTACGCGCGAGAGAAAATATTTTTGATGGGTTATAAAGGTTTCTATTTTCCATATCTTTCAAAAACTCATGAATAATTAATGAGCATTTTGTCCAATCAGATGAAGCAAATCAGTCACGTGCATGCTCCTTTATACCTGATAAAATCTCATCATTCTAAAAGGCCCGCGGAGGGATTTCAATTCTGTCCCAGAGGGAAACGGGGTTAATGATTGAGACAATGGAATTTCTATTGATGTTTCGGCTTTCTCACTGAATTGCTAATTAGGATGAACGTTTTATATAAAGAATATTAATGAACATGAAATTTTATATAAAGTTTCATCCTAATTAAGAATTCACTGATAAAGACCCAAAGCAAAAAGTACACGGAATATAAGGTACCTAGATAAAATATTTTGCACTAAATTTACTAATATCAGCAGACTACCAAGATACACAGATATTATTTTTAAAATGAAGTTATCCAACTACCATTACTTGTTTACCGAGCCACTGTTTAGTTCCAATTATTAAACCAAACTCAAAGCCGTAAAATTATAAAAACGTGCATTAAACTTACATATTTTGTGCCGGAGTCAAAAATTTAGAGTCTGCCGTCATGTCAGTCACATCGCTTTCCAAGTCTTGAACTTTATCGAGGTAAACCACGACACCAAATCCTTCAAGTGCAGATTCTCCTTTCATTGCGAAACGCCGCTTCAAACAACATAGTATGGTAATTTCTTCATGTCATTCCCTTGAGATGTTCGTAATTGCAGGCGGTGATTACTCGAATATTTTGCATGGCGTTGTGAATACAAAGGTTCAATGGTTCATTAAGTAACCATTCCCTTGAGATGTGCGTCTTTCTTTCATTGCATTCTTAAAGCGTTTTTGAAGCCGTTTAAAACACTCACAGCACGTGTTTTATCAAGTCTAAAAATTCTCGGGCTTCGCCCTAGAATTTTTAAACTTGATAAAACACTGCTGTTCGTGTTTTAAACAGTACTTAAAACTGCTTATTAATAATGGTCAAGGTAAGTTAACTCTGTAAAACTTGAGTCTATCATTTACAAGCAAGGTCGTGGACTAATACACGAGAAAACTGCTTATTAATAATGGTCAAGGTAAGATAACTCTGTAAAACTCGAGTCTATCATTTACAAGCAAGGTTATGGGCTAAAAATAATAATACACGAGTGTTAGAATGTCGAACTAACTTGATAGATTATTTAATGTAAATGATGAGAATAAAGTATTGCTACTGTTGACTGTTTTACCTTACAGGCATCAGAATGACAACACAAGAGCTTTCTCTCAAGTTGTGGCTACAAATCGCTGGCTCGGACTTTATATAGACTTGCTGTGTGCTGTCTTTGTGACAGCAATTGCCGTTGGATCACTGATGATACTTGAACAACCAGGTAAGGTTTCTTTTCCTTTGCCTGGTATATTTCTAGGTATAGCCTGCGTTCTAACAATGAACTGCTGCTAGAACCGCCAAACGTCCTCACGAAGCCTACACTTGGTGACAGAGCTTTTACATTAGCGGCTCCTAGACTGTGGAACGCTCTTCCAAACCATATTCGCAATGAGCAGTCTCTCATCGGGCAGAAACCGGCGACATTTTCTGAGTCACGTGACACGGTTTCACGCGCTTGATTCAAATTTCTGCTCGAGCGCACATGCCAAATTAAAAGGCAAAGAAAACTGGCCAAAACTCGGCTACCTGCCGAAAATATCGTCGATTTTTAGTTAAAACAAAAACTAAAACAAAAAATGTAACAGCGCGATTTTAAAGAAGAGATATTACGCTGTAAATACCGCTAATTTTGAGGTAAATTAAGTGAACTTCTGTGCCATGAAAAACAGGTTGAAGTTTGAGTGCTTTCGTTAGCTATTCAACACTTATTTTCTCGCGAAATCTTAAGTATCCAAAATTAGTAACACCGTGAAAAGATTATTTGATTATTCATCTCTTATGGAGTGTTTTCTTATCGAAATCGTATAAATATTTCTACCATGAAACTTGAATGTTTTTGCATCAGTCAAATCGCCTTCGATGCTTGCATATTTATTAACTTTCAGAACTCCCGCGGGCAATTCTGAGATCCGCCTCCTGAATTATAACAGAAGATACCGAAACAAAGGACGGCAGTGAAAAGAGTAATTGGGTTAGGCACTTGTGAAAATTTAAACATAATAAGTCTAATGAGTCGGTTAACTATTTTAGGGTAGCGCCGGGCTTTTGAAAGTTATTTTATCACATACATACTGAGATTTACGAATGGAATCATTCATGCGAAAACTCATTTCACAATTTTCCTTAGCCAATCAAAATCGCGAAACGAATTTTTCATAGGTGCGAAAAGCGTTTCGTCCAATCAGAAAACACCTGCCAAGACATATCGGGATTTTGAAACTGGACTTGAGATCGGAGGCGCCACTTTTCATTCACTACGAAAGTTGGAGGTTTTGATTTTTTTTTAAATAATGTAATATTGATCTGTAAACAGCCAACTTACGATGTTAAAACTTCCAAGGCAATTGAGGAGTATATTATCGATCAAGAAAACAAAATCACAAGAGCAAAAACTGAGAGAAACTAACAGACAAAGAAGAAGCGAAATTCTACCGAAAGAATTCAACAGATATTGAGATAATCTATGTGAAATCATTCTTAGAATCAAAATAAAATACAGCAAAGATTACGAGCTTTCGTTCCTTCGTGGAGTGATTTCAACTTCCACAGACCATCGGCATTTGAAAAATCGTAAATATTATGTGAGGAGAGAAAACCTACAAGCCGTTGAGATGTCTTGAAACTTGTAGCAAACAACTTGGAAAAAGCAGGTATACTAATCTATTGACGATGGAAACTTGTAAACTTTATTTGTTGAATCAAAGACAGTTTCATATTGATGATGAAAACTATTTCAAGGTTGATGTCAGTTTAGAAAGTAAGATTTTCTTTCCATTTTCATTGTATCGAGCATATATTTTAGTCTACGTTGAGTCGGATACGAAATACAAAACAAAAAATTGAAAGCTACAAATGTACGTGTTCAATGACAAGACCTAAATAAAGCCTGTTTGATATTGGAGAAAAATCTCAGTATGTATATAATAAACAAATTACAAGATGGAAAGTGCTTTTGTATGGTATTTACACACTTGTTTGTTTTCACAAAACTCACTCGCTCGTACCTCGCTCGTTCGTTTTGTGAAAACAAAGTCGTGCGTAAATACCATACGCCAGCACTTCCTATTAAGTAATTTCTATATCTGTGCGGAAGGAGTGAACAAAGATAAATGCATGGCCATTGGAGCTGCATTAGAAAATAACCACGCACTAAAAGCGACTTTGCAGTCGAATTTCTGATAGTTTATAAGTTGAATTATGTCTTAAGCTTTAAAACGAGACCTTTCCCACGGTTATGTGTGGCCTAGAAGCGAAGTGATCCGAAAAATAATTTTCGGCTTTATTGAACTCAAGTTGCGATTCTTTTACTGATATCTAGACTTCTATTGGTCAGATAAGCTTCAATTATATCTTATTTTAAAGCTACAAAATTACACAATCTGTTTCTAGACCTTTTAAGGTTACCGGATACCTTCAAGGCATGTTTTTTTGTAAAAAAATATTATTGATTATTTGGAAAGTTTATGGATTGTTCTACAATTTAGAAAAAAACATTATTTCAAAAGATATAAAAGCTTGCGAGATATTTAGAAAAAAACGTATTTAGAAGGAAACTAAATAAATCACCGAGGCGTTATAAGCCCTTTACGTGCCACGGGCACCCCGCGGACTTTTAGCGGGAGCTGTTATCCGAGTAATTTGCACACTGTTGTTGTCGCTCCCTTCTTCGAAATAACAAACGTGCATTTAGAGTCTTTTATCAAACGTTTGTATGGGGAAATCCAAAAGAGAAAAGCAAAGTCCTTGGGTAAAACATAAAGTGAACCCTGGACCGAAAAAGAAAGGAAACCGGCGATAAAGAGGAAATCGGTAAAACGAGAATTGCGCTCGCGGACAGCGACAAAGGCTCGTGGTTCGAAGAACGTACGAAAGGCAGCGAAGAACAGGCTTCAACTTCAGGGTCAACTCCAAATATAAGCAGCGCTTGCAGGCTTAAACTGTCATTTAGCTTACCAGGAGCCAGCAATTCATTTGAAGAGACTGAGGACGCGAGCAGCGATGAGTTCACATCGGAGTCTGATTCAGATCCGAGTTTCGCTCCTGGGCCGTTGTCAATCCTCGACTTCTCAATCGGGAGCTTGAGAGGACATCAACTTGCAGTTGTTGTGGAACTTTGGGAATGAAACTTAACTGCTCTCGAACTGAGCGAAACTGTTGAATTGTTGTTAGAGCGAAAGGTTTCTTATGAAATATGACCCATTTACCAATTTCCCGCGAATTTCAGTACTGCTTTGAAGCTCCAGGGGTCCTTGCGTAGTCATTGGCTAGTTGGTTCGAAGTGTTGACATTTGCTTTGATGAGGTGTGAAATGTTCACAAAACTTTACACGCCAAATCTCCGACTAGGTTTTTCTTCGTATCCCCTCTCTTTGAATGAATTAATAGGGTATGCAGACTTGCCAGATTTTGATAAAACTCGGCCAAGAGACAGATAAGTTGCTGACAAATAAAATGGTGTGAGCGTTTAGCAATATTCAAAGTATTTTTCCTCGTAGAGTATTCCGCGTAATGTGACTCGGACATTATTGAAGACTAAAACTTTAGGAATGAATTGCATTTGAATGAAGTAAAATATTAACAAATGCTCACACTATTTTTTAGGCTGTCATATGCTGATTGACATTGTGCAGTTGCATTGTTCTTATGCGTCAACCCGAAGGCTGCTAATTCACTTTTATAAACCTTGTCAGTTCTGCGTTTGTTGGCTTGGCATTGCTTCACAATTAAATATATTGAAACAAATCTATTCAGCGTAAGCTTTACAGAGGTATATAGGTTTCTATAGTTTTCTTTAAAACAACGCGCATACAAAATTATTAAAGAGAGAGACCCGCGAAGGTATCCGGTAACCTTAATAGGTCAGTGATGCGAACTTCTGAACATGATCGTTATCTTATGTTTAGTAAAGTTCTGTGATCTGAACCAACTCGTATTTTGATTTTAAAGCTACAGAACTGTTTCCACACATTTTTATTGTGCGCTCTCAAAGTGAGTGATCATGACTTTTCGTGTTTAATAAAGCGCTTTGGTCAAGAGATTAAACAACTTTTATAGCTTGTGTGGAGTTTGAAATCTTTCGCTTGGATAGCACGTGCGAACAATGCCGAGGTTCACTGTTATTTAACTATTTTCACAACTATGGCACTAAAATAAAGCTTGCTGAATTTGACTTAGGCTTTTCGAATATATATGCTCTAAATGCAGACACTATACTCCATTTTAATGTTGACATGAGTCAAACCTCGAACGCAAACGAAATAGGTTTGGAAACTTCGCGCGGCAAAACTTATAACACAAGTAGCCATGGTAAATTGATTTTGCGGTGATCTTTTACTGTTACCGAGTTAAGCTATTTACCCAAGGTCTATTGAAATCTCTTAAAGAGCTTTGGGATTTCAGTTAGACCCATGACGAGATATATGACAGTGATTGACAGGCCCAAGCGCAAGTATGGGAATGAGGTATTCCCAGAAGGATTCCCTAGCAGCCAATCACAAACGTTTTGCTGAATATCTAATAAGGCGTATCATAATTATTCATATCTCACGGACGCGAGTAAACGTCGCCTAAAACAATGGTTTCTATCCGATGTTGAACTTTTAAGCGCTCCATTGAGATTTATCTATTTAAGAAAGCATTTTTATACTAGACAAATATTTAATTACTTGTCTCATCTGCTCTGAAATTGCTAGTGTTAATGTTCGTTAGTATATAGTTTTAAAATATTATTTTTTTGTCTTTTTTTATTAGTTTGTATAAAGTGGATTATTTCTAGTATAGGTGCGAATAATGTAGAGCACAATATGTTAGTTTTAATCTAGTTTTATATTTTATCTGTAATGTAATGAGTAATAAGTAAAGTAGCGGTTCTGGCCCACCACCCTGGTTTTTATATTTTCATCAAAACCGATAGCTCCTTCCCAGCAAACAGGCATCACCCAGAGGCAATGCCTCCTGTCCACCGAGCCGGAGCTATCAATTTTGCTGTCAATATAAAAAAACCAGGGGGTGCACCATTACCCCCATAATACATACTACTTAGTGGTCCATACGTCAACACCAGTACATTCCACCCCCCTTTCTGCTATTTGTGGTCCATTTTATTGCATTTGACAACCTATTAGAGGAGAGCTAGGTATATGTATAGGTGTATGTATACTATGGCTGAACATATGCTCACATCCATCTTCGGTGGAAGATGGATGTTCCAGATGGTAATTATCTAGTAGCAGACCCAGCAGCTTTCCTTGCCAACGTTCGGAAGCAGACTGATGAAAAGCTCGAGGAAGAGCTCCAAGACTTTATTAGCATTAAGTTTCAGCTAGCTTTGAACATCACGCTCCGGCTTGACCAACCTGAGGGTTCAGTATATGAGATAGCTACCTTTAGGAGTTCGCAAGCCGTTTTGACTAACGATGCTGAGATCCGTGGGGCAATAGTAGAAGCACATGCTCAGATCCATAACTATATTGAGAAGTGGATCAGTCGAGGATCGAACTGGATTATAGATAGAGTCAACATTCTATGGTTAAACATCGATAAATATCATATTTACCGCTACCTGTAGAAATTGCTAAGAAGAAGCCGTTATCAACGTAAAGAACAACGACAATCATTGTTTTCGTTGGATGGTACGCTCAGCAATGTTTACAGTTGCAAACCACCCTCAAAGGACATCGAAGTACCAAGGAGATGATGATCCGAACTTCGATGTGGTGGACTCACCAACACCAATCTCAAATACCACGCTTTGAAAGGCAAAACGAGATCTCTATTAATGTATATGGTTGGGATCCAAAGGAAAAGTGTTTGATTGTACACCACATCTCAAAGGAAACCTTCTCAAAGCGCATTAACGCCCTGCTAATAGAGTGCCCAAAGAGTGGTCTACAGCACTATTGCTGGATCAAGAACTTCAATTGCCTCCTATTCGATCAGACAAAATACGAACATAGGAAACATTTCTGCGAGCGATGTCGACATGGATACACCACCAATGCCCTCCTAGAAAAGCACATCCCAGAGTGCAATGGTGTCAATGACAGAGCCATTCGTATCGAAATGCCTACCAAAGAGAACAACATAGTCTCATTTCAAAATATCCACAAACAGCTCAAAGTTCCCTATGTTATCTATGCCGACCTTGAGGCCTTGACAACTAAGATCGAAGGACCCGCCCAAGATACAGAAAAGAGCAACACACTGAAAACAGAAGAACACATACCTTGTGGATTTTCCTACATCGTTGTACGTTGCGAACCACCTGTACTCTATCGAGGTACGGAGACAATCGAACGTTTTCTACGATGCATACAAGAAGAGGAGGCAAAGATCAAAGCCCAAGTGGCCAAGCCACTATGTATGTCGCCGAACAACGAGAGGGCGTTCAATAGAGCAACAATTTGTCACATTTGCGAGAAGCTCTTAATTAGGAGAGATAGAGTACGCGATCATTGTCACATCACAGGTGAGTTTCGAGGTGCCGCACATAGAGTCTGTAACCTCAAATTGCGCGTCTCACCTACCATTCCAGGATACGATTCTCACCTATTGATGCAATCCATCTCCAAGACAGAGGGAGATATCTATTGTATTCCAAACAATATGGAGAAATATATTTCATTCTCACTTGGCAACCTGCGGTTCATCGATAGCATACAATTTCTACCATCCTCTCTCGACAAACTGGTGAAAAGTGCTACCCCAGATAACTTCCAACAAACTATAAAACATGTTTCCAACCCAGATAAGAACAAGTTGCTGCTGCGCAAGGGTGTTTATCCATATGAGTATATGAACACTTGGGAGAGATTCACAGAGACTTCTCTTCCTCCTAAAGAAGCATTCTATAGTAAGCTAAGCCTTGAGGGCATATCCGACAAGGACTACGAACACGCACTACAAGTTTGGACGGTATTCGATTGTGAGACGTTGGGAGACTACCACGACCTTTACCTCCAAACTGATGTACTTCTTCTAGCAGATGTGTTTGAGGCCTTTCGCACAACATGCATGCAAAACTACGGATTAGACCCGAGTAGTATGAGAGGCACCGAATTAGCCTCCTTTTTGCGGCGCTATGCTAATTTTTAAGGCGCGCTCTCATTAATTCAATGACGTCACGGTTCTATTGTCTTGGACTCATGAATAAAGTGCGGCGCTCATGAATAAAATGCGGCGCTCATGAATATCTATTGTTCCTTTGGATGAGATCATCGATCTATTCGGGCCTGTTTGGACAAAGCGTATTGTTTGGAGCAGCTATAAAGCTAGAACCGATCGGCCCTGAATCCATTCGAAGTTGAATGAAAAAAAGTAATACATACCTCGCAATATCTAAACCCCTTTGTAGCGTAAATAGTAAAAACAAACTACTCGTGATAGGCTCTAAACTGTCTTTATTATTTTCCTTTACAGTTAATAACTCATACGATAATTGTATACAAAATCCACTTTGACTCATAAGAACAACTTTGCTATTGTTCTTAGGGATTAGCGATAACTGAAGAGCCTATTGTTTTGAGGAAAACTCTTGTGATGCAAATTATTCTCTAAAACTGAACTATAATTACCATAATCAACACAACAAACTACTCGGAACAGGATTTTATTGATTCAAACCATGATAAGCGATACGATTTACAATGAGGCATAACAAATTAAAGAGTATTTTAGCATTTAAGGTTTGTTTACAATCAGTCCTCATCGTCACTTGTTGGGTGATAAGTTTCTTCCTTTTTACTTTTGGGATGAATATGCCGTACTGTTTGACAATGTTGGCATCGTACCAAAATGTTCTTAACCGACTTGGTTGTCAATGGAAACTCATTCTCGCAAATGGTACATGTGGTGATGGCATTCTTAACAATCGGGTGAAGTAAAATATAATGCCATAGACATTTGGGGCAGCCAACAACACCCGTTGCGTGAACATTGGTAGAGTTACAATGATCACAAGAGGCATTGATTTTATTTTCGTTCTTATCTTCACTGTCCTCTTCATCACTACTCTGTTCTTCCCCGTTAGCAATAGTACTATCTTGGTTTTCGGCATCACCGTTATTGTCACTCTCCTGAGACTCGTTCTCATTTTCACTCTCTTCTTGCTCACTGCTGCTAGTTTCAGGCTCCTTTTGCTGGTATGTTTTTTTCTTTTTCGATAAGATCGCTCAAAACCTTTTTGTTGTGTATTAGACGTTTGTTGATTCCTAGCTCAGCAAGACCCTCTAGAAATGTATTGAGAGCGCGAGGTCTCAGCATATCCTTGTTATAGGGAAGTAAGACATATTCTACCAGGGCCGCTATATTTGTCACCGGAATTCTACGCTTGCTACGAAGCAATTCTCCTCTTGGCGTCCAAAATAAAATATCCTTAGAAGAGGCCATACTGTGTAATAAATCCGAAGCATCTTTATGAGAGACGGCTCTCGGAAGTTCATCCAAAACATCTTTAATTTTTGGTTCCTCTTCATCCTCACTCTCATCATTCGAGGTGTCAATGTTTCTCTTCATGTTCACCGCAGAGTGACTTCCGTAGCAAATGATCTTGAAAGACATAAGACTCCCCTATTTATACCATCAGAAGCCCAGTGAGAATAGGAGCCAACAAATGTTCAATAAACCCACCTCCCTCTTGCACTAGTAGTTGCTTCTTTTCTTTGAATGGAACCTCTGGATCCACGAGTGTATAAATAGATTATCTGTGTGGAGTTAGTCGTCGCCTGTCTTCCTGACTGATAGGTACATATCCTCTAACAACATTATGTGTCGCTTGGACGAGTGAATGTACTTGTTCTGGAGATGCCGTTTCGAGGAGAAATTGACGTTGGTGGTCGGGACACGAAGCTAAGAGATGGAGAAAGCCACGATTTCTCTTTACTGTTCGAGACATGGTTGAAACTGACCTGCGATTTTCTTATGAGGGCTATTTATAGTGGTGGTGAGGAGGAGGAGGAGGAGGAGGAGGAGGATATAAATCTAGAGTATATAGCGTTTCGGCTCATTCATCTAAAAACTGTTATAGGGTAAACATGGATTTTAGACATTGCCCAGAGTGCGGAGAAGAATTCTCAAGGAGTGATAATCTTAAACGACACATGGATAACAAACACAATTCCTTCAGATTTTCTAAGCCCAAATCAAGTGAGCCTGAAACCTCTTGTGACTCTTTTCAACTACAACATCCCTTCACATGTATGGTTGCTGGTATGACAGGTTGTGGTAAAACGGTACAGAAGTTACTCGAAGAAACCCATCAAACAATTTCCCGGCCACCCCAGAGGATTGTGTGGTGCTATTCACAGTGGCAGCCTGCGTATACAGCACTCCTTAGTATGGTACCTGATATCGAATTTGTGAAAGGAATCCCACCTGATATCGAGCAAGATCACTATTTTGATGTACATGTACGAAACCTGATTGTCATTGATGACGAGATGACTGAAACGGGAAATGATAATAGAATTGTCAACCTGTTTACCAAAGGATCTCATCATCGAAATCTGAGTGTCCTCTACATTTTACAGAACCTATTCCATCAGGGTAAAGGCAATCGCAGCATCAGTTTAAACAGTCATTACTTAGTGCTGTTTAAGAATCTAGTGACAAACTAAATTTTTTAACACTGGCCAAGCAAATGTATCCCAGGCAGACGGAGTATTTTCTCAACAAGTACGAAAAGGCTGTAGGAGACCTTATGGTTATTTGTTTGTCGACTTAAAACCAAATACACCGGAGGGCTGTAGGTTAAGGACCAATGTTTTACCCGGTGAACAGCAACCACAAGAAATATGTAACGAGGATAGCGTTTCTAACGTACTGCGTAAGTACGTCGAGCAGCAGAGCTTTACAATTTCCCCGCAAGTACAAAAAATGCAAAGCTTGAAGGATGATATGAATAGGGTATTAAACCGTAATGATCTCAGTCAGACCCAGAAAGCAAGAAATTATGTCCAACTTCAAAACAACTTTATGAGGTATAAACACCAAATGAGTTACTATCCTGTACCTCCTACAACTCTTTCACCTGGTATCACAACCCAACCCCAAGAACAAGAAATAGCCGATACACCCATCACACCGCAACAAGTATACCTAGATTCAGCTGAACCAGCCACAGTGCCGTATTCAGCAAAAGTATATCAGTCCCCAGCCACGAACATTTCTTTGAGCTCGCCAACCATACCACCACAATTACGCCGACGTTTGGAACTCAAGAATTACTTGTATGATGATGCCGAAGAAAGTGTTGGACCTTATCTAAAAGCCGATCGAATCAGACGATCAATGCGAATTCGGAAGCCTTACAAGTATTAACATTGTATTAGAGCTGGAGACAGTTAGAGTTGGGACACGGTGGAGTGGATTTGGGGTTAAATTTGCCTCTCATACTACTGACCCGGCTCACTACTGTACGAGCCCCGGCTCTCATAGGATGCATTGTTGAAGAAGACTGGTGTGAAGCTCGAACTATTAACCGACTATGACATGCATCTATTCGTTGAGAAAGGTCTGCGTGGTGGGATATCTATGGTGCCTCAGCGTTATGCCAAAGCAAACAACCCAAACGTGCCCAACTTCGATCCAGATAAGCCAAATAGCCATATAGTCTATCTCGATGTCAACAACCTATACGGTTGGGCTATGAGTCAATATCTACCAACTGGAGGATTTGAGTGGTGCATACCAACAGAAGAACAGATCATCCAACATGCAAGTAATTCAGATAAAGGTTACATCCTAGAAGTTGACCTTGAATATCCTAGAGAACTCCACAATGCACACAACAGCTATCCACTGGCTCCCGAGAAAATGCAAGTGGATAAAGCTTGGTTCTCAAAGTATCAAACCGATCTATTTGAGAAACTATAGGAAGGCAATGGATCCTTGAAAGCAGAAAAGCTCGTGACTAACCTTCGCAACAAAGAACGATATGTACTCCACTACCGTAACTCACAACTATACTTATTTCTAGGTATGTGTTTGAAAAAGATCCACAGAGCACTACGATTCGATCAAAGTCCATGGATGGAGCCATACATACGAATGAACACAGAACTACGAAAACAAGCGAAGAGCACTTTCGAGCAAGAACTATACAAATTGATGAACAATAGCGTATTTGGTAAAACAATGGAGAATCTACGTAAGCGTGTAGATATCCAACTAGTGCGCTCTTCAGAAGAACTTAAACTACAGCGCCTTTTGAATAAACCTAGTTATGCTCATTCCACAATCTTTGACAATGATCTAGCCGCTGTACACAACTACAAATAAAGCAAACTACTACTTAACCGCCCTCTGTATGTTGGAATGTCAATTCTAGATCTCTCAAAACATCTGATGTATGACTTCTACTATGGTGAGCTACAACGGCAGTATGGACAACGCTGTAATCTACTATACACAGACACCGACAGTCTACTACTACATATCGAAACTGAACACAAACATCTATATGATACAAGCAACTACAGCAGGGACCATCCATCGTATAACATCACCAACAAAAAGTACTTGGCAAAATGAATGTGGAGGTATTCCCATAGTCGAATATGTTGGACTACGATCAAAGCTCTACTCAATCTTGAAAGTAGATGGTGGCGAGATTCGGAAAGCTAAAGGCATCAAGAAGGCAGTTGTGAAGCACCGCATTCGGCATGGGCAATACAAAGAGTGCTTGCTAGATAAGAAAGTATTCCGACATGGGATGGATATGCTTCGAAGTGAAGGGCACAGGATGTATGGCATACATATGAACAAAGTATCTCTATCACCATTCGACTCTAAGCGATGGATCTATGAAAACGGAATCCATACACTGGCATATGGGCACACAGACACCCTTCCAAACGTTGACGACCTCATCGATGAGTTGCTATCCTATGAACCCGAAGACGACTATGATGATCTTATCGACGAGTTGCTATCCTAGATCGATGAGGTACGAACAGAATGCCCTTTGGAGGTAGTTCAGTATCTTGTGGTACAACTTGTAGCTCTTCACGAACGAACCCTCGCTTTGGTGCTTCCCCTCCCAAATAGTACAGAACCGGCTGGTTCGAAGGTATTGCACTACGTGAAACGACGTATGTCTTTAAACTCCATACAGGATCAGTTGCTCGCTTTGTCCCACCATCCAACTCTCCAGGTGCATAGAGATATCGAATGGGAACATCGAACGGTAGGCGCTTTTCTTCCAATCCAACAGGTCGCGAATACGTAGGAGTTTTTATATTCACCCGCTGTTCCAATATCGTATTCGAAGGCTCCTTACCTGTAAGTCGAGTTACCTCATTGTTCATGGCTTTGATAACATCAGGAAGTCGCAACACCCATTCTCTACTACGTACATCTGATCCTTCCGAAGCAAGCACCATCTCTTGTGCATATTGATATCCAAACAATCTCTCAGCTAGTGTTCTGTTTGCTCGCTCGACAAATCCTTGCGCCCTATGATTACCAACCTCACCTCGTTGGACTTTCGTACCATGTCGTTCTAAAGCTCCGGACATATGTCCCATGAACTCTCTACCAGGATCTACTTGCAATGTTTTTGGCCATGTTAATGGACTACGATGGTAGATTCGTTCGAAAGCTGCAGACACTTCGCTACTATCTTTCGAGGCCAAAGGCTCAGCCTCTTTATATCGAGAAGCCACATCGACCACCACCAAAGCATATTTATATAACCTTCGTCCACGTCCAGGTCTATCATGAGGTAGAAATATCAAATCAGCTTGGTGTACCTCATTTGGTTTCGATACAGTCCAATGTGGTCGTGGGATATATCGTGGTGGTGGTAGGTATATCTGCCATAGAGCCTGTTTCTCCAACCAACTCTTAGCTGCATCCTCCGATACCTTTGCTGCCACTGCTAGCTTACTAATTGCAGCGCGGCCTTTCCAATATCTCATAGGACCATAGTATATCTCTTTATACATAGCTATGATACTATAAGCACACCAAACTTCATATCTATATCCAGCGACTTGCAACATAGCCAGCGACTAGCATCCCACCTCCGACGTAGGCCAACTCACCCGTCTTCTGTTCGTTCGATGGTCGATAGTAGTCTGAGAAACGAGGATATTTCATTGCTTTGAGTCGTTGTCGTGCCAGGCGAACCTTTTTGGATAGTATAAGAGCTTGTTCGGTAGCGTTTTGAATATTCGCAGCATCGTGCTCTTGCCCTTCCTGTTTGTAGACCCAGTCGGCTAATTTTTGGCGTTGCTCATTGTGAGCCTTCACATCGTTTTCGTATTTCTCTAGGGCCCTGTCGTGTCTCTCTTGTTCTATATCATTATATTTTCCAGTAAGGACCTTAGCGAGTACACCACTACCAGTAAATGCCGTTGCATTCAAAACAGCTCCAAAAATTGCCATTCTAATTGCCGCCATAGCCATACTACAGATTCTTTGGAATGTATCCTTGATCCTCTAGATATTGCTTGGCAGCTATACTACCAGCCAATACAGCTGTCCACTTCACGTAATTCAAGATAGAAACAGATGGGTCGTTTAGCATGGACTCTTTGGTTGCTTTCTTTGCTATGAACCCAATGCCGGCAGCAAGACTAGTTAATATAGCAGCGTCCTTTACTGTTTGCATCAACTTGTTCTCTGCCATTTCTTTTTTGCACCAACGCATATATGACCTATGGTTCTAGTCTTCGAATGGTGTAACATCTACTCCATATCTGACAACCTACATTGTGGGGGTTCGGGAGCACGTGGTATTGCAGGCGAATAGTTACAGCATTTCTTGGAGCGTTGTGCGTTGTTGTATTGATAGTACAGCCCCTTCAACGCAATGCCTATGCCGATAGCTGCAAGCGCAGTGTTAGTAGATATGTTGTCGAACCAGCCAGATTTGGGTTGGCGCGCCATCTCGCGATTCAATGCCTCTTCACCCTCGCGTGCTAATTCGCGCTTCAATGCCGCTCTTGCAAGTTTGTTGCTTTCTGCTAGTGCCTCTCCAGCAGCAACACGCGCTGGATTTTTTGCCTTCTTAGTCGCAGTGATCTGATCTGTCTGTTCCTCCATCTGGTAGATATACAACAGTTGTCTGTATGTCTTCAATGAATAACAACGTGGCCAGCCACGTGTAACATAGCGCTAGCTAGAGCAACAAAGCGACCTGTTTTAAGAGACATCCTACCAATCTCAGTTGTTATCTCATTACGAACTAATCCGTCTTCTCGTAGATCTTTGATAAGTGCTTGTTGATCATCTATATTGACTTCGTGCGAAATTACACGAGCAGCTAAACGCATAGTGCCATCGACTAGACAATCTGTTATTTGTTCTGCTCTAACTGCCTGGTACCTTCTATGGAACCGCTCTACATCTTTTTCATTTAGTTTAGCAACGTCTCCTAGAGATAGATTTCCCCCCAGATATTCCTTTGTGGTACCTGTTACAGCCAAAATAGAAAGCTCTTCCCGATGATCGACAAAGGTGGTCTCTGACTCTTGTGGAGGACCTGTTACATCCTCACCTAATAGGTCTAAGATTTCATTATCGTCCATCGCATATACTGTTTGGTGCAGGCAGCTCTAACACGACTACAAAGAGATGACGTAGGCAGCAGCATATACGAGCAAACCTATTTGTCCGTAGCTCTCTCTGCAATATCTTTTTCTCACCCATCTCCAACCCCCCACCATAGTCCTCAAATAGGACTTTTGCATCTAGAGCTGATGCCGTATGAAAGGTCACTACTATAGCTACGTTTTCGCGAAAGGGTTTGCATATACTGGTGAGTTGTTGGGTGAGCACCCAAACAGAAATACCTATGTGACGAGCAGAAAATGCAAGTTCCACTAGTTTGTCGGTTCTTCTTTTGACATCCTTTGATGCAGCACAATCGTCGAGGATGAGTAGGGTATTTGTACCTTTCCAAAATGTGGCACAAACATGTAGTGCAGTATTGATAGCATCCTGTTGGGGTGACATAACGAAGAAACGAGGGTCTCGATGGTCAAATCCACGATATGTTTTGTTGTGGGCATATGTGGGGCAAACTAATACGATATAGTCGAACTTATCGCGAAATGGTCCACGAAGTTGTTCTATGAGGAATGGTATTTTTCCACAATTTGTGGGTCCTACTACTAGGGCGTTGAATGGGATGTGTTCTACCAAGGCATCCATTGGTAGTATGTGAAACTATTAAGGGCTCCATTCAATATATTAACCTGAGCATCCGACAGAACGAAGATATGCATGTTCACAGCACCAGTACCTCCACTCCTATGAACACGAAGGTCGATATATTTTCCTCGACCTGTTTGGGCCAAGCCATCACCATGGACACATGCATCCTTTGCTGTACGACAATCAACCAAGATGGCGAATTTGTTGTTATAGAACTTGGGAGGTGTCATAGGGGTGACATCAACTGAGGCACCGAACCAACCCTTAGCAGCCTCCCAGAAATCTGGTGGTAGCATACCATCTGGAAAGAAGAAATTCGGAATTCCATTGACATCTACCTCCACCTTCGTAACCCCTGCATTAGTGAATGACTCACTATCTCGAGTGCCTGCTGTATGTGGTGCCACAGAGAGTAGAAGTAGTCCAGTAAAGGGTCTCCGTGGGACAGTTATGTTCTGAGCCACCAAAGTGTCTAATGCTTTGTTGATAGGTACGGTCTTAGAGTGTAAGTTGTGGTTGAAAAGGAAGGCAGCACCTGTGGTATATGCATGCTGTGCTTGTCTGGCGAGTTTTTCATCCTCGATGACCTCATACTCCAACTGTATGTTGCTGAGTTTGTATGTTCCTATCTTGGTTGTATCCGTTACTACTACTATGTCATTGGCAGGTGCCAGACCCAACTCAAACGAAATGGTGTCGTGGAGGGTATATGTGTACAGAGTTCCATGTTGTGTTAGAATATCAACATCCAGAGGGATTCGATACTTTGATCCATATGCAGCTAGGAGTGCAGTTTCTCCATCGTTCGCAGCAGTGGCACCGTGGGTCTTCGAGCGAAGCTTGTTCACGTTCTCTGTTTGAATACCTTGTTGAATACGAGATTCTCGTTCTGGAGTAGAAAGATAGAGATCGGAATATGTTTGTAGGAGATCTGGTCGGGCAAGGGATTCTATTACCTCCGTTCCAATTATACATCTACGATGAGAGACCAAAAAAACATCGTCCAACATTGTCCACCACGCGATTGGTGTTGAGTCCACCAGACAATGCAATGTCAGCCAATAGTGCAAAGCTACCTGGAACTAGTACGATGTTTTCTCCTAGTTTTGGAACTGCAACATAGAGCGTTTCTCCTGGGTTAGCAGAAGATGGCGCGAAGGTACGTCTATATAGGATGCGTCGAGCTTTGAGTCCAAGGGGCTCTCTTCGTGTTTGCGCAGGAACGAGCTTCGACGAAATCATATTGAATATAGCAAGATATATAGTTAAGTTCAATATGGGTGATGTTGAGGTTGACACCGATGCAACTGACGAGACTCCACTCATTCAACATCATAATAATTATGCCGACGAATCATACTTCAATAGCATCGTTAATCAAGACGAAGAAGGTACCGAGAACATACCTATGCACCAACTCAACCATAACGAAACCGGTGCTCTCCCTGAGGAGGGTCAGGCTGAAACATCATTCACGACGAATACAAACGTGGCCAAACTAAAAAGAGCCCTAGAGGAGGAAGCCTGGGATAAGATTCGTGCCAAGTTCCCAAAGGTCAAACCCACCGCCCCATTCACTGCAACCTTGAATGATGATGGTCTAGTGGTTGTTCAACTTCAAGGAGAAAAAAGCAAGGCCCACCTACTCTTCAAGAAAGATAGCGACGAATTGAATGACAAGCTACCTAAAACCATTTTAGCAGTATTAGGCCCAAGAGTAGGAGAGACCATTGCACAAAACGAAGCAACGATTGGAGACGTCGAACAGCAAAATACAGTAGTTGAGGGCGTTGTCAATGACCCTTCCACATCTGAGGTGGAGAAGCAGAAAGCTAATGAGAAAATACCCGCTAACAACCAAAAGATCAAAGCGCTTGAGAAAGAAAATGAGGCTATCAAAGAGCGTATGTCGCTTCGTGATAGGATCAAAGCGATTTTCAAGAAGTATGGGGTAACGGTGATTGGATTGATGGCTGCAACTGGGACTGTGATTGCCGTCATGCTTGCCAAGTTGGCTAGTGTTACTAAAGCAATTGGCAAAAAGTTAAAAGAGCTAGCAGACAAGATGAAGGATGCTCTACCTGCAGCGATTGGGGCAATTGCTAGCCTTTTGTTCGATATAGCGTGTAAGGTCTTGACGGTTGTGGCAGATCATATTTGGTTGCTGATAGTGGCTATAGTTGTGTTCGTAGTAGAGCAAAACAAGAAACGCTAACGAAACAACAACCATGCTGCACCAGCTGCAGCGATTGCTACCACTGCCAGTTTGGTCTCGTGTTGTGGAGTGGGCTTTGTTGGGGCTCTACTTCGCTATGTGCAGGATTGGGTTGCCTTTGTGACGGTGGTTTATTCGAGGTATGTTCCATAGGGGGTGGTCGGGGTTTATTCGAGGTATGTTCCATATGGGGTGTTTTTTTTTTTTCCTCTCCTCATTGACATCGTTCTTGCCAAATATCATATCTTTTGTGACACGCTTAAATTCGTTATTATACCCATCAGTCACTTCTGTGTTGTACAACAGATTGCTTGGTAATAACCACACACCCACAGCTATTGCTAGATCGAGCCTCTTATTCGTGGTATCTACAACAACCTTATAGTTATGTACGCTTTGCACTAAATCATTTTCAAGAATCGCGACTTCTACCAGTGCTTTGGCCTCTAGTTGAACGTTAACATCACCTAGGATAGGTCTGAGCATGTTGGCTTGAGCGCCAAGAATACAAGATCCAAAGGCCTCTACAGATCGCTGCAACCTTCCCACTCCAGCTTTCGTCAAACCCTTCCCTATTGGTGGTGTGAACCAATTGTATTGTTTTCCTTCGTGCTCATCATTCCGAATGAAGGATACCAGATCTCCCTTTTCCACCTTACCTCCCTAGTCTGCAAACAAATTATTGTGATTTGGCCACTTATCTGCTTCTTTGTCATAACCTCGGATGACATGGACGTTTTTGTAGCCATCGCCGTACAAGAGGAATGCGTCTCCTAATCCGTTATTACGCCCTCCTTTCCATCGGAAGTCTGGTGGTTGAGATAAACCAAATTCGATGCACAAGGTCTCTCAAGGGCTGTTTTGCTGTATAGGTTATCGAGTTGTTTGAAAGCAGATTGGCCAGGTATAGGAACTCCATGAGTACCACCAAGTTCACGCAGAATTCTTCGTATTGTGAAATACGTGTGAAATCGTAGGAACCCTTGAACAACCGGTGGATATGTTTTGAAAGCAGGGTCGAACAATGACACTCCACAGCCAGAAGTTGCACACCACGTTGCGAAATTTAATTGTTGAGGCTCTTAACCATTTATAAGACTCAGCTGCTGATTCGTGCTTTACAACGGTCTCCTTGAATATGTCTGTGACACCTAATTTGAATGCTTTTGTGAGTGTGACGTATATCAATAGAGTATTGAGATCGATATCTTGCGCTGCTTCGGTAGAAGGAACTGCTGTAACAGGATATTTCACACCAGGCGACACTACTAGGGTATATGGGAAACCACCCTGCATGCCCTGCAGTACCCCATCAATACGTTTTCGTAGGGCAGCAGGTAGCTTGGAGACATCATCGCCGTAAACGACATAGCTAGAATCTCCATCTCCAAATGAAACGTTCGTCGAATATTTACCTGGTCCACCTATGTCCGTGGATGCATAGAACTGATGGAAATCTGCATGTGGGTATTGTTTCTTGAACTTTGCCAACAAATTGGCATTCAGTTTTGCAATCCTGGCGTTTTCATCAGCAAGGAGGGCTGTCTGCTCAGCTTTCGAAAGCCTTGGGCCACCCCTGGCAATCTCCGCCTTGTCCTTGGCAGATAGATCATTATACCAATCATCTTTTTCTGGTAAAACGAGAGGCATAGTAACTATTGAAGCTATCGCAAGTATGACATATACAGTTGATATCTTTAAAATGACGATCTTAAATGTCACCTGCACCTCGGCTGACCATACGGTCTACTTCGATCAACCTCTTTTTATCAAGAATATTTCGCTAGTTGAGATCGCTTTTGAGAACAGTTGGTGGAACCTAACAGAGGAGGCTTCGTTCTGGTGGGAGGTCGATGGTGTGATGTTTCCATACAGTATTCCCGCGGGGTATCATGATATAGAAAGCCTTAAACTCTCCTTCAAACCTGCAATCGACGAATCCACAAAGGGTTCGTATATTAGGATTCTTAAAACAATCTTTTTCGATGCGAATCTACGCGAGTTACTTTCTATCAAGAATCCTATGCCACTCAGCGTAGATGGTTTTAAACCAATTATACGTGATAATCACACTATGTACGTCCACAGCGATGTAGTGGATTCCAGATTCTCACTTCTCGAGGGAAAGCGATCTAATGTCCTTGTTAGCATAGGTGTCCGTGGTAAGAGGTTAGCAAGGAGGACTACTCTCCACCAAACCCTATACCCATTCGAGCACTAGGGACAATTAGCCACAGCATTCGTCTCACAGTTCACAATGATAAAGGCAGTATAGTAGACTTCCGTGGTACACCCATACGCTACGTATTGAAGATTGAGTAAGATATAGCATATACGATGGCAAACGATTCGATTCAAACAATTCCAACGGCTCCACCGATCTATCCTACACTATCTGGAGAGAGCTTTCGACTTCAAAAGGTATGTGAAATGCTTGCAAGTATCGAAGCCCAAGAAAAACACTACGAGAGTGTTCGTAAAAAGTATGCCCGTGCACAGGGAATCGTTCATTGTATTGCTGTGACTACAGGTAGCCTATCTGTTTTTTATCGGGCTCTGGCTTAGTAGTTGCTCTATCTGGTTTTGGTGTTATAGTGGGTCTACCACTCGGTATTGTTGGTGGGATCTGTGGGGTAATTTCAGCATCTACAGCGGTTGGGGCTAAAAGGCTTGGAATCAAAGTTTCTAAGCATGAGAAAACAGCTACGTTGGCAAAAACGAAAGTGAATACGCTCCATGGTCTCGTATCAAAGGCCTTGCATGATGAGAAAGTGTCTGACTCTGAGTTCTCTCTAATCCTTGCCGAGGCAGAAAAATACGAGCTAGGAGGGTTGAAATTCGACACAAGGCTTTGGACAAGGATGAAAAAACTGTGGAACAAATTCGGAGAGAGCTTCGAAAAGAGCTGCGGGCGAAGTTGGGTTGAAGATAGATATTTCCTACGAAAGGAGCAGTCGTGGTACACACTTTCATATCGAGAAACGGCATGTTAGACCATGTTTTGTTATGATGGGCTCGAAGTGGGAATGATAAGCAAGCAACTCTTTGATAAAACGTACAGTTGCACACTTACTTATACCACACCGTTTAATGACATCGATAAGAGCGATACGTGCTCCTGCACGGCGCAGCACCTCATAACTTGCTCCAACTACTTTGGTCTGAAGTATGGATTTGATACCGATATTGTCTTCGATTGCTGTACGAACGACCTCATAGACTATTTGTTGAGTGTCACGATTTCCGGCGAGGTCGAGTTTAGCAAAGGTCGTTGTGATATGAGGAACTATGCGATCGGCATTTAAGTCGATATCGATTTTGTTGTCGGTACATATCGAACGTAGAAAGACGTTGCCGCGATAGATGCCTTGGTTGTTGAGTTGCATGAAACGAGCCACCTCGATTTTAGAGCGAACGAACTTACATTGTATACATGCATGGTAAAGTAGTGCATCCAAAATAGTTCTCTTAGCATGACTACGTCTGACACAAGCTTTATTCACTTGGATGAATGCATCGGCTACGATTACTAATACATTTGTGGGAAACGAGAGTTTCTAGTTTTGTTTATAAGCGGTGTTGTATGCCCGTAGTTCTCGCATAGTTGTACGGCGCTGCAATTCTTGGTTATCCGTTGGGATCGTACGATCGAGATCGCATTGATACTGAAATCTATTCCGACCTACTATACGCAACCTCTGAGTGATATGAATCGCTTCATGTGATTCGATCTCGGAAACAAGACCACAGGTGGGACATATGGATTCCATTGGACATAGACATTCTGGACACATTTCCCAGGAGTTGAGATACGACTGTTGGATGGTGGGATTAGTATCAAACCTAGGTAGGCTGACACCAATCTCGAAACCAAGCAAGCCCAAAGGATCGTCCATACTAGTGGTGTATACTATAGGATGCTCTGCCGTCTAATTGTTTGTTGGTGTAAGAAAAAAGAAGGAAGAGGGTTTCATACCAGTTTCTCTTCCTTCCTTCTTTTTATTTTTCATCGCGCTTTCTACATGTTATAGTTCTCCAATTCCTCCAACACCTTTGCAAAGTGGTAGTGAGTGTGGCGTTTAATCTCGATATTGTTCTCCAATTCTGCCAACACCCTATAAAGCGATCCTTAGCGAGGTGTTTCATCTCGCGTATGTGCCGACGTTGTGTTGTCCATAACTAGTACGACAGCCACGACCACACTTCGAAAATGGGACGAATAAGGCGCTACCTCCTTGTATCTGAAAGTTGTGTTGGGCACAGTAATCTGTTGTCTTCGAACGCTTCCTTATACACTTAGTATCCTTTCCACGCATCAACCAACTACATGTGCTTTTCTCCATCGTCGTGCGATATATACCTTATACTAGCCTTTATCTAATTGCTTTTTAATGGCAATAAAGTGGCAGAAAGGGGGGTGGGATGTACTGGTGTTGACGTATGGACCACTAAGTAGTATGTAAAGTGGGGGTAATGGTGCACCCCCTGTTTTTTTATATTGACAGCAAAATTGATAGCTCCGGCTCGGTGGACAGGAGGCGTTGCCTCTGGGTGATGCCTGTTTGCTGGGAAGGAGCTATCGGTTTTGATGAAAATATAAAAACCAGGGTGGTGGGCCAGAACCGCTACTTTACATACTACTTAATGCGCAGGTGATCATATTCACATGAAACCTGCGCAATATAAGCTATTAAATTATTATTTTATTATTATTAGTTATTTCAAGGTTTATGTGGTAAAATGTTGAGTTATTTGATAGCTGCAAGGAGCTAAAGAGCCAATAAATAGTTAAACCATTCGTACCGTCAACTCGTGCGAAACCTGAAAAGCTGATCAATAGGGAAAGATCACGGGAAAGAATTTCCTACAGTATTATTTTAATCCATTGTATTAGTTGTTGAACCAAATTACCTGCGAGATCCCCATTGTCTTCGAACGCAATACGAATACGTTGTCTTTGTCTGAGCTGAACGTTTCTGTTAATGTCAAACTATATCACAGACAACACAAGAAATAGCAAGCTGTTTATTTTGAAACCCGTTTAGAAGTTTCGTTCACGTGGATAAAAACATTTTATAAGTTAACACACGAGCAAGATCTAAAATGAATGCTGAATATAGATTCACTATTTTAAAGCAATCTTCCGGCTTTAAACGATAGCATGAACGGCAAAGGAATTTCCAAAACTCATGAATAATTAATGAACATTTTGTCCAATCAGGAAAAAGCAATATAAAAAGTGCTATTTATAAAATTATTTTCTCTTAATTTCATTGGTTGATAAAATCAACAAACCAATATATTTTCATTAGGTAACCTTTGAAGTTATAACTTAGGTTTGGTGAAACTAAATGTGGTTTGATTTCGAAGAACGTCGTATAACGACGTCATCCAAATATATTTTGTTTTCTTTCTTTCCTATTGGCTGGATGGTGTTACCTTGAGGAATTACCTTCTACTGAGGAGATAATTTAGCAGAGGATGTAAATTAATATTAGAGTTGGTAAGTAGTATAGGGCACATGAAATTAGCCTGTTCTTTGAGGGGGAATACTTAATCGTGAGGGGGCATATATTATTTTTAATGACGTCACACTTCTATTGTATTTGCTCGTGAATGAAATGCGGTGGATTCCATTATCTAATTTCTTTGGCTCCTGAATAAAATACTTTGGATTCATTATCTGTTGTTTCATATATTCGTAGGTGGACCTGTAAGGGATGTACTTTTAATGTTCGAGAATGGCGAATCCTTCATCTTCATCCCCTTAGTCGTTTGAATGGATTTTTGTTGTAAATGTCTGTAACGTGACCAATCACGTGATTAGAAAATCTGGAAATTTCATCTCAAAATGGGTCGGTCACAGTTAGCCTCCTCGGCAGGCATCTATAATTTTTGAAGAAATCAGAATATGGGCTCCCTGTGGCAGGTGAAGAAAAGAGAGGGAGATTGGAGCCGAGAGAGAAGAGACAGAGAGAAAGGAAGAGATGCCTGCCAAAAATCGACATGTTATTGCCACTTCGCGCAGATTTTTGTGCGCATAACAATATATATATATATATTTGGGGAGGGGTGGGGCATAATTGTTGTGAATGAAAGCAATCAAATCGCTCATCACCGTCGCCTGAAATACAGACTCCTCCTCAGCTCGGAGCTAGCCGATTTTAGGCTATCATCGCTGGATCAAGCTCGCAAGCCCTCAGGAATATTAAAATTTGAAGCTCAAGTTTTCAAGCTGCCGTAAAAATGGTGTATCATTTGCTGTATTTGACTGTTCTGGGCCGATTGCAATGTATAGTATATACTGAGCACGAAGTAATAAAATAAACATCTTTTAGTTGTAATATTTATGGACACGATCGGGGACGTGATTTCTTCGGTCAAATTGAAATTTACATGGCTTTTGGTTGGTAAGGTTCTCGCAAAGGTTTTCGACTAAATCAACTGCAAAAGTTTTCGTCCCACTTGATATCTATGTACACGGTATGAAACACAACAAATTTGCATATTGTGGCTCCGTTCATGTGTATCACGCACGACCGCTAAAACTGTGAAAGTTCCAGATTCAATCAAACCCGTTAATCAAAACTTCAAAAACTCATGAATAATTAATGAGCATTTTGTCCAATCAGATGAAGCAAATCAGTCACGTGCATGCTCCTTTATACCTGATAAATCTCATCATACTAAAAGGGCCCGCGGAGGGATTTGAATTCTGTCCCAGGGGGAAACGGGGTTAATGATTGAGACAATGGAATTTCTATTGATGTTTCAGCTTTCTCATTGAATTGCTAATTAGGATGAACGTTTTATATAAAGAATACCAATGAACATGAAATTTTATATAAAGTTTCATCCTAATTAAGAATTCACTGATAAAGACCCAAAGGTAACAAAAGTACACGGAACATAAGGTACCTAGATAATAAATTTTGCACTAAATTTACTAATATCAGCAGACTACCGAGATACACAGATAATATTTTTAAAATGAAGTTATCCAACTACCCGCATTACTTGTTTACCGAGCCACTGTTTTATTAAACCAAACTCTAAGCCGTAAAATAATAAAAACGTACATTAAACTTACATAGGTTGTGCCGGAGTCAAAAATTTAGAGTCTGCCGTCATGTCAGTCCGACATCGCTTTCCAAGTCTTGAACTTTATCGAGGTAAACCACGACACCAAATCGTTCATTGCGAAACGCCGCTTCAAAAACATAGTATGGTAATTTTTTCATGTCATTCCCTTGAGATGTTCGTAATTGCAGGCGGTGATTACTCGAATATTTTGCATGGCGTTGTGAATACAAAGGTTCAATGGTTCATTAAGTAACCATTCCCTTGAGATGTGCGTCTTTCTTTCATTGCATTCTTGAAGCGTTTTTGAAGCCGTTTAAAACACTCACAGCACGTGTTTTATCAAGTCTAAAAATTCTCGGGCTTCGCCCTCGAATTTTTAAACTTGATAAAACACTGCTGTTCGTGTTTTAAACAGTACATAAACGAGTGATTTTCGATCTACTTCAGTTACATATAAACTAACATGCCACTTTATGAAATAACGAGCGCCCAACGAGCGCCCATCAACGAGCGTGTATGTGGTAATTTCAACTGAGGTTTGACAGCTTCGTTCCGACGTGTTATTTTCAAAGCTTCGCCGTGCAGTATAAACGCTAACCCTCCGTATATAATAAAATCTAGCTACCGCTTGCGGGTTCCAGGGCAGTTGTCTTGGCATTTCTTCTTGCTCGGCTGGTTTTCGAATTATCGAAATATCTTATCAGTTTTCGACTAAATCAACTGAAATGTCGGTGGTGCCGTTTGGAAGCAAATCTGCCTCTATTTTACACTCGATGGAAATTTGATTCACTTTGACTGCCTTTAGGATCGCTATATATATATTAATGGCGACTTTTGTCACAACAGTATCTAGAAATCTTTGATCTCCTCAGTTATAATTGTTTAGCCGGTGCGAAGCGGCTGTGGTTGTTTGGCTGTTCGACAATTCCATCGGTTCCTTAAACTTCTCTCGCCTTTTCGATATGAAGTTCTTCAGTTGCCGCCCTCAAATTTTTATAAACTTAATCTCCTTTTGCCTCAATATTTTCTCTCTCCTCCCCTTCCCAGTCCTCCTCTTCTCTCCCGGAGTCACAGGTAACCAAATTCACGATTTTTAAAGTCTGATTTCTTCGAAAATTAGATATGCCTGCGGAGGAGGCTAGGTCACAGTGCCTTTTTTAAAGTAACGATTTCTTGCTTATCTTTGAATTTCTAACGAGACCTGAAACAACCACGAGGGCAGATCAAAGCCAGGTCCCGGCTAATCCACAGATCGAATTGGAATTTAGCGTGTTGGTTTTTGCGGAGGGAGGAAAACCGGAGAACCCGGAGAAAAACCCTCGGAACAAGGGCGAGGTACCAACAAAATCAACTCACATATGGCGCCCGGTCCGGGAATCGAACCTGGGCCACAGAGGTGAGAGGCGAAGCGCTTAACCATTGCGCCACTCTGGCCCCCTGTCTGATTACACTTCTGGTTGTTTCTAAAGATCTGTTTGAATGGTTGATCCTGATAGATTGTTAAGGCGAAAATAGAGGAAACAGGTCACGTGACCTGTTCTTGGAACCAGTTTTCCCTACTTTTCTCACCTACAGTGGCAAAATGTCAACCATTCCAAACAGAGCTTTTGAAACAACCAGAAGTGTAATCAGATAAGCCAGTAATCGTTACGTTAAAAATGCACTGCCTACTTTGATTTCTTTGTTTTATCAGTCTTAAGGTTACGTGACCACCAATACACCAGAATACCTAACTGAAAATGTTAGGTATTATGATTACTGCCTACTTACAGATTTCTATGGTAAATCATTTAAAAATTATAAAGTTAGCGAATTTAGAATGTTTCAACAAAACAAATCCTCTTCGAGAATACATTCGACAGCAACCTTGTTCCAGATTTATACCAAGTACAATATTTGGAGAAGCACAAAGGTCCTTGGACTTGCTTCCAGTATCGGATGTATTTGTCGATGATTTCTATGTATATGGATACCTTCGGAAAGAAGACATAGTATCCTATAGAGGGGAAACATATTGAACGTTGGGGGAACTTGGATCTGCAAAAGTTGCTATCCAAAAGATCCAGAATATAGTACAAGAAACGAAGCTGGGACTAGTAGGTGGTGGTGCTATCTTTGTCCAAACAAATATAGTCCATACGGTTCTATATTCTTCCAAGGGAAGGATTGAAGAAGCTATTTCCAATATAGAACCGAATAGACCCACCAAAGCAAATTGGATAGCAACGAACAAGGAAGGACCGCGTGCAGTCTTTGTTACAAAGTTGGACGTCTCTCAGATACCTTTGGATCTCTTTCTTCCAAAGATGCCAGATTTTGTTTCTAGACTCCAACAAATAGGATTCGATATGTATGGCATCCATGTTAGAAGGGCGCAAATGCCTGGCCGGGTCTAAACATTTGGACTAGTATGGATTTGTTTTTTGCCATATTTTTCGACTACTTGGGCAAAATAGGACTACCTACTATATAGAGATGGTCGAAATACTAAAAGCTACGTTTTGCGAAATGGGACTACACACAGGAACTAGCATTGCAAAGAATATTCTACTCGAAAATACATACAACAGCAATTTGGTTTCCGATATTGCCAATGTTGCCTATCTAGAGGGAAACATGGGAACTACAGATCTACAAACCCTAGCGGGGCTTTCCCCCTTCGTGGATGATTTGTATGTGTTTGGGTATTTTTGGGGAAAGAAGAAGCAATATCTGCTGGGAGAAAACGGATATGCAAAGCAGCCGAAAGAGTAGTATCAAAACTATCCATGGCAGTGGCAGAAGCAACAAACGAAAAGTCGGGGAATATAGCTATAGTCCATACGGTATCTACGCAAAGCAGGAATAGAGGAAGCCACGGAAAGAGAGGCAAGGAAAGCCTGGTTGCAAATCTACAACCCATAAGAGGAATATACCAGACTAGAAGTACAAAGATCCATCGATACTGTATTTGTTGCTAAGATAGCTGCTTGGGAATATAAAGCAAAAGAAGTCGAGGAATTTTCCCCAAAACTAGCAAGTATACTATCTAGGTATGTATATGGTATATATTCTATAGACTACACCCAAGATTTTTCATGAACTTTGGATAGAGAAAGACGTGCAAATTTTTTCGAAAGCAAAAATATTTGGGCTTTCGACAATGCCAACACAGTAGGAGACCATGTTTGTACCTACATGTTGAAATACAAAGGACACACCATTCGAACAAAATTCTACAACGAAATGTGCTGCCAATTCGAGGCTGGGACAGTTCAGGAAACATTTGGGGAGCACTTGGCAGATTTTGCAGATTGTCCAAATACCCATTTGCTTAGTACCTTCGAACATCCAGATGTCCAAGCAAGAGGATGCACCCGAGTCGAAATTTCCATATATGGGTGTTCTGCAACCAAGCCCCTCGAGAACAGCACAAACATCTTGGAAAGTACATTAGAGCTTGTAGCAGGGCAAAAACTATTGTAGTACAAACAGCAAAGAACTATTGGCAAAACTTGTCCAAGAACATCGATAGGTGTTGTGCTGTTGTGGCTTGGCAAAACAATACATTATACTTGGCATGGTATGGACATACAAAAACAGGGAGGCTTGGAGGAGTGATTGTGCGACCCAAACAGAACTTGGAAAGAGCTATCGAATGGACTTTGTCCGATTTTGAATTTCGAGAGTGCCCTATATTTCGGATCGACATCATAGAAAAAGAAGAAGATGGGGTGCTACTTAGGCCTCTACGCTATTTTGCAAAAGGGGGAAACACCCGGACAATACTTTCCACAGCAAAGCACCCAACACAAACTCACCCCAATGCAGAGGACCCCAACAGCATGCTTCCCAAAACAAAATATATTTCTTGGGTATGGAGAACAAAAAGGAGCCATCCAATTGGAGTAGAGAAGTCGGAGTTCTCAATGCAGGAAATCGAAACCACTAGCAAGTATCCCTACTATCCAAAAGGAATCGAGGCATCCTCCTAGACGAAATAGCAGAAGAAAACAGGTTGCAAAAATGGCAAGAACTACAAGAACAAGAGACAGCAAGGCTTGTCGAAGAAAGGCAGCAAGAAATGGAAATACTACAACAAACTATTCTTGTGCAGCAAAAGTACAACGAAGAAAATTTTGAAATATGTAACACTGTTGCAGATGCTATCGAGGGGTACCGACCACACCCACAGGGTTTCCGACCTGGCATCTGGCAAGTATAGGCTGCTTGGGTATAGGGAAAGGAAACAGTCTAGATTTGGTACTGGGAGGCGCTACGTTTTGGTTGGGAAGGAGACAATAGTGGTGTGGGGAACGAAATGACTCGATAAGGTATCCGACACAAAGGACAATATGCCTAGAGCAACTAGCCAAACACACAACAAAGTACTTTCCATCGTTTGGGCTTGGCGAAGTGTGGATAGAAATACAGCCGCCAAAATCTTTCCAAAAAGATGGGAAAGTTATGATCTGGAGTCCCATTCGACCCATAGAAGTACAAGGAGATGGGTTGGAAGGAATCCTAGAAAAGGTAGAAAAAAATAGATAGAATGTACGAAGAATCTGTCGTAGTGGAAGATAGAAACGAAATAGCACAAACCGCCAAAAAGATTCGCGAAATAGGAGCTCTTTCCCCAAGAGAACGAAAAAAAGTAGTGGATATTGCGGAAGGGGAATACCAGTACTACAAATGTGCCACCTACACACATCGAGATTTGGACAGGTACATTTTGTTCCTTTGCAAGGATGGGGAAGAAACTCCTGCCATAGGGTTTTGGATCGACAAGGAGTTCGGTTCGACAAAGTTCTAGAAGAAGAGATGCCCCTAGCTCCTATTTGCTGTATGCTGGGGAGAGTAGGCAGGACTCCCAATGGGAAGAAAGATCGAAGAACGTAACCCAAGTTGGAACACATGTGAGTTTTCCCAATACCTTGCACTACGAATACAGAGCCACACTCCCACCCATTGGGTATTTCCTTGCATATGTGGGACATTTCCCCACTGCAATATTTTTCCAATTCGGCAGCTAATTTGTTGCGATGTATTTAGCCATAGGTATATCTCGTGTCGAGTACTATATACTACCAGACATATTTTTTCAAACGAGCAAACAACTACGAAAGCTGCAGTATATTTTTTTCATAGTTTTTTACAACATTTTGAGCCCCCGCTGCATTTTTGCTAGTCCATGGAGGGGAGGATGTTTTTCTTTGGTGCAGGTGGGTTTCGCATGTGCAAAGAAACAACGGCAGCAGCCACCCCAAGCCCAAGCCAAACATAGTACAATTCTCGGTTTGTTTTCGTCCCTTTTGGATTTCTTCGGTTTCTTCTTCGATTTCTTCGATATTTCCAAAAAGGAATCGGTGCCGTCTAGCATTTCCAAAATGGTGGAGAGAGATTGGGTATTCTTGTCTATTTTTTCTTCTATTTGTTCCAGCCGAGCATTGAAATCTGCGACCGATGGTACAGTATAATCTTTGGCTGGATTGGAGGGAATATGATTTCATTCGATTGGTTCTAGAGGGGCCCCATTCTTTTCCTTCCACATCCTTCGCGACCGAGACACGCCAACACCATAGTCTTTGGCTACTTCTACTATCTACTTCTACTATCTCCGCATAGAGATTTCCTTTTGGCGGGATTTGGGACATCTTATATCTTGCAAATGTACAAAGTTCCATTGGAACTGGTACAGACCCGATTCCAAAAAGATTCGGACATACCCGGTACCAGTTCCGTTCCAGTTCCGTTCCAGTTCCGCGCCGAGTCCCTCACTTGGGCGACTTCAAGCAAGAACTTGGGCAAGTACTTGTCTAGGTACTTGCATAGGTGGCACTTGCAAATTGGATCCAGGATGGAACTGGAACGGAACTGGTACCGGGTATCTCCGAGTCTTTTTGGTTCCAGGCCGGTTCCAGTTCTGCAATCCAATATCGGATAGGATGGGATGTATAGGTATAGGATGGCACAAATCCCGCCAAAACGAAATCTCTGCGGAAGAAATTGTGGAGATCTAAAACCTGCAAGGAAGAAAACCACAAAAAGAAGTAGCCTATGGTACTGGGGTGCCCCGGTTGCGGAAAATATGGGGAGAAAAGGTCGCAAAACCCCAAGCCCAAAATCCTAGTCCCGCACCCCCTCCAGAACCAACCCCAAATCCTCTAGTTCCCCTTGCACCCCGAACCCTAAATCCTAGCCTTGTACCTTGCCCAACCCCATATGTTGCAGATTTCTATGCCAGGCTGGAACAAATAGAAGAGAATGCCAAATCTCTTTCTGCCGTTTTGGAAATGCTAGACGGCACAGATTCCCTCTTAGAGGAAGTCCAAGAAGATACGGAGGTAATCGAGGAGACGACCAAATCAAATAGAGATTTGTACTATGCTGGGATTGGAATCGTATTTGTTGTTCTCCAATACAATCTATCCCGACCCAAACCTCTCCCTTCGATGGATCCGCACTAAGAAGAAGACCCAACTTCGGCGCCCAAAAAAATATTCGCCTCTTCTCCATATGGACTAGGACGATATTTTCGTTCTATTTGGAAAAGAAAAACCTATGTATATATATGCAGATGGACGAATTCGAAAAAGATGCTGCTAGACGCAAAACAGAGGCAGAACATTGGCTGTGGTGGAAAAGGGTGTTGCATTGCTCGTTCCAAACGGGGGATATGGAGAAAGGTCTGTCGAAGAAAGAAGCTTCCAAGGCAGCTACCGAGTACGTCGAAAGGGTATTTTATAGTTTGTAGAAATCTCTACCTTGACTTGTTTTTTTTCTTTGAAGGGTATTGGCAAGTCCAACTGTTTGGATGTAGAATCGTTGCTGCAGCAATGCTGGGTTTCTTTCTATTTCGCAATAGTTGGATAGATACATTCTTTTTTCGTTTTAGATTTCGATTTCGATGGCGTATTTGGTTTTCGCCGCCATATGTGTAGGTTGCATAGGCTTCGACTAGATATTTGCGGGGCTCGAGGTCTTCCAACCTACCACACATTTTTTGAGATACACAGGAAACGACTTGCATTTCTTGGTGTGTTGCTGGAGCCGATTCGAGGGCAACGCGCATAGATTTGTGCTTCATTGGAGTTGTTGCTATTCCCAAGGTTCGTAGGAGTATTGCTTTTTCCAATATCTCGGGATTTCTTTCCACTTCCCGCTCTACAAAGTAGTTCGACCAAAAGGTCTCCGAGGGGTAGCCCTTTTCGAGCTGTATTTCGAATCCATACTTTTCCTTGCCTCGGTAGATTGCTGTTACATATCTGCAAATGTAGTATTCTCCAGGAGGAATTTCGCCTATTTTTGGGTCGCCTCGTTGTCTTTTTTCGTCGATCTTCTCCATACATCCAAGCTCCTGGAGGCATCTGCAAGTTTTCCTCTATCTCTCTTTTTCGTTCGAGCGCCTGCTCCATATCGACTATTCCTTGGATTTGCTTTGGTACGACAATATTCTCTACTATGGGAGCTCTTCGTCCTCCAAAGAAGAAAGGCTCCCAAAACCCAGACAATCGAAAAGACAAGGGAGCATAGTCGGGAGGCAAATGTATGTTTTTCTTGTATATTCGCTCGTGTGTGGGTAGCTAGATAGAACCTCGGGTTGGGACAAGACATTGTTTAGTATTTTTGGAGCCCAATACAGTTGGACGTCTTTTCCCTCGATGTACAAAGCCAAAATCCATTGCTGTCCATAGGTGGTAGCAGTCGATTGGAAAGCGAGGACACGCACTTGCAAAGGCACCTCGTCCAACAGCTCCGCTAGTTTGTGTGTGTTTTCTTTGCCGAAAGAACGTCTCCTACGTTCCCAAAGAAACCCCGAAGCTTTTGTATTGCCTCTTCCAATGCTTCTTTTCGCTCTCTTGCCTCCAACATCTTTTTCCTCGCATCTTCGACTATGGCAGCATGTCTATCCAAATGCCCTTGTAGCGCCTTTTGGGCTTTTTGGCCCCATTCTTCGATTGCCGTCCTCCAATTGTTTTCCTCGAGAATAATTTTCTCTTGCCACAGCATCTCTTCCCTTTTTCTCGTCGAAACTAGACACACTTCGGTTGGGTTGGGATTGTTTTCGTTGGGGTAGGGCAAAGTCTTTACGTCGCCTTTTCAAAACTTCCTATTCCAAGTCCATCGCACAAATTCCCCATCTGGCAACTACCCATCTGGCAACTACCCATCTACGGAACCTTCGTTGGGTTCCGTAGCAGCTTTGGATCTGGCAAATGGAGCCTTGGACCTTGCCAATAATGTTTTTCCTTCGAGCTTCCTGTAGGTTTGTAGTTTTGTTTGGATCGTCTCCCCACCGCATCCAACACAACTGCATGGATAGGAATTCCAACAAATCCGAATACCGAAACCCACAAGGGGAGATACCTGTTTTCCAAAGTCCCTAGGGTTTGGCTCCCATATTTCTTGGAAACTCCCACAACGCACCTAGTTCCTGTGTGACCCCAATACACACAATATAGGGTGTTGGTGGGTTTGGAGAGCAATACCACATTGCAGTGGATGCTAGATGCGATAGCCTCCCATTACCTTTCCAAAGGTTGCACCCAAAACAGATTGTTCCCCGAAAGCCCATAGACACATTCGATCTGTGTTTTTGCATTTTCCAAAGATATGTCTTGCATCCCATACATAAAAACCGCGATCCTGCAAATGCCTCTCTGTTGCACATCGGAATGAGCAAAGATTGGGGCTATTCGAGGCTCTGGGCAATCGCAAAAATATGCTACGTTGTTCCCAAACATATATTGCACCCCAGCCGTCTCCATTTGACAAGAAAATTTGTTGTAGAATTTTACTCGTACAGGTTTCTCTAGGAAGGAAAAACGACACGCAATGCCCCCCAGCTTGGGTAGAGTCCAAAACTCGGATGTCTCCTTCTCACGGCTTCCCACGGTTTTTTGGGAAGGAATCCACCATTGCGCGGGAATACGCGCTTGGAGGCACCCCATAGCATAGTGGTAGTAGTGAATAATAGCGGTTCTGGATAACTTTTTGACCGCCGTTGGATATTCCACCCCGAGGGGGCGAGGGGTGTATATCCAACGGCGGTCAAAAAGTGGTCCAGAACCGCTATTATTTACTACAACTGAGTAAGGTGGTGTTGGTCACCTTGTCAGCCATCTATTTGGAGTTGGTACGTTGGCGTACCCATTCCAGAACATCGAAATTTTAAAGTGCTTCTCGGACTCGTTGAAGACCAGCAGCCTTAAGAATCAGAAAGGGTTCTTCAAAGGCTTGGTTGTTGAAGCTCGCCTGTTTTATTTTTATTTCGTAGAAGGAAGCCAAATGACACGTCTAGTTTCCGCAGGTGGTCATTCCTAAGAAAACAATGCACAGACCTTGGTAAGAATGATACGGTATAAAAATACATACGGTGTAACTGGATCGTCAACTTACTTACCAAGTTAATACTGAATAGACATAAAATAATTCAAATTAATGTCATGCTTAAAACTCATCCACTCACATGATCATAACACTCATCTCTGTGTCAGTTTCCAACTCTTTTTCCCACTAGGTACTTGATCACGGATCAATCTTGAATGGATTCGGAGTAGTTTGCTCTTGGCTTTCTAGCCGCTCCAAACAATAGGATCCCAAAATAGTACTCATGATATCTTCCAAGTTTCAATATTTTTATTTCCATAAAAACAAAACAATCATTAACTTTAGGACATGCGACAAAAAATATTTGCTAATGTGGAGGAGCACAAACATAAAACCACGAGGGTTACCAAAGTTGCTTATGCCCCTGGAAAACTTATTTAAATTAATCTATATATAAGACAAATACAGGATACATTAAAAGTGAATGTAGATAGTGCACTTGATCTAGTGTAAGAGTTTGTGTAAACTAGACTGAAACAGAAATAAATGTATTTAAAAAAATATGATTAAAGTTTAGGTTAAGTATTATATCTACGAGAAAGAGCAAAAATAGTAAATAGCACAAGCGACAGCTGCAAACGACAGAAATTTATCATTAATACTGAAATCATAGAAAATGGCATCCACAGCATTTTATTCATGACCAAAGAAAATAGAACCGCGACGTCATTGAAGATAATGTATTCCCCCTCGATTATGTATTCTCCCTCATAAAACCGGATAATTCCATGCACCCTATACTACTTTGGTATTTGCTTATTGCATTAGGTTAGAAGCTCCTGTCAAACAGTCTCCATTGGGGTCTGAAAACGTTCTCCATATATATCATCCAGAAGCAATTCGATAACTTCAGTCTTGATAACTTAATATTGAAGCTTTCAGGAAGTTTAATGTTAGCGCTGTTAGGGAAGGTCACAGTTAAAAGGGATGTTAATCTACGAGCGCGTTAGCTTGGTATACTAAGATGAACAATACCTGGCATAGCTAATTGGAGACTTCCCCTGTCCCAAACGAACGGTATTCCGATTATTTTGCGATGCAGCAGTCCGTGATTTAAAAAAATATATTGCAACACCACACCAAAGAAGATGGCAAAGTTTATGCAGGTATATGGATATGGTTGATGCTTTTGTCGAAACCTCCAACATCTTGTTTTTATGGAGCGAATGACGCCATTGTTCATGACGTTTGTGCTAGAAAGTAGGTCATGTCACATACTGTGTTGTGTATTCTTTCAGGTGTCGCAGGCATGTTACTTTCTTTTGCAATAACCGTTATTGGATTTGCACAGTATGGCATACGTACTAGTACTGAGGTTGAGAACGAAATGACGTCTGTAGAGCGTGTTATAACATACAGCCAATTACCCTCGGAACCAGGCTACAGCAGAGAAGCCCTCCCGCCAGAGGACTGGCCAACTGAAGGTGCTGTCAGTGTGCGGGATATGTCCTTGGTGTACTCGAAGGACGGTCCTCGTGTGTTACAAGACATCAACTTTGATATTGAACCCAAAGAGAAAGTTGGTATCGCCGGGCGCACTGGAGCTGGAAAGTCTTCACTTGTGGCGGCCCTGTTCCGACTGCCGGACCCACAGGGGCAAATCGTCATCGATGGTATTGATCTTGGAACACTTAATATACAGGCCGCTCGAAGAGCTATTGCCGTCATTACCCAGGACCCTGTCTTGTTTGCAGGCACCTTGAGGAAGAACCTGGATCCATTTAACCGATTTACAGATGATGACATCTGGATAGCACTGGCAGAAGTACAGCTTGGGAGCAGTATAGCGAAACGTGATGGTCATCTCGAGTATTGTGTTGGGGAATCTGGTTCAGGCTTTAGCGTTGGAGAGCGACAGCTGTTGTGTCTTGCGCGTGCATTGCTGCAGAGGTGTAAAGTGCTGGTGATGGACGAAGCCACGGCCAATGTAGACTTCAAGACCGATCAACTCATTCAAGAGGTAATCCGACACAAGTTTGCCAGCTGCACAGTGCTGACCATAGCACACAGATTGAACACTATCATGGAATATGACAAGGTGATCGTCATTGACCATGGTCACGTGGTTGAGTATGATAAGCCACAGGTGCTTGCCGGGAAGGATGATGGTGTCTTTGCTGGCCTATTACGAAGCTATGCCAGCAAGAGTAATGTATAATGTACATGATTTCCCAACTGAGTTAGTTAGGAAATTGCTCAGGTAAACATTTCATTATTAGTTTTTACCTGTTATGTTTAGAAATAGTGATACAGATATATCAAAATATATGCCTAGTTTTGCGCAATTTATGAATATCGCAGGAACATAATACTAGTATACCTATAACAGCTAGTGAATGCTGCCACTTTAGTTGATTCATTTCTGACAGAACAGACCCCAAAATGAAAGAAAAATTATGTATTTCTTAAACGATAAATATAGACGAAATGTTTATCAAACTCTGGTATTATTCATTAGCTTTTTAGTCAATCAGGAGACTGTATTCTGTATTGCGCATTGCGTATGTGCATTGATACGCCTGTGAATCACTAGTTTCATTACATGTTCAACATTATTATCAATATTCCATAATCTAAATATTCATGACACTGTAACAGATATTCCATCATTAATAATCATTGGTTTTAAATAAGGAAAAGTTAAGGAAAAGATGGAAACAAAAGACGGTGTATGGAATGTGTCTAGAATCATCTATCTCATGAACACTTTCTACTTTTAATCTCCTGTCCTGTCTACATCAATAGAGGTTATTGACCAAGCTTGTTCGGTCCGGATGGGGGATATTGCTCGAGTTATTTCTTTTATGGACCGAGCCCGAAGGGGAGGCCCATGCATACACACATAAAAAAGAACGAGACCAATATTCGCCCATCCGGTCCGAACAAGCTTGGTCAATAAAAACATTATTATATGGCGTTTGCTAAACAAGGCTATGATTAAAGTGCCTATAACCCCCAAAATGTAATTTTTTTACATCGATTCTGTATAGCTCCCTGACTAAGAATTCGAAAAAAGAAAAGTGAAAAAACTAAACTTCGACGATTTTAGTGGCGTCAAAGTATGGGAAACGTCCGTTTTGGGCTTCCTGTTTCCAGTTGGAAGTCAGCGCAAGTGTTGGTGAGGGACTGGAGTTGTGACATCAATCATACATCATTTTTACTACATCTACCAGAATCCTTTGCACGGTTTCTTTTGTTCGTCAAATTTAGACCATTGTCTTACTATTCTCAAAGGAATTGGAAAATCTGAATAAGAAAAAGAATTCACAAATGTCTAATCAGTATGAAATAAACTCTATCACAAGAAAGCACATCGAAATCGGTCAATTTACCAAGTTTGGTGACATTTCATTGGATATTTATCATATGGTGAGCTTTCAAGAGTCGCAGAAATAAGAGATGTTTGTATAGAATTCACCCTTCTCACACGGCGGCGGCCATGTTGAGTCCCAGGAGAATAAAAACCTTTGTTTTTGCGGGCTAAACTCGTTCTGAATCTGCTCAGTGCGAGGCTAGCCACGCAAAATCTATTGTTTATATCCAACATGGCCGCTGTGTGATAAGGGTGAATTGGAAGGACGCCTTACTACATACACATCACAGGTCACTAGTCTGCAGGTCCCCAAAGGGAATTGAAAACTGACGGCCACTTGTTCTAAAGGCCTTAAAAAAATTAAAGTTGAGTTTTAGCCTCCCATTTTTGCTTTAAGTTCTAAAGAATAGTTTAAAGTTTCAATCAAAAAATAATAATGTTTGGGGTTATAGGCACTTTCAGTTCTTTTTTCCGACAGTACATGTACCACTGCAAGGGTTTCTTTTGCAAGCTGCAGTAGCATTGTGTCTGATTGGTCAGCTTAATGAGAGGTCTCTTATTGGCTGAGGGTAAGATTGAAACCCTTTCAATGTTAGTTAGATTTCGTGTAAGAAAAGTGAAATTCAGTTACGGGAGTTCACCTCGATTTACCCGAAAAAACAGCAAAGAAAATCAGGCTAAATATGTACCGAAACTCTAACCTTCAACTCGTCAAATGTAATACTAAACACTTAATGACTGGCCCTGAGGGAATCAGTGAGTTTTGGGGAACATCGAGGATCTCGGGGAAACACAACTCACTGATTCCCGAGGGGACAGTCATTAAGTGATTTGTTATATAGACATAAGTTTTTCTAGAGGCAAAGGTGTGCATAAATACAGGACCTACCTGATACGAGCGAGGTTTGTCGTCTTCTCTTCGTGAAGCTGCTTTTCAACACAAAAAAACTGCTTGCATCGCTACGGCATTTTTAGCATCGTTTTGTGTCTTTCGTGCATCCTTTTTTAGCTCCAATTTCTCACTCTCGCGCTTGATAAAGATGTAAATTGTTTCTTTGGAGCTGGTTCCATTTTGAACGCTTTCTTTCGATGAAAAATGGTCAGCTTTTGATGAATATCTAGACATTTTGGTAAACAAATATTTCCTGCCTCTAGCTAGCCAGTGGCGCGCGCGACAATCACGCCATCTTCTGTCACGATGTGATCACGTGGCGGGCAACAATTTTTGAATTGTTGCCCGCGCGGGAAACATTGAAATTTTATGACTGCCACGTGACCCTAAATCAGCCAATGAGAGCGTGCGCTGTGTCTGGAAAACTTATGGCTATGTAACAATAGGGATTGTTTACTTATCATCGTCATCGCTTAGGACAATCTGTCGCTATTTCGTGTGAAGATCTTCAACATTTTGCGAAACATGGTTTTGGTCCCGTGTTGATTTGAATGTTCAAATTTAGCCGACGTTCCATGCTGTGCTGAACGAAAAACTCCCATCGTTTGGAGTTCAAAAGACTTCTTAAGAGAGTTGGAATTCGCCTCCTTTCATGATATTTGTTGTGAAGCCTTGGTTTGTGAAATGTCTGTAAATGCTTCGCCATTGACATAGCTTGGCTCGAACTTCGCCGTTTCTCTTCAAATTATTTTTGAAGAACCGACAAAGTAGCAGGTTCAGCTAAATTTCACATTATGTTTTATTAGCTTGTTTTGAGTCTTGGCTTTGGTGTGTTTTGACTGGTGTTCAGAAATGTCGCAAAATGTCGCAAAATACAACTGTCGTTCTTTTCTTTGATTTTGTCATGCATTTCTCTGTGTTTTATAAAACATTTATTTTAGCAAAAGGTTTTGCAATGTTATTTATATTCTGAGGTTACTTTTTGTGTTATACCTTGAGTTAAAAACGTGTTTTTTTTCATTGCTTTTTTCACTAAACGTTTCGTATGGAGGCAATCTCAGTCAACTATGCTCTAGCTCGCAGCAGTCCAAAACCATACCGACCGGTCGTACATGTACGACGATTTACCGGACCGTTGAAGAACCAAACAATTCTCCACTTGCCGCGAGTCCGGCTTGCCATATAATGTTTATTAGTTTTCACATGGATCGGTTTTCTTTGTTCTTTTCGGAGGAATATATCTCAAAACCCCTTCCCAATTCCAAAGCCCGAGGGAATCTTGCAACATATTCTCCTCGTATATTTCTAGTAGTATTTCGTTCTAGTTACTCTTACCTCCTCTAGAAAACAAGGCACGTGTCACGAGTGGAAATCGAACCGACATGCGACTGTTTAAATCCCCCTTAGTTTCTGGTCTTTCGTCTATTCACAACACTATAATGAATGTTTGTTGAACCGAGAAAAATGACAAGGAAAAGCCTTCTGAACGATAAATTTGTGCAACAATATACTAGGCATAGAATGCTTTCTAATGATTTATGAAAAGAGAGAAAACCTCGATGTAGTTTCAAAATCCGCGTGAAATTTCAAATGCTGTCTTTTACTACTCATTAATTATTACATATTTGTGATTGTTTGTTTGTAATGTGCAAACTAAAAAAGTTGGTTTTGAAAAGGCCCTTTGCAGCTAACAGTCACGTGCTGATATAATACTTCATTAACGAATGAATGGAGCTGGTGATCCTCATGGTAAAGGCGTTGCCATGAATACTGGAGAGCAGGTTATCTTCAGAAATGCTGTTTTATGTTCGACAATTGATTGGAGGAGGTGGAAAATAGCATTTACAAACAGGTTTTCCTAATAACACTACCGATCTCGTACAAGGCCTTTAAATAAGTGAAGTCAGATATGTTTTGCTCTCCAGTACAACCACGTGATTTGTTAACTGTAAAGAGCCCATTCAGCAGGGAAGAGCTGGGAATGTGGGAACATGATTGATCAATTTAGCGTTAAGAGTTTCGAAGTTTTAGGCTTCAGGGTTTGCTAGCGCATTTATAGTTGCTTTCTTTGACTTAATTAGGAGGAATTATGTTGAAAAAGGACGTGGGAATTTTGTACAGTAGTACATTAGTAATGAAACGAAAACAATAGTATGTTAGTTAACAAGCACGCGCCGGAAGTATCACGCTCGATCACACTTCGCCCACACGCACATTGGTACAATGATGGACTGCGCGTTGCTAAGCGTGGAAACGGCGCCGCTTTGAGCGAGCTTACCGTGCTTCACGGCTTGTGGTTGACGAAGAGATTTACCGGGAACAGTGTCACATTTATAACAAACTGCTTGATAATGCTAAGACTCAATACTACAAGGCTACGATTGAGAACCCTGTTTCGCCTGATCGACGGCATGTTCACGTAAATCCTTTACCTCCCCTCCCTCGCCATGATTCCCTTGAAGAACTTGCAGAGTGATTTATCTTCTACTTTATGGGTACAATTAGGAAACTATGGCAAAAGTTGTCTCTGATACCTGTTACGGAGATGTCTGTGAATATTGGCTATTCCTGTCACAGCACTTTTGCAGGATTTTATGAGGTTTCCATGGAAACTGTGCGTAAGACTTAATTGTATGCAGCCGCCATGTTGATGCATTGTATTTTGAACAAATTGAGATATCACGTTGATTTAGATATGTTGAAGCAACTCTACTACACTCTAATCTACCCTTACATCAACTATGCATACCTGCCAATTCTTCCGGTTTATGCGGGAGACTCCAGATTGTGGACCTCATCTCCCGGTCTCCCGGATAGAACCTCAAATCTCCCAGTTTTTAGCCATTTTATGGATTTCTTTAAATAATCTGTCTACCAAAAAGCTTTAAACTAATTTTTCCAAGCTTTCGGAAAGTCTTCGGAACACAATCGGGGTATATTCGGAAAAATTGGGAAATCATTACGTCATAACAAAGCTGCAGATTTTAGAACTCCGGGGGTTGGCAGGTATGACTATAGTATATTATGAGTTGGGGTAACACATACACTACCCACGCATCTTACAAAACTTCGTACCTGCCAAAACAAATGTATCAGAAATATATTTTTTGCTTATAAAAGTGAAGACACCACTCCCTATTTTAATCTATTACGAATCATCAAGCTCGACAACGTTTTTAAGTTGAAAATAGCGAAAGTTGAAAAAGGGCTTCCTAAAACATATAAGAGTTGCCTGCGGAGGAGGCTACATGTATATATAAGAGATATGGACGCTCTTGGTTATGGGCTCTTGCCTTTATCTGTAATCTCCTTGCAAATAAACAGACGATACCCTAAAAGGTACCGCGTTTTGTTACGTAATTGCCTTTTGTCAAAAGACCCCCCGAACTTGATTGAATTGAGTAATACACGGCAGAAATACGTGATGTTTTTTAACCGGTCTTTAATTCAATGTTTGCACCGCATGTGTTGTTACCAAAAAATTGCATATAACGACGCAATAGATTCGATACGACAAAAATACGACAGTTGATTCATTCATACGTGTTCTTACCAAAAATCCCAGGCAGTCTAAGTTAAAGGGGCTGGGTCACCTGGTGCCCGTGCGCAGTAAGTATGCTCTTGAGGCAATTAGCATATCATAAATATTCAAAATTCTTCTGCGATCGCAATGGTTTCTTTCGCAAGCAACAGTAGCATTGTGTCTGATTGGTCAGTTCAATGAGAGCTCATTTCTGATTGGTTGAGGATAAGATTGAAACCCTTTCAATGTTAGCGGGTAGATTTTGTGTAAGAAAGTAAAATTCAGTTACGGAAGTTCACCTCGATTTATCCGAAAATACAGCAATGAAAGTCCGGCTAAATGTGTACAAAAACTCTTCACCTCGTCAATTGTAATACTAGGGATTGTTTACTTGTCATCGCTTAGGACAATCTGGCGCCATTTCTTGTGAAAATCGTCAACATTTTGCGAAACATGGTTTTGGTCCCGTGTTGACTTGAACGCTGAACGGACGGTTTTCAAATTAAGTCGTCTTTCCTTGCCTTGCTGAACGGAAAAACTCCCATCGTTTGGAGTTCTAAAGACTCGTAAAGAGAGTTGGAATTCGCCTCCTGATAATTCGCCTCCTGATAATTGTTGTGAAGCCTTGGTTCGTTCGTGAAGTGGTTATAAATGCTTCCCTGGAATAAAGTCAGTGAGATAGCTTGGCTCGAACTTCGCCGTTTCCTAAATAATTATTTTTTAACAGCCGACAAAGTAGCAGGTTCAGCTAAATTTCAGGTATGTTTTATTACCTTGTTTTGATTCTGGAAAACGTTTTCAGGTGAGTTCGGGTTGTCCTTTGTCTTGGCTTTGGTGTGTTTTGGCTGGTGAGTTTGTCTTGGCTTTGGTGTGTTTTGGCTTGTGCTCAGAAAAGTCGCAAAATAAACTCTTTCTTTTCTTTCATTTTGTCCGTTTTATAAAACATTGCTTTTTAGCAAAAGGTTTTCGGTAATGTTATTTATCTTCTGGCGTTACTTTTTGTTATACCTTGAGTCAAACACTAAACGTTTCGTGTGGCAACAATCTCAATCAACTACTCTTGAAGTACTACCAAAAGTTCCTTGGCCTTTAGCTCCCGACAGGTTTTGAATAATTGTTTGCTTAAGTATATAGCAGCATGTTGGCTTTTCCAGTGTCGGTCATTTATTTTTTTCGTCAATTGCCTCAAGGCAGGCGTTTTCTTTCTTCCTGCCCGGACTCGTTTACCTCCCCTTCCTCCAGAGCCTTCATTCATCGGAATTTCAAACAAAAAATGTAAAAATGAAATATTCTACATTTAGAATGAATGCTAAACAAAACGTTCCTGCAAAAAAAATGTTTTAGAGGTTCGAAATAAGAGCGATGGAAATGGATTCCTGAAAGGTTCCTTCGGAGGGAGGTTTGATTTCGTACTCCCGGAGTCGGGGAGTTAATGCCAGCGGGTAACCCCCTCCCCCCTACCCAATTCGTCTAGGGACCCATTTTTTACCAGTGGTGGAGGTGGGGGTGACACCCCCCCCCCAATTTATTTATTTGATGGTGGCGGCGCTGGCGGTGACCCCCCCCCCCCCCCCCTCCAAAAAATATCGTCTAGGGACCCTTTTTTTTACAGTGGTGGTGGCGGCGGCACCCCCCCCCCCCCCCCCCCCCCCCCCCTCTCCCACAAACACACAAAAACAAAGTGGTGGTGGTAAATTCAGTAGCCTGACATACAGCCGCCTCCTCAACTCGTTGGGTGGGCCCTGGAACGAGCTGAGGAGTCGACTGTATTTCAGGCATATTGTTCAAGCAAGCAACCGTGAACTTCAGGCTATGTATTTCAGGCTATGTATTTCAGGCTATGTATTTCAGGCTATGTATTTCAGGCTATGTATTTCAGGCTATGTAAATTGAATCATATTCACATTGATGACTCAAGCACGTTTGAAGTATGGCGAAATATTGCGAAGAACATGCATATTGGAATATGAAATAAACATGCATTTATTAGCTGCTGTGTTTTGTCATTCATGTGGCCTTAGCGATTTTAGAGGGTCAGTTAACTCTTGAGTGAACAGCAAAGGCAAACCCTTTAAAATCGCTAAGATTTGGCGTTTCAGGCCACATGAATGACATAACACACCAGGTAAGATAAATTTATGTTTATTTCGTATTCAAATATGCATGTTCTTCGCGATATTTTGCCACACTTCAAACCTTTCGGTAATCCTCATTTCCTATAAAATTCAATGCAAACACGTTGTGTGGCTTCCTGTGGCGAAACGAGTGGGTAAAGGTCAAGATGTTGGATTTTTATGTTCAAACCCAAAGTGGGAAATTATGGACATGGTGTTATAAGACAACTCCAAAGTCTTGAGAAGAAGTAGCCTTTTCAATTAATAGTTACACTCATATGTCCATAGCACACTTTCAGTTATTTTTTAGCGGTCAGATAATTCACTGAGACCAGGTATTCGACTTGTCACGTCATAACGGAACAAAATGTGCCGCATCATGTTAACAGCTAGCACACAAAATTTATAATAGAAGAAAAACGTTCAGTTCGATCTAAACGTTTGTGTGTAATACATCAAACAATTACTCGACAGTATAATAAACTGTAGTACAGATTAGTCTGTTGAATCCGGTACTAGTTAATTTGCGTGTATACAATCTAATTGTTCTATCAGTTGCCACAGGCTGTCAGTAAAAGGCACTGTACCGAACTCAAACCGGAAGTTATACAAACAGCACTGTGGTTTACATGCTAAAAAAATCACAAGTGAACGGTTCTACAGTAGTTCTGTCGACGTGCTCGTACTTTTGTGGTGTAAGTAATGTATTAGCCTGCGACAGACAGCCGACTTCTTTGCAATTTGCGAGCCAGGAAACCGGCCAACATTTACCCATTTACCCACATTTTCCAGAGGTTTCATTAGAGAGAACAGCCGCGGAGAAAGAGCCGCGAAGTGGCGAGCTGCGAGAATCGCTGATCGCCGCTTCGCCGCGGGCTGTTGAGTCTCTCTTAAGAAAACCTCTGGAACCAGGGTAGTTCAACATTCCATTTTCTTCCTCTTATTCCGACAATAAAAACAGTTGCCTGCGAGCGCAAAGAAGTCAGCTTTCTTTCGCAGGCTACTAGTACTAGTAGGTGTAAATTAATTCGTAGCCTGTGAACAGCCGGGCTGGACTGTAAGAGAAGAAGATGGGGGGGGGTCGGGAGATCCTGTAAAGATACCAGAATCGGAGTAGAGTAAGCTAGTAACCATAATCTCTGTTATCGATCACCACTGATTTAATAAACAACGTCGAAAATTATGAGAGTTTGTGCCTACGTAGGATCTATTACGTAGTCCTTTGATAGACTTTCCTCGTACAGCCAGCAGTACTGTAAGGACTGGATGATGTCAGTCAGTGATAAGAAGACTAAAGTTGTCATTTTTCAAAAACAAAGTCGCAAGTCTACTCTTGAGAAGCATGCTTTCTTCTTGAACAATTCACGAATTGCAGGTCTATTGTTATGGGTTGCCACCGATATATTCATTTCGGTAGGTCATTTTGATTGACAACAACGCAGGAATTTCTCTTTTTCTAGCAGAGACCCTCTCTCCAGCTCCACTAACGAGAAGAGAGGGTAAGAGAAAAGAACCTCTGCTAGCAGGGTTCCGAATGATCGGTTTGACTACAAACATTAAACTCGCACTACACTGGACTACACGAAAAGTACCGATACAATTGACATGAGATGCTGCGATGCTGAAGCGTGCACATCTCGATGACAAGTCCCATCGGTACGGATGAATATCCGACAGAAGCTGTCACTTATCACCCTAGGCTGAAAATTTCCAGAAACGTTCTCCTTGGGAGAAACGGTCGACGTTCAATATCAGTGTGGATTTTCAGTAGTAACATGGCACAGACATAGTTAAGGAACACAAGAAGACACTGTATAGGTTTTTGTCGAGTTTTATTCTAGCCTGAATTTCAGCCGTCTCCTTCGGTTCGTTCCTCCCGGCTGAAATTCAGGCTAGTTTTATTCAAGATTTACGTTGTACATGAAAAACTAAAAAATCCCATACAAATGGTGTTAAATATTATACAGATCCCAAGCTTGGCCGGGCTATCTGTGAATCAAATTGCCATTTTTTTGACAGCTTCGTTCTGTTGTTCCTAGACTTGCTCCAAGTCGAACTCGCTTAGTCACTGGGTAAGCGTGCATCGCTGTTTAGATCAGTTGTTTGCATGGGTAGTTCACCGATGATGAGTACGCGTGAGAGTAATTCGGTTACTTTGTAGGTACTTCTACTTTCTCTTCTTAGGCAAAGTCAAGCATTTTCAATACCCAATACTATCCAAAATAGGCTTTAAGGTTACCGTATACCTTCGCGGGTGTCCACCATAAAAAAAATATACTCACATTTTGCGGTTATTCTGACTGATTCAACAGCGCTATATTAATCAGATAATGACAACCTTCAAAAGTGTACGTGGTTTGCAGAGCTTTTACTTTGCTTGTACATAAGTCATCCTTTAAGTTTGACTTTGAAACATTTACGAGTGACGCTTTTGTTTGTTCCTTAATAAGTAATACTTATTTTGTCGAAGTTTCTGTCAAAATCCAAAAAAATCATCATATCCATTGTGCAGTAATCGCCGGTCCGAGTGTTTTGAGGCTGTTTCGTAAGAACTTCACACCTCATGAAAGCTTCTGTCAACAGTCGCCAACCAGCCAATGATCCCTGTGGCTTTTTAATATGAATGATCCAGAAATTCGCGGTACGAGAACAGAGGTTGTATTCGGTAAAACTCAGTATTCCGTGCATGTGCCAAACTTTGAAACGGCTAACGAATTTTCGATCACGACTCATATCAGCTGTGTTAATAATGCCGAGCTTGAGGGCCGAATTCAGCGAACAATATATCTACTGACTTATAGTAGGGCCGACACTGAGAAATTTCCCAACAGAGAAAGCTTTGCCCAAGCCGTTATCGAAGGATGGGAGCAAAATAACAACAAGGTTATTCAATGGCTGGTTTCTTTAGAGGTTCACGCAGAGCTTGAAGTGCCAAATCTGGAAACGAATCGCTACCACTATCACATGGCTCTGATGTTAAAGACGAAATCAAGGTGGTTGTATGTAAAAAGATATCTATCGTAGTCGAAAACAAATAATAAAACGCAAAAGCAACAGTTGTAACGGACTCACTGTACTTTTAGCGCGCGTGACAGTAGCCGGAAGTGATCATCTCTACAATTCTCCGTTCATTTCTCCAACACAAAACGATGATTTCTGCCTGTAATTGCAAGCCTCAGCCAAGAAAACTTGCTCTATAGTATGAATTTTGGACGCTGAACACGATGAACTGAGTACTTTGTGTGATACAGGCTTTCAACTTAGAGTTTGCTCATTTCTCCCCTCATTGTAAATAAAACTCCATCTAAAATTTGAATTTATTAACCGTTACAACGGAGAAATGTTCAAACCAGCATTTCGGCGCATCCTATGTACTTCTAGAACGCTTTATATGACACAACTTAAACAGTATATATGTTATGAAAACGTTTTAACGGTATAAGTGCATGGAAATACGTCTAAATAAGTGACTTTGCATGGAGAAATGGAGAGGAGAAATGCCGATGGAAAACAACAGCTTATGCTGTTGTGTGACTGCTGCCGTGACACGGCTGAAATGCAGGGCCGAACGGGGAAAAAGGCCAACAAGCCATAGCAATAGTTCTGGAACGGATTAACATTTTATAAACTGTGTTATTTGTTATATATTAGACAGGAGTAGGTTATGAATAAATTTGTAAGAGCAGGCTTGATCGGCCGAGTCCGAGATCAGTTCAGTACACTACGCTCAGTGGGTAACGTAACGGTTACAGTTACCACGAATAAATCGGCAGTGACAGTTCTCAGAATATGCAACCGTTGTTGTCCTTTTCCATCTCTAGTATCTGGTCCTATGTCCCTTCTGTTCTACAACAGTGTGCAATCTTTTTGGCATGCTTTCAACAGCGTTGTCAACGAACTGTAGTGGGATATTATTCAGATGCCGGGATACACGAGCTTTGAATTGCTCGAACGACTCGCGCGTAATTTTCTGTTTGATAGCGTCTTTCTCTAAAGATGACTTAATTGTGTTGAAACAATTCTCTATCGGATTGAGATCAGCACTGCGAGGCGGAATCCGGTGGAATTCTGTTTCTATACTGAGTAGCTATATATAGATTGAAGGGCTTTGTGAAACACGCATGCTTCTAGACTGATGAAACAATTTGAACATTTGATGAAACGCAAATGCTGCACCGGAATTAATACTGAAAACAGTAGAAACGGATACATCTACAGCATAAACGAATCCCCTTTATCCACTTTTTTGAGCATTGAGTGTGATCACTGAACCTAATTGTGCGAAAACAATTAAGTAAAATATTTGGATACGCCCTCGGATATTATTTTACCCGGGGTATCGGGCTTTTTCATCAAATTTGCATTGACAAGCGTATCCGTATTCCCACCAAGTGTTTACTGTCCCCTCTCGTTTTGAGCTGTTTTCGTTAAATTCCCTGGACGTTATTAACAATTATACCATGTGAGCTACCTAAAATCTCGCCTCAGACAACCTTCGCCATTTAAGTACGGACCGCCCGACAAAATAAGGCTATTCCGAACACTAAACGAACTCCTCTGACACATCGCGGGCATTTTTTATGACTTCGCTTGTCCCCCCTCCCCCTTCACAATGTTGGGATAGAAAGGCAACATTTCGGTCTTCTCGAAAACCAACATTGAAATGGGGGAGGGGGATTGTGTTAAAAATAGCCGGAAATTGCTGAAGAGGTCCGACTTAAATGGCAGGGGTTGTACCTACACATGACAGAATCGAAAATGGCACACAAAACTTTGATGAATATCTCCAAGCATGTTTTCATCATATTTGGGCAATGCTTAGCCTAAATGTCAGCCATATCCTCACCGGCCCGAGCCGGACGTCTAATAATGTCGTTCAGTGACGTCAAAGTGGATTAAATTTTTAACAAATGCAAATAACTGCCATGGCGGCTGTAAAATGAGTTCGTTGGGTCAAGTAACAGACTGTAAACAAACGCTTGCCTTGAGAAATTATTTGAGATTATGTCAAAATTAAGGCCCTTCTTGGCTGCAACCAGTTGCTTCTCAAGTGTCTCTTAATTGTGTATTGTTGTGAATACTTTTTTGAAGCAACAAATCGTTATAATATTTGAGGCAATTAAACAGCAGTCTCTCGCCGGAGTTGCAGTTCGGTTCGAGATAGGGAGAGAGTTACCGTTTGTAAATCATGCAGCAGAAAAGTAGAAAAGCATGGAAGGATAAAGAAATACTCTTTTACGGGAAAGAACAGTTCATTGAAGCGGAGTAGCATCCGTAAGACTAAATATATATGCAAATTTACCACCATTAATTCCAATCACGTCATCATCAGCGTTGCCGTCCTTGGATCTTAAATCTGAGCGGTCGTCGTAGTTTAATAACATATGTTGGTCGTCCTAGTCAGCCAGCCAGTCAAAACAGTCCTGCCCTCCCTCACCAGCCAAAAAGGTGGTGGGTCTCGGGTACAACCCCCTCTCTCACCAGCCAAAAAGGTGGTGGGTTTCGGATACAACCCCGTCTCTCACCAGCCAAAAAGGTGGTGGGTCTCGGGTACAACCCCCATCTCTCACCAGCCAAAAAGGTGGTGGGTCTCGGGTACAATCTCCCTTCCTCACTGTCCAAAAAGGTTGGTGGTGGCGGGTCATACCCCACCCCCTAAAATTGGGTCCCTATCGAGTACTATTGTTTTGACCTCGTCCCTAATGTCATGATGTCTAAACATCACAAGATCACGTCTGGTATAGGGTATATATTTTTTTGCTTCAAGTCTGGGATAGGGTATGGTAAACGGCATTTTTAGGTCTGGGATAGGGTCAGGATTTTGAGGTCTCGCGGCACACCCCTAACCCAAAAATCTTCTGATTACACCCCCCCCCCCCCCCCTCCCCGGGAGTCCTCTGTCACGGCTTTTAGAAATTGCCATAGATATTCGTAATACATAATTCCGCGAAAGCACTTTTATATGCTTAGACCTTAGCATTAAGACCACAGAGAAGACTTGAGCACTCTCAGTCCTAGATAGGTCGACTTGAAAGTATTCAGTTGAAAATCGGTCACACCTAACTTCTAAACACGAGGAGACTCGTATCAGTAGGCATAAACCTTAACTACCGGACTGGCATAGAGAGTTGTAATAAATAATTCCTCAAAGCACTTTTATATTCTTAGACCTTAGCATTAAGACCACAGAGAAGAATAAGCACTGGATCATCCTACAAACCAAATCCTAGCTCAATCCTAGCGACTTGAAAGTGTCACACTGACGGAAATATAAATACAAGATTCGCTCAAAGATTCTGCCGGAAATATAAAGAAACTACAGGACTCGAAAACTACAGGACTCGGAAATATGTGACGGTCAAAAGGGTAACACATCAGCTAAACATAGGCACCTTTCTTGGTCGCAAATAGGTTCCAGCCTCGTTTGTCAACCTGTTCTCGAGGTTTACAATTACGATTATTGTAAATTGTTATTGGCCACTGAAATTACGATAATCGTAATTCTACTGACATCCTAACCCGAACCACAAAACTACCCCTAACCATCGGACGAGTTCACGGGTAAACGACGGGTTCTCACTCACCTAGAGCTGGGGTTCATAGGTAAACAAGAAGAGAACGTGAAGAAGAGAAAACATCTTTTTCTAGCGATCCTACTGGGGTTCGAAATCATAACCCTTTGCGTGTAGTGAGTATAGCGCAGAGGTCATCACCACTACACTAAGCGTTCGGAAAATGACAAATCTTTATCTTTATCCTTGACTGGTCACGAGAATTACTATATGCCATTTTGACGATGTTGCGCACGCATCAGTAGAACAATAGACACGAGCTGCTAAGACTCGTTCTGGTTCACCAGCCTTTTGTTCAGTTTAAAACAGATATCCATTGTTTTAGCTGCGCGCGCAACATCGTCAAAATGGCCTATTATCGTCATTTCAGCGCGCGGACAATTTATGATAATCGTAATTTCAAACTCGAGATCATTTTGGGTTTGAAACTTCGCAAGGGATTGTGGTTAATTTACAAAGCACTGTTGTTAGTTTGCAAAGCATTCTGGTTGAGTTGCAGAGCATTCTGGTTAATGTGCAGCAAATCTAATCTGGCGTCAAAATCTTTGCTCGCTCGCTCCAGGCTCGCTCGCTGCGGCAGCACTAATAAAAACACAATAAAACAATACCGATGTGCTTCGCTGATCTTGTTTATGCCATTAGGTTTACTAATTTAAAATCCGTTTCCCGTCATCGATGTTTCGTTAACTTGACTCAAACTACTCTGCAACGTGATTTCATGCGTTACTCAAAACACATTTTGTGGAAGATTTATATTTGTTTTATTTTCTCAAATGTCATGTAATAGTTGAATAACACCTTTTGGGGCGCTGTCTGGTAATGATTTGAGCGGGAAATGATTTGATATTTTTGGCGCCTTTTTGTAAGCATTTAAGTGATGTGCGGCAAACATAATATTGCGTGACCTGATAAACTATAGTTAATTTGTTTGAAATGCGAGTTTATGGTGCAGCGTGAGACAAGTTGAAATACAGGTAAACGAATTTCTTGTACTATTTTTATTATCAGACGTAATCAATCGAACATTTGGAAATTGAATTCAATCACATAATTGAACTAAAAAATATGTGAATTCGATTGGAACACTGATCGAACATAATCCAATACCTATAAATTTCTTTGGCACGGTCGAAGCACTCACGTTGTTTGACAGATCGTCATTGCACAAATTATTGTGGCTAAAATAGAAGTGATTTGGTACCTCGAGTTCTCCGATGGGAGATTTGGAAATTGAATTCAATCGCATGATTGAACTAAAAAATATGTGAATTCGATTGGATTCGATCACCGAAAACACTGATCGAACACAATCCAATACCTATAATTTCTTTGGCACGGTCGAAGCACTCACGTTGTTTGACAGATCATCAGTGCACAAATTATTGTGGCTAAAATAGAAGTGATTTGGTAAACTCGAGTTCTCCGATGGGAGCCTGTTTTAGTTTACGGAGTTGTTTCTGCAGCACATACGATAATAACACTGCAAGGGCGACTCCATTTCTAATTCTCCAACTAAATTCATATGAGGTGGGGGAACTCTTGTTTATAATGTTTATAACGTATCCGAGTTTGAAACTAGATCTGCATTGTGACTTGCCCAAACCCAAAACATTGTGACCCAGTTCTCTAGTCTACAAAAATAATGACCCCCCTTGGATAAGCCTATAAATAAGCCATAGTAAGTGTGCTTAATTAAACAATCATGCCCCACGTATAATAGAGAAGCAAATAAAAATTCGACCCCCCGCTAAATGGGAGCATAAAAAAACGTGACCTCCCCTACAAATCTAGTAGCCCCCCCCCCGCTAAATAACTTTATTTAAGCACGCTAGCCCTGTCAACAGCAGCTGATTTACACAAGGGGCGTGACAAAATATTAAAATATATTATGAATATAGATAAAAATACCATGTTTGAATATTACGTAATAATGATTAAATATTTTTATAGCTGGTATTTGTGAGCGGCAATTTTAGTCTTGAAAGAAGGGAATGAGTTGGAGTCTCTAATTTCGTTATGGAGCGAGTTCCATATTTTAGCCCCACTGTACGAGAAACTCTTTTTCATACTTTCGGTTTTGGGCCGGTAAAGGTAACTGCAGTGAGGAATTGGATCCCCTAAGATTGTATTCAGTGACCTCAGATTTCTGTTTAAAAAGATCCATAAGGCAAATTGGGGCTTGACCATTTATGACTTTGTACATTTGTTTCTTATTTTTAGCCCTTTGAGTTTCAAGTGTTTCCCACCCTAGAGCATCTAATGCCTCAAGGTGGGGAGCATCGTTTCTCAAATTCAATATTATCCGAGAAGATCTATTCTGTAATTTTTGCAAACGTGTCTGTGACCTAGGGTGTCCCATACCTCACTACAGTAATTGAAATGGGGGTTAACCCTTTCGCTCCTGAACCGGCCGTAACCGGCCAATATGAAGCATGTACCTGGAGAAAATTATTGCGTCAAACCTAGACATGCTGGAAATACGATGTTGCGATATTATTTCAAGGGATGAATAACTTCAAAGCGAGAGCTACAACAGGGATCGCTTGACTGTCCCACTTTGGAGAAAAACTCATTTGTTTTGGAGATCGTTGTTCGTTTCTTCCATTTTCACGAATTTTGAGGAGCTGAAAATCGGCTCAAAAAAAACCACTCAGTCGTTACAGTACCTTGTTTAATATTTCCAACCAGCAGGTTTGTTTTCACAAAACACACCAAGCGACGGTGAACTGGCACGCCGATGTTTACACTGCGATTTGGTTGATTGGTTAGGTGTGTGCACACAAATCACAAATCACAAATCACAATGTCCGGTCCCTTAATCAATTCAAATACATTAATTTAAGCCGCGAGTTCTTAGGAGAGGCAATATACTTTTTAGCGTTACGGAATGTACATAAGTGTGTGCAGAATGTTGTTATGTAATCCCGTTGGGATACCGTTGAGGGTGTATAAAGAGGAGAGATTTTAAAATATGTAAGAATTAATCGAAGGCGTGTCTCTACTTTGATACCTAATTTTGTGATGTCGGAAGCGAACTGTAGTCTTTTTAAACTGGTTTTTCGAATTTGGAAGCTTTGCTAGCTGGACAGTCCTTGAAGAATACAGAGTCTCATTGTCTGTTTCGTTTCAGTCAAGCGGTTGAAAATAGGTTTTTTAGATATTCAAATGATTATGCTATATATATAAGTTCAAATTATCTGTAGATACCAAGACTGTGCGGCTTGATCGTCTGTAAGGTCTTTCAATAAATTGGCTTTATTCGTCATAGATTAAAACTGTTTCTAATAGCACCATAATGATATTTTCCCACCAGATAAGAGTTATTAGGTTTTTTTCTGGTCATTCGGCGGTGTTACGAGACTGCTAATGGAATATTCTCGTAGTAAAACGTTTTAATTATTTGTTTACCTATATCAGATAGTTGGACGTTTTTCGAATTCGACCAGCAATTTTTATAAAATTTGTTTGATAATAAATCTGTGGTTATCACTATACTGAGATTTTGTCGCTTGATCAAGAAGTGTTAGGTCTTTCCTGGCCATTCGGTGGGAGTTTCAGTGAAGTACTATTAATTTACTGTTTGCCATTTGGTTTGTCTATTGGTTTTAACATAATCACTACTGAAACTTATGAGTCTGTTTAAGTGCAATGTTCGCGTAGTGGTATGAGTGTTTGCCCGCGTATTCGACCAAAACTATTCAGTCTTTAGCTGTTAAAATTCCGATCTGCTGAATGTTGATTTTGTCCCCAATAAGAAGTGTTTGGCCTCTCTTCAGTCCATCAAGTGGTTGGGTATTCTTGGTATAAGTCTAATTAAGAATTGTACTGATTCCTTAGGATAAGTCCGATAAGCTGTGATTAGCAATCGATAAGGTACTTGCCTGTAACATTTTTTGGTCAGACAGGCTGGTTTCCGTAACGAGAATTATTAGTTCTAACATGTGCCTGTATTTGGTAGTATTTGTTTAGTAAGCCTGGACGTTTATTCTAATGAGAGTACATCTCTGGAAGGGTAACGTAACGACTCGTTTGCGAAATAAATTGCTTTTCGTCTAATAACTAGAATCGTACCGTTCGGACGCACGTGCCATGCAGTGATATCGGTTATACTGGTTTTCTATCGATGGACGGTATGCTGCTGGTAACGCATAAGAATTTGGAATGGTTAGAAATAAACAAAGCTCCACTTGGAGGGGAATATACAGTATGTTAATTTTGCTCTGCATAATTTTGTACACTTACTGAACTATTCTTTTAGTGGTTCACGGAAAATAAAGCAGTTCAAACTTTTGTTGATTCTGGAAACAAAGATCATTTGCACAAATTAGGTGCATATATGTAAGGGTTAGAGACTGCTCGTGAGTGCTTTATCGACAAATACAGGCACGCGCTGACTGTACGATGATCGTACAGTCAGCAAGTGAATGTATTTTGGCGATGAAGCACAAGCATAAAGTCTCTAACCCTTTTAATATTCAAACTGAGTGCACTGTCAGCAGTAGCCTACGTGTAGCCGTTACCCACCAAATCGGAGGGAACGTCTACGAAACTGCGGCACTAATCGTGTTATGTGACGTCAGAGCCTTTAGCAAGGTTATATGTAATGATCTCTGATTGGATGGTGTATCTGTAGTTCTTTCACGAACATTGATTGGCTGAAACTGCTTACTGCCTCGCTTTCGTGCCAAAGCAAGGATCAATGAGAAATCAAAATGGTGGATGAATTGAGAACCCTTCCCGTTGATACCAACAAAAGTGAATTCAACGCAGTTCTAGGCAAAGTTTCGAAACTTTTTGGTATCATAAATCTACACCAAGAGCAGGAGCAGGCAATCAATGCATTTTTTGATGGAAACGATGTTTTCGTAAGCCTTCCAACAGGATACGGGAAGTCATTTGTATACCAATCCATCCCAGTGATCGCCACCCTTCTTTTGAAGAAACCCTTCACCATTTTTATTATTTCGCCGTTGAAGGCAATAATGGAAGACCAGGTTCAGTACCTAAATGGATTAGGGTCTAACGCTGTCTCTGCTGTTGCACTAACTGAGGAATCGGATGAAATAGTGATGGAGAAGGTAATGGACGGCCATTATACCCATGTGTTTGGCTCACCAGAGTGTTTCCTGGCTCGTGAAAGCTGGCGGGACCTATTTGACTCTCCATTCAAGCAGCAGCTTATTGGAGTTGCTGTCGATGAAGCACACTGTATAAGTCATTGGTGGGTTACTATAAATACATGTTTTTTTAATTCACAAATGTTATATTTATAGATTTAGGTTAAACCTCATATCATGGGTACATGTGTGTAGGCTTCAGGCCGGAATAACTATATTTCCTGCATTCATTCGGCTTTGACAGGATTATATAAGCATGTGACTGTTTAATAGATTGTAAATGTGTACATGTTCTTACATTGCAGTTTTTGAAAGATTATATACTTTGTTTTTTGAACAAAAATGTTCTTTTATTTTAAACAGGGGTGCCTCTGATGCAAGAAGAGTTGCATTCCGAGAATGGTTCAGTAATATTGGGGAGCTGAGGTCCCTAATACCGGAATCAGCCAAATTAGTTGTGGTTACTGCAACTGCAACTAAGGCGACAAGAATGAACATTTTTGAAACCCTTCATCTTGGAAAGGAACCACTAGTTATTGAACGAAGTCCAGATAGACCAAACCTAAAATATAGTGCTGTGTACATCAAAGCAAGAATGCCATTTGAACAGATGTTTCGAGTCGTTATTGAAAACCTCAAAGAAAATGGTGTAAATATGGAACGAACAATGATCTATTGTCAAACACGCAAGCAGACTTCAATTATTTTCAGAACATTTGCATTTTTTTTAGGTGCTCAGCTATTTCACGGTGACCAAAAACCCAAGAATAGAATAGTGGAGATGTACCATGCAGGCACTCCTAGTAGTGTAAAAAAACATATTGTTGATGACCTTTCTACTGATGGACATATACGCTGCCTCATTACAACTATAGCTTTTGGTATGGGGGTTGACTGCAAGAAAGTTAGAAAGATATATCATATGGGTTCTTCAAAAAACATTGAATGTTACGTTCAAGAAAGTGGAAGGGGAGGAAGAGATGGCATGCCTGCAGTTTGTATTCTTCTTTATAATGGAATCCTCTCAAACCATTGTGAGCAAGATATCAAGGACTACTGCAAGACAGAAACATGTAGGAGGGACACTCTATTTAAGCCATTTGATGTTAAGCCCAAACAAGTGATGCCAAAACATGATTGTTGTGACAACTGTGCTATTAATTGCTCATGTGGGGCAGAGGACTGTGGAAAGGCCTTTTACATGGATATTTCCAAGTGCTTGGAAGTTACTACTTTAGCACAAGCAAAAACTAGACCTGTCACAACTGAGCAGAAGGCTTCTTTGGCAAATGCACTGAAAGCATACAGGAAAGAGGAGGTCAATAAATACATGGCAAAAGTGAAATACCTTGTGAGTTGTCCTAACATCCTCTTGGAGCTTGGAGATTTTTTTATTGATCAAGTTGTTGACAATTGTCATAAGATATTTATGATGAAAGATGTGTTTAATTATGTTGAAGTGTGGCGACGAGAGCATGCAGCTGCTATCCTTAATATTATTAGTGTTTGTTTTGGAGACATTGAGATGGTTGCTGAACTCAACTCTGATCTGTTATGTGATGAGAATTTTATTGATATGGACTGGAAAGAAGTACTGGATGACACAACTCTCATGGACATGGCTGATAGCTTCAATGAAGATTCTACTTTGACAGATGGTGAAACCATTGCAGCTGCTACAAGTCTTAACACTAGCAGCTTTCTGAAAAGTATTGCTAATAATTTAGCCTAAATTGATTTTGTGTAGTTCTAGAAAATACCCTCCCTCCCTCCCTCCCCCCCCCCCAAAAAAAAGAAACAGAAGGGATTTGTTCTTTGACCTCCTCCCCTCTGGATCTTCTGAGATGGGCCTCCAAATTACTGTAAATTTGTAGCCCCCCCCCCCCCAATTTCCAGCCCTTTCTGTTGGGGGGAGGGGGGAGGGGGGATTATGGATATTTTCTGGAACTACATGTACAGCTAATTCTTTAATCTATCTATACACAACCTCTCCGAGCAATTTAAAGCAGTATATCTTGATAATAGACCCATCGATTGCTTACTATATGCCAATGACTTGATTATGTCCCAATCGGCAGAAGGTCTACAAAAATGTTTACACAAATTTCAAGATTACTGTACTAACAATAGTATGCAAGTCAACACAGATAAAACTAAGGCTCTCGTTTTTAACAAGTCTGGGAAAAAGGTTAAGCAGATTTATATTTGAAATCGATGGACAAAATATATATAGTGCCTGTGGTTCATTTACTGTAGCCAAACAAGACCCGAAAAAAAAACTGCTGCTGCTGACAAGCAATTTAGGCTACTGATAAATCCACCAAGAAAACTAATAATTTTGAAATATATTTAAGATTGCTTCCAAAAGAGAAAAAAGGCACTGCCTACTATTATTATTGAACTCCCACTCATATAAAAGTATTTTTACAAAGTACCAATACACAATCAATGTCTGTCTGTCTGTCACATGAAAAAATCTGCTCAACTTAAGTAATGGTCCGCGTAAGAACTGTAGCGAAAACAATAGGCTTGCAGCAGTTGACATCCCCACATACGATCTTGCTTGAATACATGTATGCCTTAAATGTTGTATGAGATGTCCACATTCAAAACTACACCCAGAAAATAATTAAGTATTTGTTATGCTCTTGGCACTTTTTGCTGTGAAACCAAATAAATAAATTCAATAGGTTTGAACATAAATATGACAAATTATTCCACTCCAGTTGTCACTCAGAGCCTAAATTACTATAGAAGTTTTGTACCATCATGTGATGGCAGCCATGTTGGTGGCAGGAACAATGAAATTTGTTTAATCATGTGAAAAATTAAATCTCAAAGGAATAACATTCTATTGTTCCTGCCATCCAACATGGCTGCCATCACATGATGCTGCAAAACCTCTATTGTGCACTAAATTACAGCCTGCATGTAGCCATTTTAGATCGTGCTATTGTAGGAATACTGTTGTTCCAAAAGTAATTGTATTAACACAACATGTTGCTTTGTTTTACTAGTTAACGTGCCCTCCTACTTATGTCAATGTATTTCCTATGCTTATTGATCCACTTGTGCATGTCTTGGATATCAAAGTCATACAGGAAACTAGACTGGATGCCATGATAATGCTGATACCTTCTTCCAAGTGTAAACTGCATAGCCTTCTGTTGAACTAGTTCTTGTACTATCTTCTTTAAGTCTTGTTCTGCAGATTTTGCAACATGCTTACCAGAGCGCTTTAGAATATGCAATTCCACATCAAACCGGTCCATTAGATCCTTTGTGACAGAAATAGACCTGCAAATTCTGTCCATAGACTTCTGAGTGGCATTTGGTCCAAGTTGCTTTACCGCATCTTTCAACAGCCTATTGAAAAACTCCAACTGGAGATCCAGAGGTATGTTCCCTCCTCTACAGTTCCGTAACTTTACTGAACGATTCCATATTAATTCATGGCCTGCCCTGGGACTTAAAAGGGCATTAGCTTGAAACATCAGGTACAGTGCTTCTAGTGCATACTTTGTGCTGCTCTTACTATTTCTGAGGTGAAGAAGGAAGAATTTCCAACAGCCTATGATTCGTTCACCATCTCCCTCACTTATTGCATCTTTGAAATTGTGAAGAAGAAGGCCATATTCCATTAGAGCCTTCTGATAAGACAGCATGTCATCCTCCTCTGATTCTGGCTTTTTTTCTTGGCTGTTTGATTTCTCTTTGTCTTCTCCAACATCCAGCTCTGCAAGGCTCTTAGCAAGTTCTTCATTGCGAGTTGTGTTAAGAGCATATTCATCTACAATTTGATCTGCTAGCTTAGAAAGATATTCCTTTTGTGAAGCCTTGGACTCTTGTGCCTTTGGTACATCATTGCTGTTATCATCAACTGAACCAAGCTTCATTATTTTCAATGCTGCAGCAATCACTCTTGCTTTCAGGCACAATTCAAAGAAACTATGATCTTGCTTGACAGCGGAGTCAACTCGGGCCTTGACATTTCGTCTGTTGATTAGATTGCGATCACTGTAAAGTGTGCATTTATCCCTTGAGGAGGCAGCAGTATACAAACGATCAAATGCAAGCTGAGGAATAAACAAATTAAATAAATATTTTTAGGGTAGCTACATGTACTAAGGTGGGTAGGGGCTATATATGTACATGCAGTAGACTAAGAAAGAGGCTTAGACTGAAATGATAAATTATATTGTATTAAGTAAACCCTACAGTACTCTACATGTACATGTATCACAAGAAAGGTCTACTACCCTGTATTAACAAAGATCATTCAGTCTGATCAATATTGCTACTCTATCCCAGTTTCCTGATATACATGTACTCCAGCATTGTGATTGGATATTAACCTGAAGAAATTTATTGCTGGCATGCCAATCAGCAATTTCAAAATTAAGACCTTCTAAACGCTCTTCAGGGGTGAATCCATTGCTGAGAGAAGCATGGCCATTTACAGCTCGTTCAACGGTAAGTTGATCTCCAACCACTCCCTGGTTCGCATACCACCTCTCCTCGTCAGCACCAGTGAAAGGAACATATTTGTGGAGTTCTTTGAGTATCTCCAGAATCCCATCTGCACTGTTTTCATTGTGGTAAAGAAGACCAAGAAAAGTCTGTAAGAAATTGGTAATAGGGTAACAAAATTAGGGTAACAAAATTATTGTAACAAATTTTAATATAAGCTACACTGCCAGAAAGAGCTTACAATGTAGCCAGCTTTTGGGTTAACAGCTACATGTAGACCCGAAAGAGCTCTGTCCTGGGATCTACATTATCAAATTCATTTTTTTAGAACTGTTAATGATTTGATATGCTTTAATTCAATATTATTTTATATTGATATGTTAAGAATCAAGGTCAGTTTGTGGCTTAAACTGTTTAGTATTAATGTATGTCTGGTACTGTACACATTTTAGTATTTATACAGGCTGCTTCTGGTGAACCTGTATGAACACAATACTTAACTGTACATGCAATATATAGGTTGTATGCATGGTGCCATGAAGATTATCTTCGAGTGGAAAAACAATATTAATTTTCATGAGTGAGTCTTTTTATTATATGGACAACTTGAAATTAATTCTCATCCATGCTCATGTGCAAAAAGAACTTCAGAGCAAACTTTACATCCAGGACTTGAGTGGCATATTTTCCACATTTTACTCCACTGAGTGAGTGAAATATGGAAAATATATGTATGGGTGTTTTAGTTCTCGGTAAATTACCCTGTCCATATAATAAATAAAACTATTAGACCATTTACTGTTTCAGTTGCTTGAGCTGTCTCCACTTGATATTGATGGGGGATGTGTTTCACAGTTACTCCTTCAAGATGTTTAAGACACAGGATATTAGCTGTGATTATTCTTGAAACCAACACTACGAAATTGTTTCTCTGCTTTTGGTGATCTACATGATTTGGTACACACTGCCCATTCTCCATAGTCAGAATACCCCCAAAAGGTATTTCTTTGCTGAGGTGAGCACCACTTATTCTGTTTTCAGTACTCATAACTGACACATAGTGTTTGTCTTTATTTTGATTTTGTTCAGTCATGTGGTGCACTTCCTGTCGAATATCAAAATTATCGAAAGTTAACTTTCTCCCCTTATCTGGTTTGATAATAACTTGATTGTTATGTTGACCTACTGCACATGTGTCCAAAGCATTGTCATCACTGGGAATGGCAGAGTTTGCAGGCAAATTGATGTCATCTGGGATTACATCAGTTGTAGAAGAAGTACAAATGGTAGGCTGATTCAGGCCAAGATATAAACACTCCTTAGCAACCATCTGCTTTATGGACAAATTATAATCCTTTCCAAACTCATCAAGTTTGGAATACAAATGGGTATGAGATGTCATCAGACGTAAGGGGCTCAGTCTTCTCGTTGTAGCCTACAAATTAGAGAAAATAGCTGTTATTTATGGTAACCCACTACATATTGGTACTCACATCTAATCATTACTGACATACATGTACTTCACTGCATGACATAATAGCATAGGACTGTGGGTAATGCCTTAAGCTACACATACATGTAGCACACAAATGGTTATTCTGCAGCTCCTTCCATTTTTTGGCCAACTCTCTTTTCATGATGAACAAGAGTATAAGCACCAAGGTTATACCCAACTGAAAAATGCATGGGGAGAAAAAAACCTAAATAAATATAACTATTCAGGCACTATTAGATACATGTACATACATGTATTAAAAGCCTAAATAATATTATATTTTTTGTGATGTTCAGGATCATATACTTTTCACATACTTTAAAGTTTAATAATTGCATATAATATTTTAAACACAATCAACATGCAGTTCTCACCATCCAGTTGGAGTGATATCCAAATATACTTATTAAAAGCTGCACACCGTTCATATATGGTGACCGGTTTCTCAGACATATGACAGCTGCCATCCCAGCAGCCTGTTTCCACACAGGGTCACTGTCCATGCGTCTGCTGCGGACACAACTAACATGAAGAACAGCATGGAGCAAGGGCGCTCTAGAAGATATTTCTGTGTTAAATGTTTCGAAGGAAAAACTTAATAGTTTCTTCTTGTCTGGAGACCGAACACAACTTGGCTCCTTCTTTGAACACATCTGTGTACACTCTTTGTCAATTTGCTTTAAGACAAGAAGTTGGAGCTCTTTCCTTAAATTTGGAGAGCGCCATGCAGCATTGGCTATCTGCTTATATGTACCACGTATTAGCATTTTTCCAAGCGATTCTAGCTGCTCAGGTACTTTCCTCTCCAAATGATTCGAGGGCCAATCTATGCGCACTTTTACAGTGGTGGTAGAAGGCTGGTCGGGAGCTTGTAAACTTTGAGTGAAATGCTGAGCGGGAGTTTGTAAACTATGAGTCCAATGCTGAAAGGAGGCTTGCAAACTTTGAGTAAAGTTCGTCCTATCTTTGACAGGGGTAGAAGCATGCAAAGGCAATACAGGCTCGGTAGTAGTCAGTCCACTGCCTTCATGCCCGCTGAATCCTTCGTTCGGACGCGGCCTTTTCGCTGGAATCTCCTGGGCCGATAGCGTTTCCCGAGGCTTGAATGCGAGTCCAATTTTCGCTAGATTCGATGCATAATCCCGTCTTAGAGACTCCTCGAGGGTCTTGAGATTATTTGTAAGGTTCTGTCTCTTCTTTAGAAGTACATTACAGTGCCTGCAGATGTAATCACTGGTCGCGTATACAACAAAATCAAGAGCCGCGAGTTCACTTTTCACATCAAAAGCAGTGGATTTTTTCTTACTTTCAACCAGAGATCGCTCCCAAGCTTTCGGTATTTCTCTCAGGCACAGAATACACTTGAAGCTGGACATTAACTTGCAAATTGCAGAGATTTTAGACTGAATAGACCGGGAATACGGGTGTGAACTAATTCGCGGGGGAAAAGGTAAACAAGCACAGCTTGCGCTTACAAACCTAAAGGTCAGCGGTCAAAATAATTAATTCAAATTTATTTCTCTGACGTCACATAACACGATTAGTGCCGCAGTTTCGTAGACGTTCCCTCCGATTTGGTGGGTAACGGCTACACGTAGGCTATGTCAGCAGCGAATTTTAATTGTAATACCATAGAGGTCAATAACAATTTCATAAAGAAGTCAAATATTTCGCATGTCTCCACAATATCTCCACAAAGAAATGTCATTTCAATAGACAATGAATAAAAACAGGACTTTTAATATCCAACTAAGTAGATAACTTTGCAAAGAATATTTTACTTTGGCGTTCGGTCAGTTTAGTTGACGCCTTGCGAGTATGATTTGTACATTTAAGAACGTTTTTCTTTCTTCGGCTTAACTCCTAGATAGTCTACTTTCTTTAATAGTTTCTTTCATTCGAAAGTAACTAACCTGCAGATTCCAGTGAATTGAAATCTTGAAACCGGCCTCCGTGGTGCTCGGCTGTGAGGCGAATGTAGTATGATTGTACATTTAACTCGAAAATGTTTCTCTTGGAGCCATGTATTCAAATATCAATTATTTAGCCGGCTTAACTCCTAGATAGTTTACTTTCTTTAATAGTTTCTTTCATTCGTAAATAACTAACCTGCAGATTCCAGTGGGGCAGTGAAGTGAAATATTGAAACCAGCTTCATTCCATGTGGTGATGTGCTCGGCTCCGATGCAAACATTTTCCAAATAAAAAAATCCTAGGTGTTAGAACCATCCGACTGAATTGTCGTTTCATTGTCTCCTCTTATTGACAGAGTAAGTTCTCGGAAATAAAATCCATTTCTTCAGTAAGACTACTTACTAGAGTGTTGTAGAAGCTTTTGTTTTCTGGGACAGATTTTGACTTGTTGAGTTGTACTTCCAGCACTCGCAAATCAGCCATTTCCAACGAGCGATTATGCAAATGTTCGTCTCAAAATATATATCTTCTGTCACACAGGAAACAGAGTTCAATCCTGCCGTTACCTTTCTAGTAATTGTCTACATTTTCACTGTTAAATAGGCGATTGTAATGAGGTTTTGCAAGCCGTCCAAACACGTAACTAAGCGAATGCTCACTCAGTCACTGTATCAGGTCTAGGCCTGTCCCGATTGCGCTGGAAAAATTCAAGAAAAGTGCCCGAAAAAAGGCAAAAAAAGTGCTCAAAATGTGCTAAAAATAGCAAAAATGTGCTCAAAATTTCAAAATAGTGCTCAATTTTTTAAAAATAGTGCTTTCAATTCTGAACAATTAAATTTAAGCTTTTCATAAATATGCCTAGTTTTAATGACCAAATTAACCTTTCATGTTAAGAAATGTTGAAATAAATAGAACAACAAACAAAGCTTTATTAGGAGTTTGAAGCACGACATCATAATTGCTTTACCATCGAACGCAAGAGACGCAGGCTAACGTTCTCAGCAAATGTCACTTCACAGTCTCCGTCTAGCAGTTTCAGACTCGTGTAACTACCGCCATGCATGAGCCAATCAGAATCTACTGTTCCCATGCTTAAAAGGACAAGCGCACGTGCATTTCCATGACAACAGTCTTTCGGCATTACTAATTATTCAATTTCACGATCACGAAATAACAGATTTGCTGAAAAGTGTTCAAAAAGACAAAATGTTTTCTAGAAACTTGCCTCAAACCCGAAAAAAGTGCTCAAATATTGCCCAAATTGCGAAAAAGTGCTCAACGGAGCTCAAATTGGAAAATAGTGCTCCAAGATCGAAAAAGTGCTCAAAAAGTGCCCAGCGCAATCGGGACAGGCCTAATCAGGTCTCCCTTTCCCTAGGTAAGAGAGGGTCTGGGTCGAGTGCTGTGGTCACCAATAATGCACGCTCATTAGCCAATCACATGCTTGGATTTTGTACAATGCACGAAATTTGAACATTAAATATATATATACTATTGTGCAAAAGTAGACAACTTGACATCGAGCTAGAATAGATACCTCGTATTCTCAATGATAAAGCTGATTATGTTGATTCCGTGACTGTAAGCTGGGCTTGTGAATTCTAGCTGCTGGTTGCCGGGCACCTCTGATATTTTTCAGTGCAGTCGGGAAAAATCGTAAGCATGTCTGCTACTGCCATTATAAGGCATATTAGTTCCGGTGCGACATTTAGACACTTTGTTATTGATTTTGTCTGTTGAGAATGGCAGTCCCTGAACACGGTTTTATAATATAATTAGATGAATACAATATGTTATTATTGCTCGATGGAGCATTTACCGCTAGTTGCTTTAATTGGCCGGTCTAGACTGCTAGACAGTACGGCAGTTTTAAAATAAACTTGAAATTTGAAAATAGTGAAACATTTTAACTGGTCTGCTAGCCAGTGTAATCGCATATCATTTTAATTCTAGTAATAACGGTGTATAGCAGACACTTTGCTATCGATCGATTTTGTCCGTTTAGAATGGAAAAGTCTTTGAAGACAGTGTTAATAAACAATACGACAAAATACAAGTTTTGTTGCTCAATGGAGCATTTATCGCTATTTGTTTAACTGGCCGGTCTAGACTGCTAGACAATACGGCAGTGGCTGAGGTCACACTGGGACGTTAACTATAGTAAACCATCCAAACTATGGTTAAGAATTTTTTACTATAGTTAAAATAGTAACCTTGAGAAAACCAGACGCTTGTCAGACAGGCGTCTGATTTTCTTGGCTGAAATCAGTGAAATGACAAATGATGCATTCCAACGTGAGTGTTGACAGTTCAGAAACCACAAACTAGGATTTAATTACAACAAAACATCAAAATAGATGACAAGCTGTCAATTAAGTCAATAAGTTTAGATAAACTTGGCGATAAACCCATCTTTTCAGGTCGGCTAAGGGGTGGACCATTAGAAATCCTGGGAGGGGGGGGGGGGGGGGGGGGGGTGGAAAACTTTTTGTGCACGATATTTTATTTAGCAGTGTGAGTTCTGCAAGAATTTTTTTTTTAAGGCGATACCTCTGCACGATTTTTTTTTTCAGTGCACATTTTATAGAGATTTTTCAGTGTACATCCTATAGAGATTTATAGCCTGTGAATACAACCATAATATAATATAATTATAATAATGTTATTTATAGCAGAGAATATGTCTCCGAAGAGTTTTTTTAATAGAGCCCTGCATAACATAAATAAGAAACAAAAATAAAAATACATTAATAATCTAGAGTTAAAAACTAGGCTAAAAATACATTTATAGAGTGACTAGAGCTAAAATTTATGAGGCAATTCAAAAACATGTCTTTTGACATTTTGTTTAAAAAGAGTTAGGGATTCGATTTCCCGCAACGAATTATCTAAAGTATTCCATTCACTAAAACCTTGGTACAATAAACGTTGTTTGCCATAATTAAGCTTGATTATTGGAAGTCTAAAATCGTTCTTTCTTCTTGTATTATACATGTGAATGTTCTTTAAGATATTAAAATCATAATCAATGAGTCCATTAACATACCGTTATATATTAAAATATGACGATGTACAAGACGACGTTTGGAACGAGTAGGCCAATTGAGATTTGACAAGGCTTGTGCTGAAGAACTTTAACCAGGTAAATTCAAGAATTATCTTGGCCGCTTATTTTGCAAAATCTGAAGATCGTCTGAGGGTTGAGTTGTATTTGTCACCCCATATCGCATCAGCAGTAGTAAAAAAGTGGACATACTAAACTATTATACAAAGTAAGGCGTGTCTCGAGGGGCAATAAGTGCCTGATACGCTTGGCCAGACCAATCCTTTGGGTTACTTTAATAGATAAGGCCTCTACCAGGTCATGCGAAGTCATAGTTATTAAGTATAATACCGAGGTACTTGATATCAATTGTCAGAGCGTTCGAGGGGCACGTTGTCTATAATGACATCGATGCTAGAGCAAGATTTCAGTTTATGTGGACTATACCTATTAACATAAACTTAGATTTAGAAGTATTCAAAGTCAGGCGATGTATACGAAACCAAGAGGCCAATTTTGCCAAGTCATGATTTAAGCAATGATAGAAGGACGGCTACAGTATATCACGGTGTTATCAGCGTACATGGTCACTTGGCAATGATCTACAGTAAGAGGAAGGTCGGCATTGACGTAAACCAAGAACAAGAGAGGACCGAGAATACTCCTGTGGCACGCCAACTCCCACTGAGCACGAAGAGGACTGAGAGTCGCCTATTGCAGTTATCTGGTGTCGGTTATCAAGGTAGGAGGTAAACCAATTTACAACTTCACTGCAAGCACCAATGGCCTTGAGCTTTGTCAGCAAAAGGTTGTGGTACACAGTCACAAAAGCCTTGGACAGGTTTAGAGAATACTGCACCAGTCACCTTGCCATTGTCCATGTGTCGTAGAATGTTGTCAGTGAAGTGTGCTAAGCCAATTTCAGTAGATAACCTCGGGCGGAAACCAAACTGATTAGGTGTGAGGATTTTCTCTTACGAGAGATAGCCGTAGAGTTGTTGATGTACAGCCCTTTCAAGAATCTTACTTACATCAGGTAGAATATAATTATGATAGGCCTGTAATTGTTAAAATCAGAGTGATCGCCGGATTTAAACAGGGCGGTAACTTTTCCTTGTTTCCAGATGGCTGGGAAAATACTTGAGTCCAGAGAACGATTAAACAGTTTGGTTAAAAGGCTGGTCAGGAGTCATACACACAGCCGAGTCATTTAGTAGCCTCGAGCTGATTCGGCCTAAACCAATAGCTTTGTTTGTTTTCAAACCTCTTAATTGTTCAAAAACAAAGCTCTCGGAAATGTTCGAAAAGCGAAAGACAATTTCACTGTTATTTGTCCTAGCTGGAGTAATGATGTCAATGGCGCCGACCAGAGATTGGAACTTTGCTGCTAACAAAGGTCTGATCGATCGACGCTGGCTCTGTTAACTGTACTCCATCAGATTCAGATTGGATAAAGGTCGGCTGAGAGCCATTATTAGATCTTATTATGGCAAGTCAATCATTTATAGTTTTCCATAGAGCACCTCAATTTCTTTGTTTTGTCTAATCAGATCTTTATAGTAATTTGCTTTACATTCCTTGACTTGTTTATTTACTTTGAGCCGCAGTTTTTTTGTAACGAGCCCAGTGATGAGGAATTTAATTTGATCGCCTTAGAATGCATATAGTCCCGGTCTTTCATTGCTTGGCTCCGATTCAGGCCAAATCAAAAATGCATACCCCAAGATTTCATTATCCATGATGTTTTGCACAAGACAATACATGAAAATATTTTAGACCGCAAATAAACTTCTCTCTTGGCCAAACATATGAGCGTGTTTATTCTTGTGGTTTGCTACCGGTATCGGGGGAATTAAGGCCAGTTGATATTTCCATGACAACAGTGACTAAACTATTGTTATGAAGATTGGGGAGGTTGTTTTCATCTGGAAATACCTGAAAATCAGTTAGGCCAGATAAAAAAATACTTGTTTACCGTCCACCCATTTCAATTTTTCCAGGTAAGGAGGGAGGTTTTTTTTTTTTTTTCCTATGTGAAGTTTATTTTGTCTTGACTAGATATTATTCACTCACCTCGTGTTGTAGAAACAAAATGGCGTCGATGTTAAAATATTTAATGCGCCGGCGCATATTTTAAGTGGTACATGTAGGGGTCTGGGTACAAGAATTGGTGTTCGCGGGCGCATTTACACTTTCTAAAGTTTTTTTTATGAAAAATTAAAAATTAAACAAAATTAGAGATCGGGGACATTTCTCAGGTCGGGCTAACCAAGTATTTGTTTTTTATCTGGCCTTACACAGACTGTGTGGGTAATCTTTAGAACTATATTTTGAATTGGTAAAACTGAATTGCTAGTATTTTTTCAAAACAAAAATTGAACAATGCATCGGTTCCTTTGCACGAATTTTTTTTTGTGCCTTAGTGCTTTGCAGGAATTTTCTTTTGGGACATTTAGCCTTGCACGATTATTTTTTTTGGACTACCCACCCCCCCTCCCAGGATTTCTAATGGTCCGCCCCTAACTATAGTTAACTTTTCTTTCCTCCTGCCGCCGTTGTCGGAGCAACTAACCACAGTTGAGTTTACTACGGTAAACCGTAAAATGCAGGTCACACTCAGGATGCCGTTAACTATAGTTAAATCTGCTTAACTACAGTAAACTTCATCCAGTGTGACCTCGGCCAGTATAGCAATTTAACAGGTCAATTATAGTAGTTACGGTGTTGATTTTGTCCGTTTAGAATAGAAAAGTCTTTGAAGACTGTGTTAATAATACAATACGACAAAATACAAGTTTTGTTGCTCAATGGAGCATTTACCCTATTTGTTTAACTGGCCGGTCTTGACTGCTAGACGTACGGCAGTAAACAATTTAATAGACCGATCTAGACTGCTAGACTGATGGCAATTTAACTGGTCCAGTCTGCTAGCCAGTGTAAGGATATCAATTATAGTTGTCAGTTACCGCTATTTGTTTAACTGGCCGATCTAGACTGCTAGATTAACGGCACTTTAAACTAGTCTAGACTGTTAGCCAGTGTAAAAGTCTTTTGATTACGGTTTTAGTTAATTAGTAGTTAAGGTGTACAGTAGACACATTACTATTGATTTTATCTGTTCAGAATGGCATTAAAATCTTTGAACACGGGTTTGATATGAAATCGTTGCTCTGTTCTGAAACTTTTTTATAATTAGTACACCCTCTCTGTTACTCCGATCCATGGAGCATTTCACCGTTAAATAAATGGCCGGTCTAGACTGCTAGAGAGTACGGCAGTATAACGGTATTAGCTCCGGCTCATATTAACCTTGTTGTTCACTGGAACGACACACTGTATAGCCTGTTTATTATACAGAGATGTGGTTTGTGCATCTCGTCGCGGCCACTGGGCCTGTTCTAATATATTATTGTTTATTTCCTTTTACAAGGTGAACAAGCGTTTTGCCTAAGTACCGTGCAGTTCCTTAATCTGAGGTAGAAAGATTGAGTTTTCAAGTCAAAGAGCCAAGTCTACTCTGCTACCAACTACACCGAAGATGTTTTGTTAGACTTCCAAAGACATGTAAACAGTCCTATTTGATTAATAAGCTTATAACTCTAATTGCATAAGTTTACAATCATTCTTACATAATGAAATTAAGGGTTAAAGACTTAATTCAAAATACAATAGGTTTTAATTCATATATTTACAAACAGCGTTTGAAGTGCTCTATTCGTATTTCGTAGCTATGTGATGTGGGTAGGCTCGGTTTCCAGCCGTGGGGGTTTCGGTGAGCCCGCGATCCTCTCCCCACTCACGGCTGGGCGCGCGAGCTGAGGCATTGTCGGTTTTTAGCCAATCAAAAACTTGCCACTCAAATCCTGTCGCTGAATGTATTTGCATAATTTATATTGTAAACTTTTCAAAGCCGGTCCAGAAGCTTTGAATCGCTGTTCCAAAAAGCGTTTAAATTTGCTTTGGAAAAGTTTGCTTTCGAATAATTCAAGGATTCACACAAGGAAGCAGTCAGAGAGTTAGTTTTGGGTGAAGACACTGTGTGTTTTTAGCGTTACGGAATGTACATAAGTGTGTGCAGAATGTTGTTATGTAATCCCGTTGGGATACCGTTGAGGGTGTATAAAGAGGAGAGATTAATATGTAAGAATTAATCGAAGGCGTTTCTCTACTTTGATACTTAATTTCTTTAGGATATATGTTAAGAATAGAAGAAATGTACTAACTACACTATGTATACGAAGTCCAAGGATTACGGCAAAGCTGACGCAACGTAGGAATTTATATTCGGCTGGCAAAACCAGCTTTCTTCAGGTACTAGATGTAACAGGTCTAGGTAGATTTGATTGGCCAACAATATATACTGCTGTGTCCGACAAGTATCAATAAATGAGATGCCCGACCCTTATCTGTTGGTTGTGTTTAATGCAGTTTAGCTATAAAGTGTTTTATGCTCGTTTCAGTGGGATAAGAGCATAAATGGCGATCTTATCAAGCGAGTTTCGCGTCGTGGGGTGTATGGGAATCTGATGCCAAATAAGTTCCGTAAAATCGAATTTCTGAAATATTCACTGTCTGCAAACTTAAGATACCGGGTAAGAGATTAACTGATCAAAATGTGAGGGATGTAGTTGTACTGAGAAGCGTGCAATTGTGTTTTCAGTTTCCCATACATTTCGGCTGTACCAACGAGTCCATGTCCGCGGGAAAATATACAGACAAAGGTATGGAATTGGAAAACTGAAAACACTATTTGGATAGGTTAATCTTTTATAGGAAAATCACATGCCTGAGATTTTCCTTGAATCGCATAGTCCGATGAATTACTTGAAGGTTTAGTACATTTGTTGATATTTTGCTAAGTTATAAATAGCACGCGTAGTCTACATGCAGTGGTGTTTCCACTCTGAATCACCACTCCGTCTCAGCCAATCAGCGTCTGATTTCGCAAATGCACCGTGCGATTCAGCTTTGGCTATGCGATTCTACCTGGTATCTTAAGTTTGCAGACAGTGAATATTTCAGAAATTCGATTTTACGGAAATTATTTGGCATCTGATTCCTATACAAACACCGTATTTCGCGCCATGTTCCCCCGGCTCCTACAAGATAGAGTGGTGGAAATTATCTTGGACTGGCCTATTCGTTGCCGTAAACCACGTTTAATATAGTGAAGCTCTAACTGAATCCCAAACTTATCTTTTCCCATTGAATATCGTTGTAAGACTTCACCTAAACTGTGAAAAGTCGGGTTTTCCGTAAGACAAAGATTCATCGGCGAATGGGGATATTGACTATATATTGTAGCCAGCAGGTAACTTAATATTTGAAATTCTTTAAAATTAAATTCATCTGAGACCAAAGCTAATGTTATGGCTGGAAAATAGATACCAACTGTGCAAGATTTTGAACAGATATTTTAAATATAGACTGTACATACAAACTAACAAAGGTACGAGCTAATCATTTATGGTTCGACAAATCTTTACAAACAAATGTGCCCGGAATTGTCTCTGTTATATTTCTCTGTACAAATGATATTTTTGTTTGCAAATTTATAGCTTAGTAAGAAAAAAATATTACCCTAAAATTAAGCAGTCTTACTTTTAATTATATTTTGGTGTGCTCTTTCAAGCTATTATATTGAAGTTTTGCATTTGTCAAGTTTTCAAATTACCTGAAAGATACCCATTCCGCGCGACATCTCGGAAAGAAATTTTAAAACTTCATTTGTGTTCGTAAAATAAATCAAAGCATTGTAGATGTACTGAGTCAGTTCGCTTCAAAAATTTATTTAAAATCCATAAATTCAAGTAAACTATGGTTGAACTGTAATTCCTTCTCGCTATGTTTACTGGCGGGTAGTGTATAGTTCAGACAAACTCCCCCTTGCATTTCAATGCACTTGTCTCGTTACTATTCTGTGCTTTTGAAGTCTCTTGTACAAACATTTATCCAACGCTGACATTTCTCACTGAGTTTTGGACGGAAAGCACTGAGAAAAGATGAGAAACTCTGCTAGCGGTGTACCAATCGATGCTTCCATCTCTGAGAGGATATCTCTTTGAGCGATTTATAAAGGTTTTTAGACATCTAGAGTCCACTCTTATATCTCCCCCAGCAACAGTGCTTGGTAGTTACCATTACTGATATGACTGGGAATCTTATTTCAGTTATTTCTTCTTTTTTTGATCGAAAAACCTATGAATCACGTCCTAACACGACTCTCAAAGTCACTGAAATACTGTAAACAGCCGTGTGTGTTTGTCTGAGTTTTGCGGGGGGTCTCGTTTCAGACAATCTATTTTTAGAAACTGTGCGCAGCGCTATTCTCCCCCTGCCCCAATGACTTTGTCGAATTCAATGCACTTCAGCCGTCTTCTGGTGAATGTTGTGGAAGCTGTGGGGTTGGTGTCATCCCTGTCATCCTTTTTATTTCATAATTAATTTGAATATTTCAGGCGTCCCGCCCAAGATTCATTGTTTTTTATTTCTTAATTAATTTGAATCTTTCATGGTTTTTTTTATTTCTTAAGATAGCGAATACGAGGGGCTCAGTTATGGTCCAATCGGACACTTACACCGGGAGCTTTACCAAGCGAAAAACCCAGTATCCGTCCGGGTGCGAGGTAAAAAAGGCGAAAGGAGCTGATCGCAGGCCATTTGTCATGGCACCAGCACCAAACAATATTCGTGAGGAGCCAGAACTTAAAGACCGAAAGAAAGCGGCGTGGACAGTGAAGGAGATCAACACGGATCTTTTATCACGCCAGCCTAGAAATAAAGTTGGGTCTGGAATTTTTGGTAAATATTATCTCGGATCCTACCGCGGAGAGTACACCGTTTTGGTTAAGGAAATCAAGCAGTACGATTCATCTGATAGAGAGAAGAGAAGGGCTCGGTCCCAAGCATTAGGGGAAGCTCAAGTTATTGCGTCTTTAGGAGACAATCTTGGCTAACCGCATTTATTTAGTATGTGTTCTGAGCACTCACCGTATCGAATCATTCTTCAGTTTCACAATGTGGACAATGAAAGTCTCACCATGAGCAAGGCATCGAGCTCTAACCTGGCTCTCGACTTCCAGGCGCGTCTACTAAATATTTCGAAAGAACTCTGTGGAACAATGATTTATATGCACGAAAAAGTATTTTTACACAATGATATTAAAGGCAACAACGTCGTGCTGGAAAAGAGAAACGGGGGGAATCAGTATCACCCAGTGATAATAGACTTTGGAAAAAGTCGTCGAATCGAGAAGTCCCGCTTCGCCGAAAACCTAAAGAGACTGTGGAGTAGACCGCTAAACTGTACCCGCACATCGCGCCAGAGTTTTGCGAAGAGGACAGGAGACGGAAGCCAGCGACACGTACTCGTTTTAACTTAATACGGCCAAACAGCTTCAACCTTCGGTTGCTAGTTTTGTTCCATTGCTCGTACAGCGTATAGTACATGTTGTTTTTATATACGAGGTATGCCGTTGGGATTCTACCTACGACAAAATTCAGAAAAAGTCCCCTTTGCCCGTTCCACTTATCGAAAAAAAAATTGACTTGTATTATGCGGCTCATATATCACTCGTAGTTGTGTTTGGTGTTTAGTAAAGATCCCTCGTAGCATACTTACAAGACAGAACCTGTGTCACCTTGCGTACAAACGGTATAATCATTTACTTTTCCGAACCATTTTTTTTTAATATTAATACACTGTAAATTGAAAAGAGCTGTTTTGACCCCAAACTGAGACAAATCAGCCCCAAAGTCACTTGGGCTGATTCGGCCCCTAAAGGAGCCGTTTTGGAAAATGAAGCCAACTCAGCCCTAATAGAAACTAATTTGTCCCCACGAGTGTCCAATTTGGCTCCAACAATTTCCAATTTGGCCCTTCCTATCAATTCGACTTTATAAAGAGTCAAATGCACTTGGGCTGATTTGGCCCAACTCTTCCTTGGAGTTAACTAATATAAAAGCTCTTTGAAACCACATATATAGGCATGAGGTCTAGTGTCATTTTCCCATTGAGAGAACCATTAATGTGAAAGTTGAACTCTTCCAATTCATGGTTTTTTGAGGAATTACATTCTTGGATTTTTCTCTGAAACCATGATGGGTTTCAGCTGTTTAACGTTATTGGAAAACCAAATTCCATGATGTTATTTTGAGATAAAACACTCATGGTATTTTAGAAAGACATCAATGGGACTTACTTCAAAACCAACAATGTATAATATAGGTTTTCCCACTAATGTGAAAGTTGAACTCTTCCCATTAATGTTTTTTTTGAGGAATTACATTCATGGATTTTTCTTAAAAACCAACAATATTTAATATAGGTTTTCCCACTAATGTGAAAGTTGAACTCTTCCCACTCATGTTTTTTTGAGGAATTACATTCATGGATTTTTGTTTAAAACCATGGTGTGGTTTTAGCTTTTTCACATGTTATTTTACAATAAAACATTCACAGTATTTTAGAAATAAACAGCAATGAAATTTACTATAAAACCAATAATGTATAATACGTTTCCCATTAATGTAAAAGTTGAACACTTTCCATTAATGGTTTTTTGGGAGACTTCCATTCATGGAATTTTGCTTAAAACCATGATGGTTTCAGCTGCTTTTCAACATTTGTAGTTTACCAAATTCCCATGTTATTTTGAAATAAAACATTCAAATAGTTTAGGTAACTTATTTATAAACAATGGGATAGCTGCATGTCCTCATATACATGTAGTTTCCCAATGGGCATAATGATTGCTATTTAAAAAATCAAGATAGGACATTGAGCACAATAAACTGTACCAACCAACATTTATTGCCTGAGTGTGTTTTTAAGTCACCTATATGTACAATGTAGTACCAAAGTACTACAGTACAGCAAGAACCTCAAGGTACATGTATATGCATTTTAATCATATATGTATGTTAATGAACTGAGCATTACAGCATTAGTAAAAGCCAATCAGAACGTGTACTCAAATCACGGTACGCTGCTGGGGGTCTAGAACAAGCTTTCTGTCGCTGTTTCGCAGACGGACTTAACCGGGGTTTAGTTCGGATGCGACGCAGGCTAGGAATAGCCTGAATTTCATATTTTACAATTTTGCATAATTATCATAAGTAACTCATCAGAGAAGATGGCAGGATTTTTTGTTTCTGTTTTGGACTCACAATGGTTGATCGTTGATGTATTGATGTGTTGCATAACTGGACACATCAATACAAAAGCAATGTTTACTGAAAATCTGATTAGCTGATGAAGAAGGTACATGTACATTTCTTATTAGGGGCAGAATTGTGTCCTATTGATTGCTTGATAAACACTTGCAAAACTTTGTTAATTGGGAGTCCAAAGGCCTGGCACAAGTAATAACTAATCAAGCAAGTTTCTTGAACAATAAAAATTGTGTCTTGTGTTCATGTTGTTTGATATTTGACACTAACCCGGTTTTCTCATGAGATAGAATGCACATTACAATTTATTCCACTATTTTGTCAAAAAGATTGACCTCTGTTATTAACAAGTAATCACATGGGTCCTCATAAACGTAAGGATTAATTTCACAGAGGCACAACAACAACAAAAATTAATGTGTAATAAACACTCGGTCAATATTATTATGGCTAAATTTTAGATAAAGCATGGGCATTTGTTTAAGTTAATGCAGAAATTTATTACTTGAATTACTGCAGAGGTTACATGACTAAAATGCATTGCAGTACAATGTACATGTTCAATGTAAGTTGTATTTTCTCAAATACAAGCCCTGGCATTTCATGGAATTAGGCTCTGTGGACCAGGTTGTTCAAAGGGTTGATAGCTTAGAGACTTATCCAGTGGATAAAGTTATCCACCCTTTGAACAACTGGGCCCTGGTCTACAGAGCCAAATTTTATAAGTAAATATCAGGGCTTGTATTTAAGAAAATACAACTTACATTGTACATGTACCAGTTGCAATGCATTTTAGTCAGGTAACATTTGTAGTTCAAGTAATTCTGCATTATCTCAAACAAATGCCCATGCTTTCTTTACAATTTAGCCATAATAATATTGACCCAGTGTTTATAAGACATTAATCTTTTTTGTTGTTGAGAGCCTCATTTCTGAAATACTCACTGGCTCAGGGAATTAGGAATAAAAAGAAGGGCACTCCTCTCTAATATTTATAGGTAATAGAGTCATGCAGCAAAGCAATTTTATAAATGTTGAAGACACAAGTGAAATTAATCCTTATGTTTACCAGAACCCATGCGATTACTTGTTAATAACATAGAGGACAAGCAGTTTTGACAAAATAGTGGAAAAAATTGTAATGTGCATTCTACCCACCTTTTATCCACCCTTTGAACAACTGAACCCTTGCACGTATTTGAACCTGCCCCTGTATTTTTAAACATGAACACTTTTTTGTATTTGCTTGACAACTTCATTTTTGTAGTCCTTTTGAAACCAGAAACATTCTTTCCTCTGTCTATAATTATATTGAAAGTAATAAAACTGGTATTCCCTGGTTCATGTAAAATGGTATATTGACAAGATGTTTAGTTAAAATTAATTATAAGGCTGGGTTTTCAATAAACATTGTGGTCTCGAATAAATGCTGGGCCCTGTAAGTTATCGGTATGTCTATACATTTTTTTTTGTAGATTCCATGATCCAGATATAATAATAACACTTGAAACATTTCTTAATCAGTGGGTGCCCTAGAAAGTGTAAAGCTTGCATGGTCATAGCGTTGGAAACCAGCTGACTCTTATCGCTCCCCCACTCACGAAAGAGACGTCTGGGCAGCAAGGCAGAAAATTCCATACTGATGACGTAGCAGATAGCCGTTTAACGATGCATAAATTAGTTGCAATTCTCAGAAGCTGAATGCGAACAACAGAGAGTTCTTTTCAAGGAATATAACTACCAGCAAGGCTGTTCGTTTGCTTGACGGTGGATCACTGTCATGAACAACCATGAAATTCAAGCCTATTTAGCGTGTGTTGGTAGCTACATGTAGTTTGCTTCGTTCTTTCAGCGGCTCGGCCCGGTCAAGCGAATTTGTCCTACGACTGCCAAAACATAATAATTGTTTATAATTTTAAAACCTACACACAATACAGCAGGCCACTTTTCAAGCCAGCTCTTTTGCCAGGTCAGTAGCCTAAGAGGTTAGCTAGAGAATGCAGTTATTTTCAAGGTATACTACCGAGGCTGCCCGTTTGCTTGGGTGAATGGCCATCACGTTCGTGATTCATAGCAGATATTCCCTGCCTAGTAAAAGATCCGGCTTGAAGAGTGATCCTGTACGATTTAACCAGCAACAACCACTCATCCAGTGTTCTGTGTTAGCTCAGTGTGTGTAGGTTTATATAAAATTATAAACAGCTACTACAGTACCAGTTTTTGATCACTTTACTCAGTGTAAATCATTTCACAGTACGACATTTCGCTTTACTAGCAGCTGAAAGAAATATGCAAAGGAGCCACCAACAGCACCGACACACGCTAAATATGCTTGAATTTCATGGTTGTTCATGACGGTAATCCACTGCCAAGCAGCCTCAGTAGTTATATTCCTTGAAAAGAACTCTCTGTTGTTCGCATCGGCTTCTGAGAATTGCAACTAATTTATGCATCGTGAAACAGCTATCTGCCACATGTATGTCATCAGTATGGAATTTTCTGCCTCGCTGCACAGACGTCTCTTTCGCAAGTGAGGGAGCGATAAGAGTCGGCTGGTTTCCCAGGCTAGCATGGTCAGTAAGGTGTTTGTAATATGGCATTTTCCATAAAGTAAATGTTTATTGAAGCACTGATATAAAATAATAAAACTCGTTGATGTTGGCATTGTCCTAGCCTGCGAAAGCAGGGCGAGAAACACCATTCCATATTGATGATGTATTTTTGGCTAAATTCTTTTTTTGAACAAGCTTCGAGTGCAAATTGTAAAGCAAGTGTAGGGAAAGATTGTCTTTGGATGTCTTTAAACATTGTGTCAAAGAGTTATACAGGCCCTGCTTTTAGCTTTGAATCGCTCACCAACAGTCAGGTCAATTCCTTATGCAACTGTTGTGATGTATTTGTGTTTAACGATGAAACTTGAATGAAAGTCTCATTCTCATCCCACTGAAAGTTTGAAGCATATCTTGACTCTTGTGTATGTACAAACTCTATGTGTATGTACAAACTCAAATTATTAGTCTCAATTATTAATCTCAAACTTCAGATGGATACCATTATGGCCATGATACAAACTAGGGTGTAGCAAGAATAATTGATTGGTATACCACCGGTTCTGTATCGATACAGAACCTGATGTTTTACGAATCAGTTTTGTCCGGGGGTAGGGTTACAGAGGCGATCATGTGGTGTCATTCTGCACTTTCCAACTTTCTTTATCGAAATCCGAAAGAAAATTAGTTTGCACTCGACACCCGAATTCCCTGACATCGGAATTTTCACTCGTACAGCGACCCTCCGCAGCTAGAATGGCTTTCTTAGTTTTATCGCTCTTTTTCGGCATTTATATAAAGTAAACTTGAAGCATGGAAAGTAAAACAACCCGGGTTGAAGTAATACAACAAAAATTCATTGTAACTTTTACAAAATGTAAACAAAACCACGAAGGGGGCGCGTTGCGTAAGTTGTTCGTAAGTTGCGTAAGTTGTTCCCAGGCATTTGTATGCGCGCGCACCGACACTTCATAGCAACGTCGCTGCTTAGCGACGAAATTGGTAAATGCACCCATTACTCGTTAACGAAACATCGTAGCCATCTTTTATAAGCTGATCTAGGTAAAAGGCTTCAACCTTAACGAAACATATCCACTCATCATCCTAGCGGTTTAAACTCAGAGCCGCGTTTTTGATTTACTAATTTCGTGTTCTAAGTCACGTGACACGTTTTGCTACACACAAACCACTGTAAGGTAGTCAAGAATGGCGATACCTATTATCGTGAGAAACTTGGCGTACTTACCATACTCGGCTGTGCTGAAATTTACCCGAAATTTGACCCCTGAACCAGGCCTTAACATACTTGAGGAGCTGATAATCTAATCCGAGTAACAATACTCGATGGGCCTGATCATACCGTGGTTGTGCTAATGCAGGATGGAATTGTGATGAACATACACTTAGTCGGCACGCCTATCCGTACGTTACTCAATAAATGCACTGAATAAATCAATCATATGGTCTATATTCCTGTCCAATTGCCATGTTAAAATGTTCAAGGCATATACTTAGTTCACCATTAGCAAATATATTAAACACTTCTGTACAACTTGGAACATATCTGTTGTAGTTCAAAAATTTTTTGGTTCAAATTTTTTTAAAACCAGTTCAATTTTTTTTACACCAGTTCAAAATTTTAAAACCAGTTTATTTTTTAACATTCTAAAAGGGAAGTTATGTTAACTGATGTTAGGGTTATTTTAAATGCTGGATTTGGGATCCTAAATTAGTGACTATATACTAGATGTTATTGTTTGCTTCGTTCTATTAATGTTTGTTCTATTGTTTGTCGTTGAAGGTAGTAGCAAATTGGAGCAAATCTTACGGGCGCTGCGAGGCGACCCAAAATTATTAGTGACTAGCTCTACACACCATAAATGAGTGAGCATCCGTTGTTGACGGTTAGGGTATTTTTATATGTAGGGGTAGGGTTTGTATTAGTTCACAGGACCATCGCCGGAAGCATTATTATTCTGAGTTGTTCAGTGAATTAGTTCTAAGTGTAGTGACTATAGCTCTAAACACCCTAAATTAGTGAGCATCCGTTGTTACCGGTTAGGGTATTTTTAAATGTAGGGGTAGGGTTTGTATTAGTTCACAGGACCATCGAAGAAGCATTATTATTCTGAGTTGTTCAGTGATCTAGTTCTAAGTGTAGTGACTATAGCTCTAAACACCCTAAATTAGTGAGCACCCGTTGTTGACGGTTAGTGTGTTTTTAAATGTGTTTCTTTGTTTGGATTATAAGTCGTTTATGGCATCATAGAAGGCCTCTTTACTTACGCACGGTTCATCGGCCATCTTTGAAGAATCCGGTGCGCATTCGCGTATAAATTTAAGAGACTGGAAACAAATTAGCATAATGAGAGGGACTGGCTTCAACGACTAGCACTTATAGAATATACGGTGGTGTTCAAATCAACGATTGCTTCTGTGCCGCAAAGGAAAGTGGTAAGTAAGTGGTACAGTAAGGTAAGTAGGTAGGGGGGCAAGGGAAAAAAAGGAAATGGAATAGGTTGGCTTTTTTTTTGCAGGGGAGGGGTGGGTAGAATTTTTTTCTTTTGAAAAAGATAAACCAGTTTTCAAAATTTGAACTGGTGTAAAAATTTTGAACTGGTTTAAAATTTTTGAACTGGTTTAAATTTTTTGAATAAGTTTAAACATTTTGAACCAAACAAAATTTCCAACCACAACATATCCATCTAAGTTAAAGATCTCAAAAATAGTACCAATATTCAAATCTGAAGATGAATTGGAACCTAACAACTATAGACCAATATCTTTACTGTCCATTTTTAACAGAATCTTTGAAAAACTTATGTATAATCGTTTGGCATGTTTCATAGAAAAGAATGAGCTGTTATATAATGCTCAATATGGTTTTAGGACAAAACATTCAACTCAACATGCTATCCAAGATATAATAAACACAATACAAACAAATATGGATAACAAAATGTTCACCTGTGCTGTGTTTATTGATTTAAAAAAGGCTTTTGATACCGTAAATCACAGTATATTATTAAGAAAACTATATCATTATGGAGCCAGAGGTATATTGTACGATTGGTTTGAGTCTTACCTGCATGGTAGAACCCAAACAACCCAAATAGCATCTCGCATATCTAATAAAGAGAATAATAATTATGGTGGTCCCCAGGCTCTGTCCTTGGTCCTCTACTCTTCCTAATCTTCATAAACGATATATATAAAGCCTCTGATAAACTCAATTTTTTCCTTTTTGCAGACGATACTAACTTACTATATGCTCACAAAAATCAAAAATCTCTTGAATCAATTGTAAATAAAGAATTAAAGAAATTATGTGATTGGCTTACTGTAAATAAGCTAACTTTGAATCGTAAAAAATCAAACTTTGTTATTTTTCATCCCTACCAAAGAAAACTTACTTACCAATTTAACATTAAAGCTTATAGTAACTTACTTAATAGTTATGTTCCTCTTGAAAGTAAAGATTATGTAAAATACCTAGGATTGTTAATTGATAGTAATCTTTCATGGCAATTCGATATAAATTTTATTAGTAATAAGATAAGTAAAACAGTTGGCCTGATTGCTAAATTAAGACATTTTGTTCCCCAGGATACCTTATTAACTTTATACCGATCTTTAATACAACCATATCTTAACTATGGCTTAAAGACCCTGTGTCCGAGCCCATGGTGCTTTGCGCGCGCAAATCATTTTCGCAGGCTACGAAAATCAGAAAGATCGTTGTTGTTGTTATTTGACTCTCGAATCTTTCGAAATCCATCCCTAGTTTGGGCCATCGTGTAATTATTCATAGGTATATATGCTTAACTGACTTTCTTTTATCTTAACATATGTATATATACTTTTTTAAATGAAGCTTTAGTTCGAATATTTCTTCGAACCCGGTCTAGAGTGGCGAGTAGAGGAATGCCGGAGAAAGGACCGAGACAGCGAGGCGAAGTGACTCGACAAATAATCCTTCAGCAGTCCACATTTTACTTTCTCTAGGTCTATAAGAGAATACTCGTGGTTCAAAAGGGAATTTGCTGCACTAAGGGACCGGCGGGCTTCATTTCATTGGAAATACAAGACACAAAGCAACCACTTCTGGTATCAAGAACGTAACATTCGTAATTATAATTTCGCACGGCTAAGCTCCACTGAGGTGTTACGACTTATCTGTATCTGTATGTTTTGCATTTTTATTAGCAGAGAAAGCAATGTCCTTAACCTTTTTTTTTCATCCTCCAGTATGTCCAGAAAGTCTTGCTACCAAAACTATGATCGCGGGTCAAACTCCAATCTCCCGAGTTCAGCTGTTACTTCGCTGTGAGTTTGACTCGAGTGCGAGTACGACATTTCATTTTGCACTCAAAATATATCATTCGCAAGGAAAGTATAGATCTTCAAATACAGCTAAGCAATACTGGAGACATGAAAACAAAGTAACAAGAGTATGTGTTTGCTTGTAGAGTTGTGAAAAGTCGCACTCGTAAATCGAATTAGAATCTAAGGACAGAACAACTGGCTTCCTGCCGAGTACTGTTCAAATCATATTTTGAAGCATTCGGGGAAAATTCGTGGGCTCGATTAGGTTTTTAATCCGGTTGAAATTATGAAATTCGTTATCCAAAGTGTATGTGTACTTCTTTTATGAAACTTATAAACAATCGGGAGCATTTTAGTTCGCCTAAAAGCTGGCCTTTAATTTATGCGGCCGTTGATAAACAAACTAATCATAACATTGGCGCAAAGCACCATCGGCTCGGACACAGGGTCTTTAAGGTTACCGGATACCTTCAAAACGAAAAAGATAGGGATTTTTTTTTTCACACAGAAATGTAAGTAGTAAGGTTGCCCGGGCTGAGCACTTTTGCTCTCTCCTGATTGGTCTAGAGCAACCTTGTGACGTCACAGGTTTTGATGACGTCACAAGCCCCGCCTCCTCAGGGATAGGGCTCAATACGGGTCCCTGATTGGTCGGGATTTTTATACGGCTCACTACGGCTCCCTGATTGGTCGGGATTTATGCGGCTCACTACGGGTCCCTGATTGGTCGGAAATTTATAGGGCTCACTACGGGTTCGGGAGTGGTGGGATTATAGATCCAATCCAGGGCGGGGATTGGCGGACCGGGGAACTACCCGGGCGTATAAAAAAGTAGCCCTCCCTTGTAAATTTCAGTGCGAACGATGCCCCCTACTTGTTTTTGTGGGTGTTACGCCAAAGTCGTAAAAGGATTGGCAGGGACGCCAGAGTGTGTGTACAAGTGTGGACAAACGGCGGATTACAAGTCGAAACCCCAAGTTTTGCCGTGTAGTTTCTATTTTACGGAGCAAGAAGTTCCTTTGGTGAAAGCGGTTATCCCGGTCGGAACTTTATACAACACATTTCCCAAGTGTGGCCACAATTTGTGGATGAAAGTGGGCATAAGCCGAAGTGAGAAAAATCCGAACCGCGTGTTCTTCACGTGCACGGCCCCGGCGCCCAACCCAAAGTGTGAGTGGCCACTTGGATTTATGTGGGCTGACCCTGCCGCACAACCTACCGCAAACGGACCCCCACCCCCCAAGAAAGCCCAATTCTACGCTTCGCCATGGACGTCACAGGCCCCCCAAGGTCCGCCGCCCGTCGCTTGGACAAGTCCCCATGCCACTATGCCCTATACGGTTCCCCCCCGCGGAGATGCCACAGGGACCCCCGCCGGGACCCCCACCGGTTCCCCCATGGGGGTACCCCTAGAGACTACACCGACACCCCTGTTTCCCTACGGACATATCCCCACCCACCCATCCTAGTGACAGCCCGGGACCAGTCCCACGCGGATCCGAGAAGACCTAGATTTTGGAGACAAGCCGGCTACCCGGGATTTTACCCTTGTGGTCTTATAGGAAGCAACCACTATGTAATAATACCTTGTGGTCTTATGTGATTCAACCACTATTGGAGACAATAAAAAAGGCATGTGTTTGGTAAAAACAACTTTGTTTTCAAATGCTTAACAATGAACAGAATACAATTTACAAAAAATAAAATAATAGTTGCAAGGGGGCCCTATTTCGGGGCCCCACAGAGAGAGAGAAATTACATCGAATGGATGGGCCATTGCCCTATTATTTGAAAAATTACATATGGTAGGCTATCGCCCTATTATTTGAAAATTACATATAGTAGGCTATTGCCCTATTATTTTGAAAAAGTTGGAATTTTTTTAAAAATGAGCAAATTGCTCTAATGTATTATAAATATGAAAATATAAAAAAGGAAATTGCCATGGAGAAAAATGTTAAAGCATATGGTAGTGGGTAGCATAACATTTTTGTAGGGGTAAAGTGAGGACACCAAAAGTACCTAAATGGTTAAACAGGACAACGGAACCTACCCTCAGGAAAAAAGAATGTTCAATCGGGCTCAAACAACAGAAACAGAGAGGAACTCTGTCGTATCTTAGGGATCTTGCCACGAATCGGATAAAACAAGGGGTACACACTTGCTCCCCGCAGCACGGTAGTGGTGGTAATTGATTACTGGGGAGATCCCCACAGATAAGACACTATAAAAAAATAAAAAAAAGATTGGCTAGGATAATACATTTTTCTCCATGGCAATAGAACTCCCCTACTTCCGAGCTTTCAGTGGGAAATGTAAGTGTAATATTCTACAAATTTATGTGGTAGGGGTAAATGAAAACTTGCCAACGTGGCACAATGCCTAAATACAACCACGCTCCCCGAGCGAATAAAAAAGGAATGCTGCATTTTTAAATAGCAAACCCCGCAACGAGGATGAACATTTTCTCTTATTGCCTTGGCGATAATTAAAATGAAACAAGACTTGCAATACATGGACCCACAACAGGGCATGGGCGGTAAGTTAACCCGGTCGATGTTTCCACCGCACCACAAACACTATAAAATAAAAAATAGGAAAATAGAAAAATTATGAAGTAACATGGAAGTATAATTTTTCCCACTGAAAGCGCCCCCAACCATCCCAGTCTCCCAGATCAAAATAAACTGGGTGGTGACGGCAACGGAAGTAGGCGAGTCCCTTCCGACAATGCATACGTACGACAGTCTTATTAGACCTGCAATAGCTACACCAATCAAAACTATATTCAGTTATGGGCTCCATGTGCATGGCCGCGTGGGGGCCAGTGCACGCCATAAAATTTCTGTCGAAGTGCAACGTTTGATGCGAGTTGTTCCACGAATAGTCCCCCCGGATACCCGTCGGTATATACTGCAGGAGGAATAGGGTTGGCTTAAATTGGTCCTGGTGTTTCTCCTTCCTCCTATCTACGCGTTGTTGAGTACATACGTACTCTCCGATTTTCGCCAAAATCTCGGGAGGGAGTCCGGTGGTGCGCAGCACCATGGCATGGGAATAGAAATGTTGTTTGACTCTAGTCTGGTTTGGGGAAAAAATTAAAGAATTAAAAAATTAAAAAATTAAAATTAAAAAGAGGTACGCCATGAATAATGCTTTAGAGGAATTTGTTTCTGTGTGTAGGCGCTCTTACCGAGAGCGGGCAGGTCCCGAGAGGACCTCCAAGAAAACCTATAAAAAAATTAATCAAATTATTGTGCGTCGGGGGATTTTTGCCAATAAAAATGAACGGTCCTGTTAAGCAGAGTCCGTCCGCTACACACTGTCTTTTAGGGGGAACGGGACGGAGAAGAACTTACAGGATCCATGTTAATAACATCGATTCCGTGAACATTCTATAAAAAACAAAAACAAAAAGTTAGTGGTTGTGTCCCAAGATAAAAAATCAATTCAGCAGGACCGTACTTCTCTTTCCCTGTGGGGCCCGCGGTATGCCATCCTCTTGAGCTTTTTGTTTGTGTTCTGTAAGCTGTAGAAATAAAAAGGAAACCAAAGGGGAAAAAAGATTAATACCAAAGCGTGTTGAATTTCAAGAGCGAATTCCGTGTACACTTACCTTCTTGAGTTGTCAGTGGCAAAGGCACCGAACTTCATTCAACCCCTATCATTTATAGAACATATAACGGGTCCTGATTGGTGCACTTTCTCGGGTTTTGATTGGCCCGTTTTACGCAACGGGCTCTAGGAGTGGTGGACATTCGATCCGGTTTTGACGTTTTTTGCCAAACTTTTTTTTCTGAGCTCCTAAGAAGCTCAAAGTCATCCCTAAAACAGTGGGGAAATTTGTTATTTTTTTTCTGGAGGTCTTCTTCCCAAGCCCCCCTTAGTTTTCCACGGTTTTTCCCCCTTCATTCGATCCGGGAAAGGTATTTTTGGAGCCCCGAAACCTGTATGACCTTTGGGAAACCAGTCGAAAGTTACCTGATTTTTGATGGACCAATCACAAGGCGTGACGTAGTTTGTTTACGCATCCTTTTCTTACTTCGGGTCAAGGTTGTTTACCAGAATTTTTGGGGGAAGTCCAAGAAGCTCAAATTCATCCTGAAAACATCGGGGAAATTTTCTAAAATTTTCTACAGACCCTTTTCTCACGGTCCTCTTAGTTTTCCCCATTTTTGTTTTTGTTTTCCCTTTCACACTTTCCGGGCAAGGGCTCCTAAACCGTCTGAAACCCCAACGTGTCCCTCGGGAAACCAGTGGAGTGTTGGGGCGAACCTAAAAGGAACCTAAACCCTCCAATCACGAGCCGAGGCTTATACACCGGCCCTATTTACGCGCCCTTTTCTTACTCCGGGTTAACTTTGTGGACGTTGGTTCGGAGCGGCGATTTCGGGAAGGCTTTTTCGCTAGTTTCCTTGGCGCGAAAGAGAGAACGGTTTGAAGAGGACTGGAGAGGGAGGTCTCCCGGGGGGAGGGCCCCACAAAAATTCGGAAGAATAAGGAGGGTGGGGTGTTTGGGATTGCCCGGAAATTTATAGAACAAATAGGGGTTCGGGATTGGTCGGGATGTATACGGCTCACTACGGGTCCCTGATTGGTCGGGATTTATAGGGCTCGCTACGGGTTCGGGATTGGTCGGAAATTTATAGGGCTCACTACGGGTTCGGGATTGGTGGGACCGGGGGAACTACCCGGACCGTATAAAAAGTGACCCTCCCTTGTAAATTTCAGAACAAAAATCCGTCACCACAATGTCCACCTTAGACTACCTAGAGGAGGAAGGCATGGAAGTCGAGGGGGAGTCGCTAGAGTTGGGTGGAATAACCGAAGAGGAGGACGACGAGAAACTAATCGCGGCGTGGCCCCTTCCCACCGAATTACCAGAAAATAACGACCAAGAACTTGCTGAAGGTTTTTCCGAGGAGACCGAACCCCTCTGGGATGCAGACGCCTGGTTAAACGAAATGTTTCCCTCCACAACTCGGAAACGCATGGCAGAACAACGGGGTGGCGGGGCGACTAAAAAGACAAAAACAATCGTCCCAGAAAGTGAAGAAAGTGATGACGACGATGACGACGACGAAGAAAAATTTGAACTGGTTCAAACAAGTTCGAGAGCCTGTAAAAAATTCAAAACAACGTGTAAGGACTACGAACTGAAAATCAAGACACGGGCCCGCGCGACTCTGGCTGAGGTAAATCGAAAGCAAGACTACACTAATTTTGATGTGCTGTCATGACCGCGCGCGCGGTGGCGCATGGCTCTAATTCTCCTGTTTGGAATCTCAAAGGAAAGGAGTGGGTTCAAACCCCCACGCGTGTAGATATTTTTTTCTTTTTTTTTTTCTTTTTTATAATTGTTTTTCTTTCTTTCTCCTATCCCTTACTACAGAGAGCCTCAATTTTTTATTCATTTATATAAAAATAAAAATAAAAAAATATTTATTTATATTTTTAATTTTTTTTTTAATTTTTAAAAATATTTTTTTATTTTAAATTTATTTATTTATGATTTTTTTTCTTTCATGTACAGGCTCTTCAAGACGTGACCGCCGTTATAGAGAGGGTCCTGGACACCACTCTTGGGTCCGCAAACCCAGAAGATCGGGTTAGGATTACCCTAGATGCTCCACGCTTGGACTACCCCCTTTCCTTTCCTTACCTGATGAGGTCTACCCTCACCCCCGCCCTGGTCATGGCCAGAATTGGAGAGCTCACACAATCCAACCAAGAGTTCATCATGCAGGGCAACTTCCATGTCCACGTGTTTCACGTGGAAATACCGAGGGCGGGAAGAGGTCGCGTGGCCCGCTGTGCCACTACCGACTTGGAGAAATTCAAGAAAATTAAAAGAAGTATTGTGAGGATACGAAATGTAGACGAACTATGTATGGCCAGAGGATTGGTCACGGCCCTAGCCAAGGCCCAACAACATCCACGGTACAGACCCATAAGTCAGGGGAAGCCCATGCAACGGACTCTAGCCTTGGAACTCCATTGTCAGGCGGGGGTCCCTATTCAACCGTGTGGGCTACCAGAGCTTAAGCAATTCCAGGAGTTTTTTAGGCCTCAAGGTGTAGAAGTAAATCTGGTCTCCCGTGTACACATGAACAGCATTATCTACTCAGGACACCTCCCCGGGGCACAACACCGCCTTTACCTGTACCAAACAGAGGACCATCACTATGACGTCATCAACAACATGTGTGGGCTGTTGAACGCCAAGCACTTTTGCCCCTACTGTAAGAAGACCTACACAAGTCCTATACATCACGCCTGTGACACGACATGTGTTTGTTGTGGCATCAAGAATTGTTCCCCCCTCCCCCCTGGAGAGAAATGGGATTGGAAAAAGTGTGACCATTGCCATCGGTGGTTCAAGAGTGAAGGATGCTATGAGAACCACCGCCGTCGCCTACCCCGCCGGTCGGGTCGAGGGTCTCTGTGCACAAGAGAATGGAGCTCTTGCGAGCGGTACACCCGTTGTGTCCAGTGTGGGGTGACCGTGGACCATCTGTGCCGGAGCCGTCAACAAGCAGGGGTCCACGTGTGTGGGGAATACCGTTGCCGTAGTTGCAACACTATTGTCCCCCCGGACCATCTGTGCTACATGCAAGTGGCTGACCAGAAAGCCCCCAGGGTAGAAACAGAAGAAGGAGGAGAAGAAGAAGAAGAGGCCTACACGGCACTTCAGGCGGAAGAAGAGGGGACGGAGAGAGCCGCTGCGGAAGACGAGGGGAATGAGGACAAGTTCCGGTACCTCTTCTTCGACTTCGAAGCCATGCCCCTGGAGGCTCAGCACGTGGTCAACTTTGCGGGAGTCTCCAAAGTGTGTGAGCTCTGTGTGACGTCAGACTTACCCACCTGCACTCAATGCGGTCCACGGAAAATAGAATTCAAAGGCCCCACAGCCCTCACCCAATTCTGTGATTGGCTCTTCTCGGGGGATCACAAAAATTACGTGTGCCTGGCCCACAACGCCATGGGGTACGATTCCTACCCTATCCTGGAGTACTTGTTTAAGAACGCCGTCAAGCCTAAAGTGCTCTTCCGCGGTGGTAAGGCTATGGTGGTGACCATCCCCGACTACAAGCTCGTCATCAAGGACTCTCTGCTCTTCATCCCGCTAGCCCTAAAACAATTCCCCGTCACGTTCGGTTTCCAAGCAGAAAACCTCAAAAGCTGGATTTTCCCATCTTTTTTAACAAACCAGAACACCAGCAGTACGTGGGACCGCTACCAGACCTTCATTATTACGACCCGGATTCACTGAGTCCTCAAGGCAAACAAGAACTGGAGGCCTGGCACGCGACCGAACGGGGCAAGGGGACGGTGTTTGATTTCCAGAAAGAACTGGCCCTCTACTGCCACCGGGATGTGGCCATCTTACAACGGGCCTGTCTAGCGTTCCGGGCTATCATGATGAAAGCGGCGGAGATAGATCCCTTTACCAGGACCGTGACGCTCGCCTCTATGTGCAACTTAGTGTTCCGCAAGAAATTCCTACGCCCTAACACCATTGCGGTCTTGCCACGGCTCGGCTACCGCCCCAAGGATGCGCATTCGACGCTGGCCCTCCAATGGTTGGCCCACGTGGAGCGGCGGGACGGGATTCAGATCCAGCACGCGGGCAATTTGGGAGAGAAGCGCGTGGGGCCTTACAAACTGGATGGGTACCACGCCGCCACCCACACGGCCTACGAAATCCAAGGTTGCTTCTGGCATGGATGTGATCGTTGTAACCACCAAGACAGAGTTCATCCCCTACTTCATTGCACCATGAGAACGTTGACCGACCGCACCCGGGACAAAGTCGCGTACTTGGAACAGCAAGGGTATCGCGTGGTCCAGACCAGAGAGTGCGACATCAGAGTGGCCATGGCCTTGGACCCTACCATCGCCGCCCTCGCACCCATCCCTCAAACCCAGATTCCACTCGACCCCAAGAAGGCCTTCTTTGGGGGGCGTACCAACGGGATTAGGACCTACTGGGAAGCCCAGGAGGGAGAATGGATGGAGGCGCTGGATGTGTGCTCCCTGTACCCCTGGGTGCAAAAGACGAAACGGTTTCCGCTGGGCCATCCAGAAATCCTCACCGAGAATCTAGACCCCACCCTACCCTACGAGGGGTTAATTCATCTGAAGATTCTACCGCCACGCCGCTTGTTTTTCCCCGTCCTCCCGACGCACGTGGGGGAGAAACTTCTGTTTGCCCTCTGCCGGACCTGCGCCGAAGACAAGAACCAGGCCCCCTGTACGCACGAGGACGAGGCCAGGGCTTTGACAGGGACCTGGGTGAGCCACGAACTCCACGCGGCCCTGCGCTACGGCTACCGGGTCCTGGAAGTCTACCGTGTGTGGCATTATTCCGATTCGGAACAATACGACCCCACCACCGACACCAAGGGATTGTTCACCGACTATGTGAACACCTTTCTTAAAATGAAGCAAGAGGCGAGTGGTTGGCCACCCGGGTGTAACACCGACGCCGAGAAAGCGGCTTTTATAGAGAATTACCGGGTGGCCACGGGGATCTTGCTGGAGTGGGACAAGATCGAGTTCAACGCGGGGATGCGGGCCCTGGCGAAATGGATGCTCAACACCTTGTGGGGAAAATTTGGCCAGAAACAGAACCCTCGGCAGACGGAGTACGTCACCGAACTGGACCGCTACTTTGAGCTCATGATGAGCGAAGAGAAAGAAGTGCAAGACATTCTGTTCGTGCACGAAGACATGGTGCAAGTTCACTACACCGCGACGTCGCAGCACATCGACTCCAACCCCCACGCCAACGTTGTGTTTGCCGCCTACACCACAGCCCATGCACGCCTGAAATTGTATTCTTACCTCGATCTCTTGAAGGACCGTATCGTCTACCACGATACGGACAGTATCTACTTCACACAGAAAGCAGGCCAAGTGGCGCCCCCGATCGGTCGATTTCTAGGCGACATGACCAACGAATTGAAAGAAGGCGAACAGATTGTCCGTTTTGCCTGTACCGGGCCCAAGAGTTACGGGTATGAAACGAATCAAGGCCGTACCGTCTGCAAAGTGAAAGGACTACGCCTCAATGTGAGAAATCGGGCGATCGTCAACCTCGAGACCATGGTAGCCATGGTGCAAGGTCAAGGGGAGCCCACACGGACGGTGGTGACGCCGCACGCCATCCACCGCAACACCCAAGACAGGACGTTGCACACCCGCCCAGAGACCAAGACCTTCAAGGTGACCTACGACAAGAGGGTTCTCCACGGCTACCAGAGCTACCCTTACGGCTACTAAAGAAAAACAAAGAGACTCTAGAAGAATTTTTTTATTGCAATAAATGGTTCAGTTCCTTTGAGCTGTGATACCAAAGTCTCAGTCTTTTATTTTAGAGGAACTCCATCTTGTAAGGCTGGAGTCTTGGATGCTTGCGCAGGAATCCTTCCCAAATACAAATATGATAGACTAACGTCACATACAATCCATAATAGGTTCCTTCGCAGTCGCTCACCACATACTGCTTCCTTTCGCCTTCGCTCAGGTATTCTTCCATCCAGTTCCCAAACGTAGAATAGCACATGTGGCACTCGCCCACAATGACATCGCCGCCGCCCTCAGCTCCATAGAAAGTAATATCTAGACCCATGACGTTCACAGCTTGAAGAGCAACGAGTAATGAATGAGAATTGGCAAAGTCTTTTTTTCTTTAAGTATTTTTCTTCAGGTGTTTGACATTCCACCGGCTGATACTCTTGCCTTTGCGCTTGCCCGAAGTGGTCGTCGTTCGGATCGTTGTTTCGGTACGGCCGTCTTTCGATTTTCGACTCGTGATCTTGCGCACGGTTTGCGTTCCCCCTGACTTCCTGCTTTTCTTCCTCTTCCGGTTCGCTTGGGCAACACGGCGTTGCCAGAGCGTTTGTCCCAATCCCGCGGGTCTCGTTAGGGTTCGTGCCATGGCGACAATGAAGGGGGGTTTAAAAAGGACGCCAATTTAAAGGCGGTTTTTGGGCGGAGCCTGTGCCAAAAGAGAGGCGGCGGCTACCCCCACGGGGACCCCCACGGGGACCCCCACGGGGACCCCCACGGGAAAAGGCTTTGTAGGGGGTCCTGGAGAACGGTGTTTCCTCTCGGCGGGGTGGCGGGAGATCTTTGTAGGGCTGGGGCGGGAGATCCTCTGGATAGGCGGTGGCGGTTCGTTTAGGCCGGGGCGTGTACTCTTTCTTCTTGGAGATGAGATCCCGGGGGTGGCGGACGAGATCTTTAGGAATTTTTTCTTCCGCTAGAAATTGCATGAAATCACGGTAGCCGGGCGACGTGCGGGTGGAAGAAGGATGCACGGCTTCTTTAATCAGATCGGCAATTTGACTGCCCGGCAGGGTTTGCCCGTAGAGTTTCACTTCCCCTTGCGCATTCCAGGAAATTTTCTGTCCCCCTTTCAACTTCAACAGATTGACCAGCACCGACGCTAAAGGTTTGCTGGAGGGGGGTACGCGGCGCAAAGCACCCCTTTGGCTCTGGGTTAACACTTTGGCTGCCACGGCCGTAAAGGGACTAGGCTCAAGGGTTTCACGACGTCGGACGTATTTTTGGAGTAAATCTTGAAATTGGTCGGCGCTGGCCGGTTTCTCTGGGTTTTCTAGGACCTGCGCCATGGCCGTTTGGTACTGACTGAGCACTTTAACCCCTTTGGTCGTGTCCACACGAAGCTGTTGTTCCAACCATCGCATGGACTCTTCCGGCACCAAGACCATGCGCATAGGGTTCTTCCCCTCGGCCTCTTTCATGGCCTTTTTCGTTTGTGTCGCTTCACGGTCCATCGCGTCACGGAAATTCCTTCTGGGGCTGCTGGAGGGTGGTGTGGGGCCCGCTTCCTTTTCCCTGTCTGGGATTTCTTCTTGGGCGACCGCGTCTTATACTTTCTTTGGATTTTCTTCGCCGCCCGCACAGTCCTGCTAACTTTTTTTCCCGGCAGGGTTTGACGTTGCCTTTTTCGCAGGCGAGCTAAAAACAACTGCCACCGGGCCGGGTCTGTACCCTCGGGCGCCGGCCAGTTGCGGATTGGTTGGACCATTCAGGACCAGATATGAGCCTGACTCAGTTCTCGGGCGTACTCTTGCGGGGAAGGGTAGGGGTTAGAGTAGTTTGGGTTAATATAACCTCCGGATTGCTCCAGAGCTTTCTTGGCTCCGTAAGCCACCCCTCCACTGATAGCTCCGGCGGCGGCCGCTTTGGCAGCAAAAACGGCGGCGGCAATGAGAGCGGCGGTCGTGAAAATGAAGCCTCCTCGCTGGCCCACGGCCTTTTTAAGCTTGGCTTTCTGCACCGCTGTCGAGGAGGAGAGCAGAATCCTTTTCCTCACGGCCGGCGACAGGGCTTTGTTGGCTATTTTTCGAAGTTTCACCTTGATGGGAGCAAAGACTTTCTTGGCGCGGGCCCCTATCGGAAAAGTTCCACGCAAGGCGTTGTGCACCACTTCACTGACGGCGTTGATTTGAGTGTGACTCGCGGCCCGGATGAGTTTCTTTTTCTGACCGAGATCCGCTTTCGCAAATTGTCGGATGAACAGCGCGTGACGTTGAAGCAAGGGGGAGGCCATCACCACAACTGAACGGTTTCCCTGGGGGGCTTAACCTATAAAGTTAATCCAACCCCCTTTGTTCGGGACCTTTTTCGATACGGAAAAAAGGGGGATGGAAGGTTGTTTTGTTGAGACTCTTCCACACCGCTCCACGAAGCTCTCGACCCCCTGATTTACTCGCCCTTTGTACCGAGGGGCCCTTCTTCTTCTTCTTCTTCTTCTTCTTAGTACCCCCTCGTTGCTCTCTTAGTTGCAGTTGCTTTCCTACGAGGTGCTTTTGTAGTTTCAAAAGGGTCAACGCATTGCCCACCCCCTTTTGATCCTCCTCCAGCACGTAGGCGCGATGCTGTTGTCCCTCCTCGGAGAAAATGTTGGTGCGCAACCGGATTTGGGGCGGGGTCCGGGGGTGCAGGTCGAAGAGGAGGTAGCCAAAGGGGCGTTGGGTCGCGTCCTGGTAGGCTCGCATCACCGCCGGTACTTGCCCCGGAAAGGCCTGCTCGGCCAATTTCCGGACTTGCAATGAATCCCGAGCGTTTTTAAAAGCCACCAGGTAGTGGGCGTTGATGGAAATGGTGCGCGCGTACTTGCCTGGCGGGAAAATGTTCTGGGTCAGGTACAGCACCGTAATGTTGCGGTGGTGCGAGCCTTTGGTGAACAGGTCCACCACCCGCTCGTCCTTGGAGCCTTCTTTCATCAAATCGTCCAGGATCAAGAGGCCCGGTTTGCCGCGAAAGGGGGCGTACGGGTCGTCGGGAAGCCCCTCCACAAATTTCACCCCCAATTGTTTCTGCAGGGTGGTGAACCGGGGTTGCCAGGCGCTGCCATAGCAGTACACGATCGTGAAGGGCTGCTGGGTGAAAAGGGATTTCGCGTGGCGCAGAAGTCTTTCGGTGAACACCGTTTTCCCCGATTGACTCTGACCCGTGATCAAGATATTGCAGGGCGCTTGGAAACGGACATCCATTGCGCCTCATACCCTTCCCAAGAATAACAAGACATGGAGGTGGGGAACTTGTTTTATTTTATTTTTTTAGTGTCTCTCAAACTGATAACACATTGATCGTGAAGGCCTTGCTGCTGCTGCTGCTGCCACTGCGCCACACTCCGGCGCTGGTACTGGCGCTGCCAGGCTTGGAGGGCCCGGTCCCTGGTGGTCTTGGTCTTCCACTGCTGGAGGTTCTGCAGGACCTCCGCCAGGGACCGGCCGTGGGCTCGGCGCAGGAGGTAGTACAGACAATAACTGCCGCACACGTTGGACTTGTTCCCTTGCAACATCACACTGTTTTCCCTATGCTGGGCGTTCCCCTGCCGCACGTACTCTTGCAACCCGTAATAAGAGGCGGGAAAGCCATAACTGTCGAAGAATTCATTCAGGCCTTGGCGCGGAAAATAAAAGGCCAACCAATGGGTGCCTGGTCCGTCGGCGTTGTCTGTATTGAGAATGAACGAGGCGGGGCGGGTCACGCGGCGGGGCCGTAGGTCCATGGGAAACACGCCCCGAAACGAGGCGCGGAGCCACCAATCGTGACGGGCCAAGACCGTCAATTGCGACGTGTAGGTGGTCATCTTACAACTTTTTCACTTCTCGGCTACTGCTGATTTCGTACGCGGCGTCAAACTCGCAGTTCACGTACACCGATAAGGTCTGGGCGACCCCTGCTGCAAACTGAAGGCGGATGCCCACCGTCCCGTACTGTTGTATGTTCATGTGGGCCGCGTTGCCACTACCGTCTGGAGTGAAGTCAAAACACAGGATGGCGTAGCCCTTGTCCCAATCGGTCCGGGTAATGTCAATCCCATGGTTGGCGTTCATGGCTCCTTGGGCCAGGAACAGGGTATTGTAACCGTCCAGGGTTTGCCCCGTTGCAAATTCGACGCGGGAGAAGGGGGTGGGCGTGCCGTCGACCGTGACCGTCGCGCGAGTCATCCCAAACCTTTGGAAATGGAAAGGGTTCTTTTTTAGCGCTCCCAAACTGCTCCCACTCTCCACCAAGGCAATGCGCATGCGTCGGGGGATGCGACCGCCTAGGAAATCCGTTTTCTCAAAGGTGGTGTCGCCCTGGGAAATGGTGAACATCCGTTCTTCCTCGCTGTTGTAAGGGTAGAGGACGGGCTGGGATACGAGTTTCACTTCGATGCTCTTCATGAAGTCCTTGTTGCAAACACTGACACGGCGGAAGAAAGTGACCCGCTTCAGCACGATTTTAGCCCCGGTCACTTCCGCCTCCGCACTGTCCCCCATGAGGGCGAAGGCGTTGCTGGCGGGGGTGAGGCGGAATTCCAGGGGCACTCCGTTGAGGAGCAGTTTGTTGGAGAAGGCCGCGTCAATGCAAAACATCCCGGTCAGTTCCACCACTTTGCTTTCCGCCGTGTATTTCGCCCGCACAGTCAACCCTGTGTTGGCCCCGGCGATGGCGAACACATCCATGGAGCCGGCCATGTCTTTGTAGTACAGTCCCGAGGTCAAGTAGGATTTCTTGGCGGCTGGAGTATAGTTGAGGAGGATGCTGAGGTAGGCTTTGTAGGGGTAGGTTTTGGTACTCATGGTCATCCATTCCCCGTTCAAGGCCATGTCTACTTGGGACCAGAGGGAATGAAACCAATTGTTGACGGGCCCCAGATCCAAACCGGCGGTCAAAGCCTCTCCGTTAGCTTTCACGAGGTTGGCCGTCACCTTGAAGTAACTTCTAGGCAGCACGGTGTAATAGGGGCTGGCTGGGAGGTAAAATTCCACGGGCGACCCGGGCAAGAGGGCCGATTTGGGGGAGTGCTCCGACCAATAGCCTCGTTCTTCGACCGCTTGGGCCAATTCCTTGCCGAAAAAATCCAAATGAGTGTTGTAGCCGCCCATCATGTTGGGCAGAGGCGGCTTGCCCATGCCAGCGACCGTCGCCATCAATAATCGTCGTCAAAGATATCTCTCTCCACACGTGCACGCTTGACGGTCGTTGAAGGAATGAGAGAGGGAGACTGTTTTTGCTTTCTTTTATTCTTGTTGACCGTGGCAGGCTTCTTCGTCTTTTTCCTTTTCGGCGCTATCCCCGCTATCTTTTCCAGGCCTTGGATCAACGTTTTGCTGGTTTTCTTGCCGAGCACACGGGCTGTCCCTTTTTTCGTGTCCTTAACGATTTGTTTCACCACCCTCTTGCCAAATTTCGATTTCAGTTTAGCGAGTATCTTTTGTCCTCCTTTTTTAGCCACCGCCCCCGCGACGGTCCCGGCCAACGCTTTGCCCGCCATGACGGCCAAGGGGGCTAGCGCCAAGGGTAACAGTCCACCCTTTTGATTGGTGACCGGTTCGTAACGACCGAGTTCATTCCAACGGATAGGGAGGAGTCCGCCACCACCTTGCTGTCCGCGACCCCCCTGGAAGACAGGAATGGAGGAGGGCATGCGTCGAGTGGTGGGGGGTGCGGGTTTTGCACGGAACACAGGGATCGAAGACCCTCCGCCAGCCATGTCCCCCATAGATGACTCCAGTGCCATAGATTCCGCAGACGCTCCATTCATCCTTACTTTTTCAGAGCACGCTTCACAAATTCCAACGTCGCCACCACGGTAGCTGTTGAGGCGAATGAGAGGCGTTGGCCGGACTCGTCGGTTATAAGGATTTCCAGCGTGTCAAACACCGTTTTGGCGAGCGGGAAGTAGCGCATGACCGGAAAGTCTCGTTCCACCACCTTGTTGTACGCGACCTGGGCCGACACGACACGCAGCAAGGGTGCTTTCACATCCCCCACGATATGCGGCTCGATCAGATCGCAGTACACGTACAAACTGCGCACGGGTTGGTGTTTAAAATCGCGGGTGAGCAGGTAGGGGGTGGGCGTCCGGAATTTTAGACCGGAATAGTAGGTGGACCAACACTCGGGCTGGTACCCCACCAGGGGCGTGTTGTCGTCCGCCGGATAGTGTTCGGGCTTTCCTTGCCCAAACCCAAACAGATTGGCCAGCCAGGGGCTCATGGCAATTTGGGTCTCCTCCTTGTTGAGTTTAAGGGTCAGCATGGCGGTTCCATTAGTCTGGTACCAAAACCATAACACATCAGGGGATTTCATCGGAAGGGTAGCTTGGACGGCCATGAGGTTCGCGTAGTTCCCGGTCGGTACCACAAAGGATTTTGCGATCTTGCGATGGCCGGTAAACAAGTTAGCGCCTTTGCCCGTACTCGCGTTAGTGATGTAGTACACAGTCCGTTCTCTCTCCAAAACCGAGGCGAGGATCAGGACGGGTTTGACCCACTGCGCCTCCCCTATAGTCGTCTTCACGAAACTGGACAACAACGGTGTGCGAGGGCCCGGTTTTTTCAACAGGTGTGCAGGATGTGCGGTGGCCCTTTTGGGATCGTCCTCCAAGCCGATCATGTAGGCCAGTTTAGGGGGGAGGACTAACATGTAGCCGCCCGTTGGGGTTTGAACCAATTCCAGGACGGTTTTACCCATGGCATTATTGTTAGATTCCACCCGGACGGTAAATGTTTTCATGATCGCTCGGTAGCCCCCTTGCAACATCGCCCAGTGCATGGCTCTGACCAGTTCTGTGACCGTTTCGAAAGACTGTGGAGTAAAGGTGATGTTCGGGAGGAGGTCGTAGGAGATTTCTACTTCTGGATCAAGTGTTTCGTGGATCATCGAGAATTGGCGGTCTTGAACTTGGGGGAACAATTCATCCCAGGCGCGGGGAAATTGCAGGTGGCAGAGGGCCATCTCCCACTGCCGGTCCAAGACCAACATCTCCGGGAGCCGGATACGAAAATGGGAGCCTGTGTTATCGGGAAAGGTATCCCGGCTGGCCACGCTAGGCAGCGTCATCCAGATGCGGTCGGGGTTCATGCTTTCCGGAAATGGAGGGTCACTTCCACCTTGGAGGTTTGTGGAAATGAAACAAGTTTCCCTTGCTCGTCGGTTATAAGGATTTCGAAATCCTCAAACACCGTCTTGGACAACTGTCTGTAGTACAGGGGGGCAAAGTTACGTTCGTAGACCTCACCGTCCCCGGGCCCTGAAAAAAGGACTCTCAACAAGGGGACTTTCGTATCCCCCACAATACTGGGTTCCACCAAATCACAGTACATGTACAAGGTCGTCTTCTTCTGGGGACTGGGGAAGACCAGAGTCGTGACCGCCATTTCCCAGTCTCGAGACAACGTGTACATTTTATAGAGGTGGATACGGAACCGGGACGGTTCATTGACGTAGGTGGAGACGTAAGACTTCACCCCGTGGGTTAAGGTAATGTAAAATTCCTCCTCCTCCATCCTCTCTTTCTCCACAATGACTCCGACCGTCGGAACAACCAACTCTTTTATTTCTTTTTCTTTCACCCATACGTTTGGGTCTGGAGCTGAGTGACCGGTACCCAGCTGTTAAATTTAGAGGGGTACCCTTCCCATTTCACCAAGACTTCTTCCTGGTTCTTCTTCTTGCCGGGGCGGCGTTGCAACACCTTTTCGATGATAAAGAGACTTTCTTTTTCCACGGCCACCGGCGTCATCTCGCTTTCGTAAAACGTTCCCCGCAACGCCTCCCCGCTCAAGTCCTCCAGCCGGTAGACGGGAGGGGTGCGGTAGTCCAACCGTTTTATCACCGTGAACACTTCCTCCGACCAGTTGGCCAGATAGCTTTTCTCAAAATGGCCTTTGGTCTTGCTAATTCGTACCGTGTCGCCGGAACGGTACAGCGGTTTCTTCGGTTTCCTCGTCGTCGGCTGCTTTTCCCGGTACAAGATGGCCCGCACCTCGTGGTCGTTGAAGGGCGTGACGGTGATGGGGGCGCGTCGAATGCTGCTGTGAACGGCTCGGTTGTACCCGAGCACCAATTGAGGGAGGACTTTCCAATACTCTTTCTTCCCGGTGGCCGTGAAATATTTGTACATGCGTCCCTTGAGCGTCCGGTTGAACCGCTCGGCAATCTGGGCTTTGGTCTCGTTGTACGTGACGAAAAAGGCCACGTCATTCTTTTTTAAAAAGGCCTGGAACTTACGGTTGGTAAATTCTGTCCCGGCATCGGTCTGCAACCGCAACGGTTTCCGTTCGCGAAACACTTGGGTAAAGGCGCGCACCAATTCCTCTCCCGTCTTGTTCTTCAGGGGGACCGCCCACGCGTACTTGGACAACACATCGATGATGGTCAAAATGTGTTTGTAGCCCTTGTTGAAGGCACTCGTGGCTTGCATGTCCACCAGATCCGCCTGCCACTGTTCATCGAGGGCCAGCACGCGCACGCGCCCTCGCAGAAATTTTTTTCGAAAAGGTCGATGCAACGTAAAGGTTAATTGTTTTTTCAGCCACGCTAAAGTGGTGGTGCGCGTCACCCCCACTTCGCTAGCCGCTTTCACCAGACGGGCAGCACCCCCAAAGGCAGCAGGGCTGCTGGGGTCGTAATACAATGCCTCGAGCAGCGCGGAAGGACTCTTTTTCTTCTCCTTCTTGCGCCCCATAATCCTCAAAATGAGAGCCCTGAATAATCACTTTTCCTCCGCAACACGCCAAGAGACAACGGACACGTTTCAAAATGCCGTGGCACTTGAGGGACGGACCTCCTCCTCCGCCGCAGGGCATTCTGTACTCTCCCCGAGTCTAGCGCGCGGTACCTCCCTTATACTTTTTTCCCCTCCCTAGAGACGACAGGACACCATCTTTTTTTTTCCCTGGCTATTTTTATTGTTGTTTTTTTTACAGAAAAAAACTAGAAGCCGAAGGCAAGAGGGCCCACGGGGACATCGTCTTCGATGGCTTCTTGAGTCGTGGCGTGCTTGCTCTCGAACGAAACCGTCCTCCCGCTGTCTTCATACAGTTTGTAGGTGTAGGTCGGGGGGTTGGTGAACACGACCGCCGCTTGCTGGATCACACAGATCCCTTGGTCTACATCCAAGTGGACCTTCCTCAAGGCCTTCATCAATAGCTCTTGCGAAAAGTTAGGGTAACACTTCTTGTCTTCTCCCTCCACCTCGAAGAGGCCCCACGCAAAACTGTGGGCCACCGTGTTGAGGTAAGGGAAGAGTCCGTCCGTCACTTTGTCCGGCAACTCGCACACCAGGGCTTCCATGGTTTCCTTGGGGTACGTGTCGTGAATGCCGGTGACGTAATGCATCCCAAAACGCCTCACTTTGTCGTAGAGGGGATTGTCCCTAGTCGAGATCCTCCGTTTCCGGAATAGGTGGGTGATCAGGGTGGCGACCAACTCCTCCTGCATAACGTAGTAGGCGCCTTGAATACACGCCTTGTAGTTCGTTTCCATGATCTCTTCCCAAGTCTTCCTCCCTGGTTCTGTGGCCATGATCAAGTCGTCCAGGCTAGCCTTGCTGCCTTGGGTCAGTGCGAAATGCGGGTCAAAATCATTGACCCCTCGCTTCTGCAGCATATGGAAGGTCAAACGGTCCACAAAGTACCGCATCGCCGTCACGAACCACTGCAGAATTTCTTTGGGCCTCTTCAACTCCCTCTTCTCGTCCATCCTAGCGTCATACGCCTCCTCTTCTTCCAACCTCTTCTCTCTCTTGGCTCTCTTGGCACTCTTTGTAGCGTCGTCCTCTTCTTCTTCCTCTTCCTCCTCCATGGCTTCCCTGTTCAATATCATCTTCCTATACCCGGCCCTCTGGGCGATCTCTTCATCTTCTTTTCGATCGTCGGATAATTCATTATCCCACTCCACTTTATACTTCCCTAGGGCTGTGATCAAGTGTTCCCTCAAGGCACGGCAGGATTTCCTCGCGGGGGTCAACCGATCCTCCTCATACGTCACAGGAAGGACACAGGCACGCACTTTACGACGGTTCAGGCTCGTGGTGACCATAGAATGGCTGAGGTGGTAGGCCACGCGGTACAGGCGATCGTTTTTCCAGGAGGGGGTTCGCCTTCCCTGGACGTAGTGATACAACTCAAACTCCGAATAGTCATAGAGTTGGTACAACAGCATGGTGGTGTGGTGGTCCCAGATAGGCAACAGAGTATCGTACTCTTCGTCCAGGATTCTGGTCGTGACGTGGGGGCATAACTCCTTGAGTGTTTTCTCGTGATACTTCTTCACCTGGGTCTGGCATTCGTCAAAACTCAGACCGAGGTTGTGGGTGTCGTTCCAGTGCAGGGTGGCCCGGCTGTACCGTTCACACAAATGGTAGTACAGGTAAGCGAGGAAGAGCTGATACTCTACTATGATGGTGCGCTCTCTCGTGTACCGGATTTCTTGCGATGGGCAGTAGGGGTCCGGGAGTAGTTCGCCGAAGCTTTGGTCGAAATGGGACTGGCACGCCGACTCTATCCTCATGTAGCGGGAAGAGATGAGACTACGGACCACCCTCTTCTCCGCATCGTAGGATTCGGCGTGGTACCAATACCTGTCGTTACGGGCGCCTAGGGTACGGTTGCGGTACAAGCAACCCTGCTCTCCACAGACCAGGTCTTCACGCATTCGCGTCTCGCACAACTCGGCCCAGGTCAGCTTCAGACCCTCCTTCAGGGGAAACCAGCGGAACAAGAAGTTCGTCATCTCCCTCAGGAAATTGTTATGCAAGGAGCAACTGGACCATTTGGCGCCCACGCCCAGATGGTGGCACACGGCCGACTCGTTCATATAATTGAATTCCATCAGGACCAACGCGTACATCATCGCGTACAGTGCCTCCCGATCTTCATTGTCCACATCTATGCTGAGCCAGTAATGCACGCACCCCGCCAGCATGTGTTGCAGTTCCTTCAAATACCGCACCTCCAGCAACTTCTTCACGACAGAAAACTCCTTCTTCACCGTCTCTTCTACCGACTGCCGGCCCCAGATCTCTCTCTCGCTCATCAGGTCTTGGTAGAATTTGGCCAAGAGGGCCCGGCACACACTCCTCATGTCCTCCTTGTACTTGAACATGAGTACTTTGTTGTCGTCGTAGCTGAACAACCACGCGTCCTCCGCGTTGTAGCCATGCGGAGGAATCTTCCAGGTCAAGGCTTTGCGTTTGCCCTCCCGTTGGGCCACTTGCTGCACCCGCTGAAAACAATCCCCGTTCGCGTAGGAGACCACCGCCATGTACAGGGAGGCCAACGTGACATGCATCGGACTCATGGGAGGGAGGGCGCTATGCCTCGTCTCGGTGTTCATGAGGCGTATCTTCTGCAGAAACCCTCCAAACAATTGGGACATGTCGTCCGTTCCCTTTTCCCACAGTTTGCCTTGCCACGTTTGCAAAATGACATACGCTTGGTCGGTCGTGAGCTGTTTCAGGCTGGTCATCACCTCGTCTTTCATCTCTAGCGTGACGGGTAACGCACACATCTGCCCAAAAAAGGGCAGGAATTCGTTCAGGTGTTCCGGCGAAAAACCTTGGCGAGCTTTCTCCCAATTCTCGGCGAATCCCTCTTTCGGCCGAATTATTTTCCATTGTGAAATGTCGGCGGTCACCAAAGCCACGTACAAATGCTGGGTCAACGCTTTAAATTGTTCACGGCTCGCTTTATCCACTTCGTCTACCGATAGGAATTTCATCGTGTTGATCATCTTCCCAAAGAGTCCACACTTTATGGTACTCTCGATAGAGCATAGACACAACGGCAAATAACCAAAACAACATGAATGCCTTCTCCCAAAAGGTTCACTTTTTTATACGCCCGGGTAGTTCCCCGGTCCGCCAATCCCCGCCCTGGATTGGATCTATAATCCCACCACTCCCGAACCCGTAGTGAGCCCTATAAATTTCCGACCAATCAGGGACCCGTAGTGAGCCGCATAAATCCCGACCAATCAGGGAGCCGTAGTGAGCCGTATAAAAATCCCGACCAATCAGGGACCCGTATTGAGCCCTATCCCTGAGGAGGCGGGGCTTGTGACGTCATCAAAACCTGTGACGTCACAAGGTTGCTCTAGACCAATCAGGAGAGAGCAAAAGTGCTCAGCCCGGGCAACCTTACTACTAATGTAGTTTAGTAGTAATGTATCATATACCAAAAACTCCGTTCAATAAAAAATAATGTTGACGGAGAAATACCAAAAGGAAGTTTTTGACCGGAAGTAAAAGGTTCCGTTTGATTGACAGCAGATCAATAAACATGGAGAGTGTTACTCGCCCGTAACGACGGTGTGGGGAAAGTTGCGCATATTCAATTTATTTCATATACCAATGTTTACGTCTATTGAGAAGGGTTTTTCCACACACGATTCCATAATTCCATCGGTTGTTGGCCTTATGTCTTCCAAAAAGCAAGCAGGATGCCCTTAGCTTGGAAAACAAAGAAAAAAGAAAATCAAAACAAGGCCAAACAAATATGCATACGACTACAAAGACTTTTGCGAGTCCTCGCAAAACCCGACAAGGGTTCGTATTTTTACTTTCACACAGAGTGCCGAGTGGTTCACATCTGAACATAAAGAAGAATTGATAGGAGCCAGCCGAGAGAATATTTGTTTCCAAGAAAGCTTAGATAGAAACGTATCGCTTGAAACCAACACCACGATCTCGCTATTGCCGTGCTGTTCCAGCCGCCTGCAAATCGCTGTATCCTCTACTAACTATGCTGGCATTCAAGGCGTCTCAAGGTGTTCACCTTGGCTTTGTCCCTCAATGTCTTTTTCTCTTTTCCATTTTTCAAGTCACACAAGAAAACTAGAAATATCACAGGCCGCCCAAGTTCTGACTGTGTAACAAGGTTTGTATGGGAGTTCTTCCGATAACTCAGAATAATAACATAAATCTCCTGTAATACAAGGTAAATAAAGGAAGAAGACTTACTTGAAGTTGTTTTGTCGTCCTATGTGTATTTCAGGTCGCTAGAACGGTGTTTCATGGAATTCTTGAGTCATACGCTTCACCCCCTCTACCAGAGGGGAAGGCTGAACACTCGATACAACCACGGCCTTCGCTCGAGGACGAATTTTACACAAAATATCAATCCCATCGGCGTTTACTCGGCCGCGGTACAATCCAAGGACATCAATTATCCCTCAGAAGTCCCCATATCAAATTCATTTGACACTTTCTAGTCACCGGCGCTGTCCAGTGGTCTCGTTGGAGGGGAGGGAGGGATTAGAAAGTGTCAAATGAATTTGATATGTCCCTCTCAGGGAAAGAAATAATTTGTAACGGCCTGGTTACCCAAACGCCTGGTTACCAAAACGCGTTGTCAAGAATCGCCATTCTATGGACTACACGGTTAGTCGGCCGTTTGAAGCTGCACGAATTGCTTCAAAATCGTTCAAATCTAACGGGTTTGGAAAGGAGTTATCAAGCCTGGGGACTTCTGAGGGATAATTGATGTCCTTGGATTGTACCGCGGCCGAGTAAACGCCGATGGGATTGATATTTTGTGTAAAATTCGTCCTCGAGCGAAGGCCGTGGTTGTATCGAGTGTTCAGCCTTCCCCTCTGGTAGAGGGGGTGAAGCGTATGACTCAAGAATTCCATGAAACACCGTTCTAGCGACCTGAAATACACATAGGACGACAAAACAACTTCAAGTAAGTCTTCTTCCTTTATTTACCTTGTATTACAGGAGATTTATGTTATTATTCTGAGTTATCGGAAGAACTCCCATACAAACCTTGTTACACAGTCAGAACTTGGGCGGCCTGTGGAAATATTAACATTTTCTCGATGCGGCGCGTAGCTTTGATCTGAAATCGACATTGGCGGGAAAACTTGACAGATAGTTGAACTGTGATGAGAAATGATTGGCCAAGAGCTCGCTAATTGTTGGAGAGGCGGGCTTCAGATTCACGCACGACAGACGGGTATATTTTTTTGAAGTGCTATTTTCTCGCTTTCGATTTTCAATCAAAATAGAATTTTAAAAAACCTCCCACTCAAGAGGAATTTATTCGATTTGTGCGAAATTTTCACAAAATGTCAATTGATATCTCAGCTGCAAAACTATATCGGGGAATTGGGAAATTGTAAAAAGAGAGCTCTTGACGTTTCCCGCATATCTACTCGGATTATTTTTTGCCTTTTCACAGAAAGCATGATAACTTTTGAACTAAATCGAATTTTGAAATTCCCCGACACCCCGTTTTGTAATACGATTCCTCTGAAATACGACAAAGCAAACAGATTTTTAAACTTTAAAATATTTTCGGAGTCGGAGCTTCTGAAAGCCATCTCACTAGATCGGAGAAAAGGTATGGCAGAAAATTCGAGATTTTCAAAGAACTCAAAACTTTGTATGTATTCTTGTAGCCAATTGTATAAGCTTTAAAATGCTACATGAATGATTTATCTACGATGTTTCCTCGAGGTGCTACATAATTTAGACTGGAAACGCACCCTGAAGGTATCCGGTAACCTTAAGTGCCTGGGGCCAAGCCCCTAAATTATATCCAACAAAGCTATTAATTCTACAAAAACGGGCCCTCAGATAAAAAAAAGTTTCTGATCGGAAAGCAAGTGTTATTCCTCTTTTTCTTAAGGGAAATATTTCTCCTATTAATGTTCTTTATCTCGAATCAATTGCAAACTTAATGCATGATGTTGTTAATAAGAAGGCTCCTATTAATTTATGTAAATTATGTTCTTATATAAGTGATACGCATTCATATAGTACTAGATCATCTGTGTGTCAGAACTTATACACTCAATATTCAAGACTAACCATTCAAAATAATCATTCTCTAGAATAGGTGTAAGATTGTGGAATAAAATTCCAATTCAAATTAGAAATCTACCAAAAAAAGCTTTCAAAAAAGAAATTAAAGAAAGACTACATGCAGTGCTACAAAATGAAGGTTTCTATGTTGATGCTCAAACTCTACTTCAAAATATGCCATAACAAATCTGATGAACACATTAAATTAATTGAATTAATTTAAATTAATTGAGTTAATTTAAAATAATTGAATTTTAGTCATTGATTGCTGTATCCATTGTATTAGTAACTTGTAAAAAAATACCTGAAGCATTTTAACTGTAAATACTGTTAAACTCGTTCCTCTAATTTGTATTATAATGTTTCTGTCAATAGTTATCTGAATGTTACTTATCTTCGAAAAACATTTGTCATTTTCCTTACAATTACATGTACTGTTGTTATATATATATTTATTTTGTCAACATTATATATTCCTATTTTGTTCCCACTTAACCCGCCTCGATTAGCTATGCTACTTGCGGGTTAGTGTATTTTTGTAAAATTTGTTGTTAAACTTAATAAAGTCAAAGTCAAAGTCAATAAGCTCCGAGACCATACAGGACGAGGGCGCTGGAGTTGCAACACTTGGGACTATACTCCTCCATGCAATCACGCCACTGCATAGACGTAAACCGAACATAGAAAATCATATCGAGCGAAAATCAATACACATGTAGCCGGCCTCAGCGATGCACTGAAAAGAATCATGATATATACGAAGCCGGGAAGAGTATAGCCCTGAATCGAAGCAACCCCGAAATACCCCGTCTATGGACCGAGTAATGAAGGGTATTAGACAACCCCATCGGAGAAGCTTTGCACCAAGAAACCATACTGAAAATATATGCATGAAAAACGTAAAAACAAAATTGTACTATGTCAGTGCAAAAACTAAACTCTAACGAAAAACAGGGCAGTGTGATGTAATGGCCCAGAATACTCATAATGAAAAACATTATCATGTACATAGCGACAACAACACCGTTCTTCGCTCCTTGTAGCGAAGCACATGTGCCAAACGAGAAACGTAAACCAACGTGTTAAACTTAATACTCATGGTTACTTATGCAGTTAACTCAGTTGTGATACAGACGTTTCGCTTTCCCTACTAAGCGAGACACGCTCGCAGTGCCCGTAGCTGAAGAGCGAGGTACAATCGACTCCTATACAATACAATACAACGGAGGCCCAAATAGGCGTGAACTAGGCATGGCAGCAGAGAATAGGATACTCTTGTATGGCGTGATATACCGTTCAAAATTCTGTACTAGGAACGTAGCACAGATAAATTACTAACAAAGCGGAGCTGACTCTACTCTACATATTTTAAGGACATTCTTAGGGCGCCATAGGCATATGTTCTATATACCCTAAATAAGAGGACAACCCTGTTGCTCTCAGAACAAACAAATATACAGAGCGTAAGTTTAGCATTTAATTAACGGCTAAACTTTGAGTTTGTATAATAGCGAGCGTAAGTTTAGCATTTAATTAACGGCTAAAGTTTGGGTCAGTAATATAATAACATATTTTTCATTTAAGTTTTATACACCTCATGCTTATTGCTAAACTTATTTTTTGTCTATATATAGCGTTTACTGCGAAATATGCATTTATATCAACACCCAAGTGAGCGAGTTAAATAGGCGAGGACAACTTTATCGCTCTCTGAACAAAACCTGAAATAAATATAATGAGCGGGGTCGCCCCAGTCGTTACACAGCATTTCTATAAAACGAATAAACTGTGCGAGGTCACCCCAGGTGCTCCGTGTACGAAAAGTCTAAGCGAATTAACTGAGCGAGATCACCTCTATCGCGCTACACAAAAATTCTAAGCGAAGTAACTGAAGGAGATCACCGCTATCGTTCGACACAAAAATTCTAAGCGAATTCACTGAGCGAGATCACCTCTATCGCGCTACACAAAATTCTAAGCGAATTAACTAGGCGAGATCACCTCAATCGCTCATCACAAAAAATCCAAGCGAATTAACTGAGCCTAGCCTCCATCATCAGACCCTTGCTCGTCTCTCTTATACCGCAGGAAGCCCGGTTTCACATCTTTTTCTCTTCTTTTTTTCGATTTTAATTAGGAGTTTTCTGCCAGAGGAGCCAGATCACCTATCGCTCGACACAAAAATTAATAGCGAATTTACGGAGCGAGATACAGACATTCGCGTTCACTACATCAATTTAGCCAGACACACTAGCTCCCCGTAGCTGAAAAACGAGACACAATCCTCTTTAGCTAAACAGGGAAATACATTCGCTTAGCGAGACCGATACTTGCCCCAGGTTTAAACAGCGAGACACACTCGCTCACAAGACCGACATTCACTCGCGAGACCAAGACTCGCCCTAGGTTAAACAGCGAGACACCCTCGCTCGCGAGACCAATACTCGTCCTAGGCTTAACAGCAAGACGTGCACTGCTGTCTCGCATGCGAGACCGAGACTCGCTCCCTAGTCTAAATGGCGACACACACTCGCCAGCGAGATCGAGACTCGCTCCCTAGCTGTATAATCCAAACAACGATACAAGATAAGAAATATATATTTACACATATATAGGCGATATATTCTGCTTATAAAATAATAACTTTATTCCAAGACGCCAGCATTAGTACATAGGAAATACATAAATATGCATCTAATCACAGCGTACAATCATTAAAGATAATAATTATGTCATATAAGTATTTGGCTGTAAGCTTCACAATATAATCATCTGTCATGGATACACAATACATAAATAATACATAAACAAGTCTCTATGGTCAAAATAACTGACACACTATCAATCTCTAACAAATCACTGAGAGCTACTAATCTACTATTGTTGCAACTGGAGAAATAGTGTAACTCATCGCCAACTTCATTCGAATTACAAATTGTACATACAGGCGAGCCATAGACGATATTTGCATATCGCCCAGTTTCAAAGGGAATTTTATGTGCGGAGATCCTAAACCTTGTAACCGCTTGACGATATTTAAACACGAAGTTGTAAAACTAGGAACACCGGTAAAACGGAACACCCACTACGGAACCTGACCGGAACATCAAACATTAATAACAAAATTCACAACTCGACGAAAATAGCGCAGAGTAATAACAAAATTGGCGATGATTTGTTAGCGATCAGTCAACACTCGCGAGAAGGTCCTTTTCGTGAAACTCCTGGTAGAATTGAGATACAGCCTCGTTTCCAGTAACATACTCCTTTTGAAAGGGTTTCAATGACTGCTCGTGTGTTCACCACATGATGTACAACAAAGGAAACTATTTGTCTTTTAAAACAAAACTATACTCTGCAACAAAAAGAACCCTAATCCAGAAAACAATGCATCAGTTCTGCTAAACCAAGAAATACCCGTCATGATTTAGTACTTGAGATCCCCGTCTTTATCTTGACGTATACAGCTCGATAACTCTTTATTGGGTTAGGAACTTGCTTCCTGTTTCTTTCTCTTCAGTGTTTTCGCGAAAAGCGATGAATTACTGTTCAGTTACCATTACGAGCTTAACCCGTTTCAGGAATGCGCTGCTGGATGTCAGGATTAATTCATTTTGTAAACCGCAAATCTCGTCAACACTCGCACCTTGTGGTTTTAAGAGTGTTGAGGCAGTGAAAAATAAATCGCCTGATCTGTCATCGGCAGGACACCGTTCGCCTTGTGTAGTTCCCTATTGCGAATTAGAATAATAGTTAATATTCGATTTACCGCCGAAATAGGCGCATGAATTTCAAGTTTTGGCGGGCAACTTCGCAAGGTCAAGTCGTCTTTGGGACAGCAGTCGATAGTAAAAGGCGATGGTACCCCTTTAATTCTACGACCTTGATCTGGCTACGAAATTGCTTATACGAAGATCAAAGAGCTGTGGCAGGCAAAAGGCCAGAACAAGACTTCAAAGATCTTCGACTCCGGCTGGGCGCAAGGCCAATATTAGCCGAGATGTAAACTCTCTGTGGATGACTTGAACAACGAAACAAAAGATTCTGACGGCAATCACACCGGAAATCGTGAGCTAACATCAACGATTCGCAGTCTTCAAGCCCAGTTTCTGAGCTAAGTTTTTGACTCCGAATAGAATATCAATAATAATATCAATGATAACTTAACTCATTCTGCCTTCCTTGGGTAGTCAGTTCATTTTGAACTGTTGTTATCTGGAAGTAGAATACCAGTAATATAATTTTAAATGCATTCTGCCTTCCTTGGTAGTCAGTTCACTTTGAACTGTTGTTATCTGGAAGTAGAATACCAGTAATATAATTTTAAATGCATTATGCCTTCCTTGGGTAGTCAGTTCATTTTGAACTGTTGTTATCTGGAAGTAGAATACCAGTAATATAATTTTAAACGCATTCTGTCTTCTTTGGATAGTCAGTTCATTTTGAACTGTTGTTATCTGGAAGTAGAATACCAGTAATATAATTTTAAACGCATTATGCCTTCCTTGAGTAGTCAGTTCATTTTGAACTGTTGGTATCTGGAAGTAGACTACCAGTAATATAGTTTTAAACGCATTCTGCCTTCCTTGGGTAGTCAGTTCATTTTGAACTGTTGTTATCTGGAAGTAGAATACCAGTAATATAATTTTAAACGCATTCTGTCTTCCTTCGCTGAAGGGTTGAAGCGAGACATATCACACAGTTGGATAGCTTACAGCTAACAATTAAGGCAGCTTTTCGCTGCCTGAGCGTTGCCGGGATAGAACTTATTTCTTCAGTTCTAGCGACTCCGGCATTTAAGCTTACCAAAATAAGATTGATTTCAAGTTCGGGAAGTCCTGGCAGCGTGGGCGAGATCACTAGGGATTTCATCCCCCCTTCTCACATATCGGACACCGCTGTGAGATTTCTAGTATTCCAGAAAACGACGTGGAACCCGCATTCCTGAACCGGTGTCGTAGGGATTTCGCCCCCCGGGGATCTCGCCCCCCCCCCCCCCCCCCCCCCGGGCGAGATCACTAGGGATTTCACCCCCCAGGGGGGCGAGATCACTAGGGATTTCACCCCCCCTTAGGGATCTCGCCCCCCCCCCAGTGAAAACAGACTAAGCTGGGGATTTCGCCCCCCCCCTCCAATTCTCTCGTACTATTAAAAGCAAGCTCGTTCGATCTTGCTTAAGCTAGAAACAGCTTTCGTGATCCAGTTGATGTCATGCATACTCGTACTCGTTCGCTGTATTCACTCGTTGGATATCGAGTCTTGCAATTGCAGTAATTCTCAATGGCGACGCTTTTGTGTGCTCTTTCAATCACTCTGACTAGCCTTGCGGGACTATAATGGTTTGGTTTTTAATACAGGCACAAGCACGACTTGATCAAAAGCCAATTAACAGCTCTTAGCCAAAAATAGTGTAACAGAAAAACGGCAACATTTGTGGCTTGCTCTACAGATTTGTTCTAATAAGTCGAATATCCCAAAATCGCTAGAAATGCCTCTTTAGTATAGAAAGCAACTAGTAACTGATGCCGCGTGGGTTTACAAATGAGTGACTAGGAAACATTGGGAGTCACTAAAAAAGCTCTGCATAAAACTGAGGTAGAACTATGAATATGATTTGTTTGCTATTTAAACAGATGAGTTAGTTGCTCTTTCAATTCTGCAATTAGACTGAGCTTTGTGAAAAATAAACGAGTCAGGCCCAGGATAACAAATGTTATCAATCCAGCTTTTTGTCAATCCAAAGAAATCCCTCCTCTTTGTTTTGTGCGCGCTTGGTTTTTAATACAGGCACAAGCACGGCTTGTAAAATAGTGTAATAACAGATGAACAGCAACATTTTCGGCCTTCCTCTACAGATTTGTTCTAAAAAGACGAATACCATTGCCTCTCTTTAGTATAGAAAGCGAAAAGAAGACTCCAAAGGCAAAGAATGTCAACAGCGCTAGCTTTGGTTTTAATGAAGCGGCGTGATTATTACGTTTTTCAAGCGCTGTAATATAGTCAACAATCGTATTTCAAGAGTTCACTTTAGTCTGGTTCCCAATGGTTCGCAGCGAAGAGGACCGCGATCGATCAATCGTAAGTTCGTTTTATAGACGGTTTTATTGATTAAGTAATCAAGTGTTGCAACAGTCTTAAGTCTTAACAGTAAACATTGATCAAAGTTCATGTTCACTCAGCAAATCGTTAGGGGGGGGCGAAATCCCTGAGGGGGGACCAGTGAGGGGGGGACGAAATCCCTAGTGATCTCGCCCCCCCGGGGGGGGGGGGGGGGGGGTGGGGGGTGAGATTACGGGGGGGGGGGGGGGGGCGAAATCCCTGGGACACCGGGTTAAGCTCGTCATGGTCCTACTAAATTATTGACCTATTGATCTAACCCTTGTTAGGACAATTGACAGATAGTAAATAATTACAACAAAATCCCAGCCCACGTAAAAACAAGTTAGTCAAATATAGCTTTAAATGTGTGTATGTAAAGTGTTCTCTCTAACAACCTGCCTTCCCGTGACGAGCAGTCCTTGAAACCCTAGCTACAGCTATGTTTGTTTATACGAAGTAGAGAACACTTTCCGCATGTTGTGATCACCAGTATACCGATCGAATCCAACGTTATCACGAGCGCTAAATCAACTCCATTTACTAGATTGTTCTTATTACTCTGTATAGTTTTCGTCGAGTGAAAACAATTATTTGATGGTCCAGTGTTCCGGAATTTTTAAATTTTTGATGTGCCGGTGTTCTAGGGATTTCCCCCCCCCCCCCCCCCCCCCCCGTAATCTCGCCCTCCCGGGGGGCGAGATCCCTGGTGATTTCGCCCTCCCCGGGGCGAGATCCCTAGTGTTTTCGTCCCCTTCTTTGGCCCCCCTTCAGGGATTTCGCCCCCCCTCCTTGAAACAATTTTCTCATTGAACAAACTAAACTGATGAAGCCCAAAATGGTTATTTGTTCATTAACTTTTGAATTAGGTCTTTTATCGCGACGTACTTGATTATAAATAGAAGTAATAATCGTAAACGCCGCTTCAATAAACGGTAGCTATTAAAAAATCACTTCGAGTCAATCAAACCGTCAACACGCCTAAAACGACCATGCGATTGAACGCAGTCCGTAGCGTTACTTTGGGAACGAGTCTAAAGTGAACTTGGCTAAATGAAATAAATCGGTGCAATTTTTTGTTTCATTCGTTTTACCCAAAATGGTAATTTCTGTTAACGATCTATTGATAAACGTTTGGTTTGCACAAAGCGCACCCGAAACAATGCAGGTCATAGTTGTCTCACTACTTGTTTAAATGAACTGTGGAATGAGATCGATGCGAATGACTCTCGCCATTTCTCATGCTGACTATAAAGCCATATCAATTCTATCAATCATACTTTAATTATAACTAATCTGTAGAGCAAATAAAAGAGTTGTTCTTATTCTTACCAGGAGTATATTACAGCTGTTCTTTATACTCATCATATTTGATAGAAGAACAAAACACTGCACACTCATGAGGTTAGTTTAAATTGTAAATTTAGAATTATCAGGAAGTTCCTTATTCAGAAACACTACTTTAGCGCAACCTAAACAAAGAGATGTAGTGTATTTAATTAGCGCAAAAATCTTTCATTATGCAAAAGCGGCAGTTTTAAACATTTGTTTGAAAACGTGCAACCGAGAGCAGAAGTATTGCCTAAATGCGTTCAATTTTTATTTCAGAAGATCGTACGGTGGCCCATAAGTGCACACCGAATTCCAATGACTCACACCGAATTCCAATGACTCACACCGAATTCGAATTGCTCACACCGAATTCCAATGACTCACACCGAATTCGAATTGCTCACACCGAATTCCAATGACTCACACCGAATTCAAATTGCTCACACCGAATACTTCATAAAAAACACCGAATTCCAATGACTCACACCGAATTCAAATTGCTCACACCGAATTCCAATGACTCACACCGAATTCAAATTGCTCACACCGAATTCCAATAACTCACACCAAATTCAAATTCGACCTGGCCTTCCGTATGGAGTCTGGAGCCTGGGCCCAAGAAACGAACGCAAGTAGTCTTGGGACACCACTGCATGCTCGCTCTTCCCGCGCATTTGACTTCGTGTTTGCTTTCGGTGAAGTCATGTTTTGTACAAGATGTGGAAACTACGTATATTCTGAGTCAAATTATTGCTCAAAATGTGGTTCAGGTACGGTGATACTGTGTTTTATTACCTTTTGCAGAATTCATGTGTTGTAAATAGACTAATGTTGAGCTATAAAATAACAAAACTGCCTACAGTATAGCGGTTAGAACTGGCATTATTAATGCCTTCCAATCCTCCTTGGCCATACCTAAATTTATAAATACTACCAACAGGTTGCATTCTTTCCGGTATTTAGCAACATCGCGTGGAACAATAATTTAAATGATGAGCCCATGCATGCAGGGCTGCTGCAACGTTTACAATTTTCAGACGCTTAGTAGTTTATATATAATTATAGTGAGATCTCGTTGTACTTTTTAATTGTTGATAAGTTATTCTGTTCTTATTATCGATTAATTATTTTGATTGATTTCTAATGTTCGGAGATATATTGCATTCGTTTCTCTGTAAATTCGAACTAAAATAAAGTCTGTATGTAGGTATGTATTTATAAATCACTACGTACGCCAGGATCAGTTGACAAGCAAATATTCAAAGCCAAAACTACATGTACATGTATGAATGTACTGTTCGCCAAATTGTATCCCAGGTATTGATCAGTTGTATGCTGCCTCACCTGAGGGCTTACCAGCAACTTGCATATACTTATTTTAAACTTGCTTATTTATTGTAGATCAGAAAAGCGTATATGTTCTCTAAATAATGGAGATAATGGCAGCATGAGTCTGCATCCACAACTCACTTCTTCTGCCAGTTCAGGTATGATAATACCATGGAATAGTTGAATAGAAGTACATGTTCTTGTTAGAGAGTATTTAGAGGGTTACTTATTCATAGCCTGCATCGTATCACACCCAAATTACACATTGGCTACCTTTTCTTGAAGTTTGAAATCATGCTTATAATATATGTACTTTTTCTTTTAAACAGTAGCTCAGTCTCTTAAACCAAAGAAATTCCTTGAGCCATCCACATCAGGTAATGACTATATTAAAAATGTAATGTAAAAAGATTTTACAATTAGCTTTAGGATTAGTAGTTATCTTAAAGTCTGCTCAATATGTTGTTCATGGTTTGAATGGAATAGCCCATTTTGCAGTGTGCATGAAAGCAAGTCAATTTGTGGCTATGCTTTCATATTCCTAAAAGTAATCGACTTGCCTACAAAATGTACATACATTGTACGTGTAAACACACTGTGAAATGGACTGTTCAAAGCATTTATTTGTTCAGTAATGGTTGCAGTGGGGAATTTGCAAATAATTTTTCAGATTTGGCAGATGATACCACAGGCAGCTAGTCCAAGCAACTTATGATTTATTTTTGGATGCTATTGGGAACTACATTGTAATAAATAAATTTATTGCATAATCAGGGCTGGAAATTGCGACCGATACAGTCCCAAATGTGACTAGAATTTTTTGCTTTGCTACTATACCGTTTCATCCAGTCGTAAAATTACAACGGAGTCACAAGTATAATGAAAACAGATATATATGTTTCTCTTATGAGATTTTTCATAACATGACTCAAAATCCTACCTTGCACTTCCATCGTTCGTTCGCAAGCAAAACTGGCCACCATTAGAGCAGTGGTACATTTATTTAGAAATAAGTATTGTGGGTGCAGTATTTTATGGTTACACCACAGGCAACCCAAGCTAATGATTTTTACAAGGAATGTATGGGAATGTTTAGAAAAAATCTAAAACTGTACTAAAATGATCAATAAAGTCATAAAACCTTACCTGTGTGTTGTGAAGTTGTTCCTCTTCATCACTGATGTGTTTATTTCTTGTTTGACGTACTTCTGGGATTTTTTTTCCCTCCCCTATATAAATATTGAGAAGGCAGGAAACACGAGACGCCATTTGTCCACGTGGCGACTCTTCGAAGCCTTGTAATTCTTCGAAAATCCAAACTTTCATCATTTTACCTCCAGAAATCCTTTCTTACATTCCTCTACTGCACTCATTCAATCGATCCATCGCTTATTTCCTCGCTTTGTAAGTACTCAAATTTGACAGTTTCTGCAGCCAACCAAGCCTGTAACTAGCCGAGGTTCGATCACTTTGGCCTTTTGTCATGGGCTGCCTGTGCTAGTTGAACCACAGGCAGCCTGTGGTTGAACGTGGCTTTTCTTCGGAAGGAGTCACGAACGAGTGCCGAAGGAATTTGACACTTCGTCTTTTTTTCGAGGAGATTCGGAGAACGAAGTCATTGTGCTCAATCGACCAATCGCTGAACGGTGAAATCTGCTGGGGAGACCCATGAACACAGTTCGAATTTGTTCAAAACGCTTTTGTACTTTCTTTTACGAGAGTCGAGCATTCAAATATGTTATTGACTATGCGTAAACAATCAAGTGGAGGTATATATAATAGCGAAGAACCAAAGGAAAGGATTTGGATACAATCTATGTTCAAAGTTATGGTGAGAAACTTCTCTAAAGCTCAATTGAATATTTATAAATGTTATATAACTCAGAGAATAATATAAAATCCAAGATTCAATATAAGATTCAATTGATTTCAGCATCCACAGGCATTTTACATACCAACAGAACGAATTCACGTCTACTGAAGACATCCTAACATATTCCAGCCGCAACACAGACGTTTTTTATCGAGTATCGAACAGATTCAAATGTTCTACTTACGAAGTTCAAAGAATATCACTAGCTGTTACTTTTCGAATAATATTGGGTCAGAAATCTCGTAAACAAGAGAGGGGGGGCGAAATCCCTACTGCAATAGAAGGGGGGCGAAATCCCTAAAGGGGGGCGAAATCCCTAGTGATCTCGCCCTGGGGAGGGCGAAATCCCTACGACACCGGTGTCCGTAGAGGGTGTTCCGGTTGCCTGGTTTCACAACATGCCGTTATCTTCTCATGCGTTAACAAGAAATAAAGGAAACAATACACTGTGACCAAGAGCGCATTGCTGATCACCTCTCGCTCTGTAATGCTTGCTGTCGTGAGTGTCGATAATAAGTCAGGAGAGTTCTCCTCATAATCTGAATCTCAGACATGGTCACTACTAATGGAGTGAAAGGCCGCTGATATAAGAAGAAGAATCGGGTAAGGTTTAGTTTGTGATACTGCATGCTGGTTTAGTTGGCACACTTAGGACTACAGCTTATCACTTTACATCACATTCTTTACACTTAGTGCTACGCGGCAAACATGATTTGATATCATAACTACATATACATATATAATCGCCGTGACCCCACAAAACACACCAATGCCCACGATTGCTCTCATCTGACTTGATAGCTCAGTTGGTAGAGTGCCAGACATGTAACCTGGGGGTACAAATGTAGTTGGGTTCGAGATTTTTTCTCTTTCCCTCGTAGGGCGTGCACACTTAGCACTACAGCTTACCACTTTACATCACATTCTTTACACTTACTAGTGCTACGCGGCAAACATGATTTGATATCATAACTACATCTACTGATGAAATGTCTCTTTGGGAGACAATTAATATTTGACATTTGCATATACGCTTGCAAAGCTCGGTTTCCATATGATCGCTTCGATCGCAGGGAAACCACTCCATCGATCGTAGGATCGCAGCTGTTTCGTCAACTTTTACAGGTATCAGGAAAAAGTCAAAGAAACGGGATAAAACAGGCTAACATCGACGTGATGTACCGTTCAAAATTATGTTCTAGGAACGTAGCACAGAGAAATTACTAACAAAGCGGAGCGGAGTTGAACATTTTTAACGAGAAAATCGAGAACCATTGGAAATGTACTTCAACCCAGGACGGGACCGGTCGATCGCCCACTTATTTAAGTAATCGAAATAAAAGTAAATTGAAACCATATTGAGTATTTTGATTTACTTTACAACTTATCTGAGTTCTAGATTACAACATACCCCGTAAGATACTTTCACTTTTAAAGCATCTAAAATCGTCTAAAAACACAAAATGGTGTCTCAGTTATTATGACGCCGAAGCCGAACTACATGTACGTGAAAAATTTCACTTTACAACTTATCTGAGTTCTAGACTACAACATACCCTGTAACTTATATCATTTGAAAGATTGTAATGCATACTTTCACTTTTAAAACATTATAGCGATGCGATTTCAAGAGAGCATCTAAAATCAGAGAATAACTACTTCAACTCGGAATGGCGTCTCAGTTGTTATATATGACGCCGAAGCCGATTGAACTACATGAAAAAAAATCACTTTACAACTTATCTGAGTTCTAGACTACAAAATACCCTGTGTAACTTATATCATTTGAAAGCTTGTAATGCATACTTTCACTTTTAAAACATTATAGCGATGCGATTTCAAGAGAGCATCTAAAATCAGAGAATAATTTACTTCAACTCAGTTGTTATGACGCCGAAGCTGAACTAAGACGCCAATCTATGTGACTGCATGAATTCATGTGATTCTTTGATCGAACACTGATTAAACTACAAACCCAATTTGAGTTAATTTGAATTGAAGTCGACTTAAATGGTATAAGCATTTCAATGTGTTGGTTTCAATGGAATTAACATTTCAATGGGAGTGAATTTCAATGGAGTGGTTTCAATGGAATTAAAATTTCAATGGGAGTGTGAACTAGTTGTTAGACCTCGCCAGGAGGCTCTTCAGGCGTATTTTGTAGTCTAGTACTCAGATAAGTTGTAAAGTGAAATTTTTCACGTAGTTCGGCTTCGGCGTCATAACAACTGAGACACCCATGGCGAACAATATCGTACATAATGGCCGCCGCGCATGCGTAGAATGCATTACACGTCGTTCCAAAATTAGTGAAAACAGTGAAGACAAGGCTTACCTTTTCGCAATTTTCCAATTTGCTGCTTTAATATTTATATTTCTTGAGGTCCACAAGTTTTAAATTCAGTTAACATGCCTGCTCCTGCCCTCGACTATGATTGCTAACAAGTTGTGGATGATTAAACCGGTTCCCGATGCTCTGCTAAAAAACGACCCAAATTAGCTAGAGCCGCCATACATCTTCTGTTAAATACTGTAAAGGCCAGTCAGAAAGCTCAATCACAAAGACTTCCGAGTAGTTCATGTTTGAGGTCCACAAGTTTGAATCTGTTCTGCAGATACCAAAGTAGATTCTAACGCCAGAAAAACGAGTTGAAATACTTGCTTTGGTGGTTCCAAACGTCCTGTAAATAACTGCATTTTAACGCCAAAACTCTCCTTCCCAAACGTACAAAGTTTAAAGGGACAGACCCGACTCGTTCAGCTGTTACATTTCCCTTCGCGCAGGACGTTGAAAACAGCAGCTCGTCCGCCATTTTGACTGTCGATGTCCATGTAACCTCTCCTCATTCTATAAATACTCGTCAACGGCTTTCTTTTTAAAAATAGATTTTCACGTACGCGCCCGCAATGACAACCGCTGACTGTACGAAATTGTTCGCCATGCATTTTGTGTTTTTAGACGATTTTAGATGCTTTAAAAGTGAAAGTATCTTACGGGGTATGTTGTAATCTAGAACTCAGATAAGTTGTAAAGTAAATGAAAATACTCAATATGGTTTCAATTTACTTTTATTTCGATTACTTAAATAAGTGGGCGATCGACCGGTTCCGTCCTGGGTTGAAGTACATTTCCAATGGTTCTCGATTTTCTCGTTAAAACTGTTCAACTCTTCAACTAATCTAATGTCGGGCGAATCGACTACTGGATTCGGGCGAATCGACTTCGACCTCGGGCGAACTGACTCCGGGCGAATCGACTCTCGGGCGAAACGACCGCAATTCCTACATATACATATATAATCGCCGTGACCCTACAAAACACACCAATGCCCACGATTGCTCTCATCTGACTTGATAGCTCAGTTGGTAGAGTGCCAGACATGTAACCTGGGGGTACAAATGTAGTTGGGTTCGAGATTTTTTCTCTTTCCCTCGTAGGGCGTGCACACTTAGCACTGCAGCTTACCAAATATAAACCATTACAAATGAGGTAATTAAGAACACCTTTCCGTTTTCACAAAATAAATCAAGTCTCAATTCTGCTTCCAAATCTTAATTCTTTTATAAGACTTATGCTATCACTTTGTATTAGTAGTATCACCGAGGAACGGAACAAATCTCTGAGAAGTCTAAACTAAAGACGTCGCAGTTGAGTTGTTTTCGAAAACGTTTTGTTATTATGCTTGATTGAGCTCCATTGATTGAATGACCCTGGCTTCCCCTGGGGACAAGCTTGTTGTTTTTTAGAAGAATAACACTAAAATACGAAGTAATTATGCAGTTGATCTGAGCACAGGCAGCCCAAGCTCACAGTTTGAAATCAGTGGTTTCACGTTACGAGAGAATTACAAGGCTTTGTATGGGATCCAAAAACTCGGAATTTTGTTCCCTGTATTTTAGTTCCTCATCTCCTATAAGTACACATAATAAGAGAATAAACCTTATATTTGAGTATTCTGGTGCCCTTTTGTCTAGAACTCAAACCTCCCTAAAACACCTTTCCTAGAGCTCAGAAGATAAAACTTGCTACCAACCTTCTTGATCACTGACTAACGGGATTTCTGAAATTTCGGAAGTCAATAGACCTTTTCCATTTGGCTCAATGTTCTCCGATCATTTCAAATCCTTCGGGGATCAGGAAAAAGTTAAATAAACGGGATAAAAGAGGCTAAAATCAACAGGAACCAAAATATCAACCATTACTAATGAACACCTTCTTTCCGAGGTATTTCCATATCAATGTATTAATTTTGTTGAAAGCTAAACACCAAATCCTAACGTTTCCTACTATTTGGCGTGTCAGTTATATAAAGTTACATTAAAAAATCCTATTGACCGCCAGCTAAACTAGGTCATCGGGCAGAATGACGCGACATACATCCGGGACATTCTATAGTCATCAGCGCCAAATTCAAAAGCTACTCAATGAATCGTGATGAAATTTACAAAGAAATGGTCTCAAACGCGTCAGGGAGATTACGGTTTCACTCATTTGCGGAAAAACTAAATACCGTATGCATTAGGCCCACACGGATTTTAGTAGAACAGATATCATTCGTCATCTCATTAATGCATTTTTCTCCATGCCGCATTTTTATCACAACAACATCGATGCATAGAAAATATACACAGTTTTTGAGTTGTTAGTAAAGAAAAAAATCGTTTTAGTCAACATGTTAAGGATTTCTTCAAATGATTGCAAAGCCGAATTAATTGTATGACGTCAAGATGACGTCTACCCAGGTTTCGACCCAGGCTTTTACTTACGCGGTCATGGGTCAGGAAAGGTCACATTTACACGATTTCAAACAAGCGTAGAACATAAAGTATTCACTTTAAACCAAAACTTTCTTCACAGAAGTTCTCAAAACGTTTCGGAGGTTCATAAGCTATCAAAATTGCAAAAGGGTTATAGGCACTTTAAAGTGAGGACGGAATAATTATAACATTGCTAATTATTCTGCGGGAGAGCGATTGTGATTGGCTTCTGACAAATCGGTTTGGGAATACTCTACTCCCACATCATATGTCAATTACTGTCAACTGCTCGCTTCATGGGAATACTGGACTCCCAAAGCTCGTTAAAGGTCATCACACTAACTAATGTTGTTATATCAGAAGCCCATTTGTCATTACCGCCCCTGAAGTTCAAAAGCAAAGCCTTTCGTCTGTTCGATCTTGTTATTTCCTTGGTGGGCCAATTACACATATACAGACTTAAAACTTATCAATTCAAAGTTTAAGATACCTTGTTTTGTAAAAGTTTTGGGTTAAATCCATGATTCGAATCGCCGCTTAGTTTATCTCTGAGAAATTAAAGAATCGTGTTGGTTTACTTTTTTTTCTATGAATCGTATAAAACGGAGAAAGTTATAACTTTGAGATCGCCGGTGCGATGTTTTAGCTTTTAAATACTTCTAGAGCAACGTCTCAATCTGAAGTTTGAATTATTCTGAATACAACGTTATGATTTAATTACTTTTGGCGCGCTAAGTTTATAGATTTTATTTAATGCTCACTAAGATTTGTTTTGTCGCGGTTGCCTTTTACTCAGCTTTAGTTTGACAGTACTTTGCCGCCAACTCGGCTGGGCGATGTTTTTTAACTTTTAAATACTTCTAGAGCACGTACGAACTTGAGCAACGTCTCAATTCGAGGCTTGAATTATTCTGAATAGAACGTTATGATTTGCTTTTGACGCGCTAAGTTTATAGTTTTTATTTAATGCTCTCTAAGATTTGTTTTGTTGCGTTTGCTTTAGATTGAATGCACTTTGCCGCCAACTCCTCCGGGAGATCTTTTTAGCGTTTAAGTACTTCTAGGGCACGCGGGAATGGAGTGAGAGCGAGAAGATTTTGCTTTTAAAGAAAAACATCAACAATCGCTCTACTATTTGTAATTATCGAAGTCCTGTTATATCGATCAGGGATCGATCAGGAGGCGACTTCTCGAAAGAGTGACGGCTTTACTTCCACTAACTTCTGTTTCAGTCAAACAAACAAATTACTCTGGCTTTCGCGGGAATGCAGTGATAGAGGGAGAAGATTTTGCTTTAAAGAAAAACATTAACAATCGCTCTAACATTTGTTTTTGATGCTCTTAAAACGTTTTCTACGTTGTTTATATTCGTTGTCTGTTAGTTTTCATTATCGCTTTCTTTGGTAGTCAGTGATCAGTCTAGAGCAAATAAACGCTTCAAAATGGTTTGAATACAAAACGGTGCCGCATTTCCTTTCCGTCAAGACAACTAGAGCGGAATCATTCTTTGGTAATTTGAGTTATAGAGCAAACTGAAATACAAGAAAGGTCTCATTTTAAAGCTGATGATTTCAAAAATTCGTTATTGGATTTGTTCATGATGCGCTTGCGATTTATACGTTGTTCTGTTAGTTTTCATTTCATTTAACAATAACTTTTTCCAGGCCGCCTTTACGGTCACTTCACAGCCAAAACACCACCTACTGCGGAATCGTTCACGGCTGTGGTAGTTTGAGTTCCAGAGCAAACAGAAATACAAGAAACGTCTCATTTTAAAGCTCACGATTAATGAAAAACCGTTTTTGCATTTGTTCATGATGCGCGAGCGTGTTTTACATTGTTATGTTGGTTTTCATTTTCACTTTACAAACGCCAAACCATATCCCATACTACGTAAAGTTTCCTGGACGCTGTCGAAAATTTTGAACTCGCTCAAACTCTTCATTTGCCACTGCGTTAATGTTAAGATAGTACAGCGGGTCTCGGCCATCAGGTACTGATATGCGAAAAAGTGTTGGAGCGATCGGGGATTCTCTGAGCTCTGAAAAGAGCTCCCGATCGGCATTGGACATTTCGTATACGGAAGTCATAAATCACAGTGTAGTTCGGTCGCGTAACAAATTGGAATGATTTCGCTGTGTTTGACTGTTGTTTTTATTGTGGTTGACCTCCAGTTCGGCGTTGACAACGGTAGCCAATGACGCTGTAACCGGTCTATACACCAGCGCTTATTTATTTTTAGAACAAAGCATTGATTTTCACACCACGGTTCCTTAAGTACTGGCTTTACCTAATTACAGCCGTAATTATAGGCGGCGTATGTTTTTGTGTTCGAGCGGGTATTCGCACCCAGACATCAAATAGGGAGGGTGAGGGAGTAGGGATGAGAGAGGGGGTAAAAATTATCACAGTTGTACATGTAGTTTTGTTTTTGTGTTTTTGTGTTGGAGCGGGTATTCGCACCCAGACATCAAATAGGGAAGGTGAGGGAGTAGAGATGAGAGAGGGGGTAAAAATTATCACAGTTGTACATGTAGTTTTGTTTTTGTGTCAGTTTGGGTATTCGCACAGGAAGGGTGGGGGTGAAGGAAGAGGGATGAGAGAAGGGGGTAGAGAGGGTAAAATTGTGACAGTTGTTGTTTTTGTGTTCAAGTGCCGGTATTGATATCCAGACGTCAAGCAGGAAGGGTGAGGGAATGGGGATAGGAGAGGAGGGTGGAGGGTAATATTGTTGAAGAAACCATAGGTGGAAAACTATGTGGAAAATTGAGGCATGGTGGAAATTAGGGGATAAGTGGATTGAAAAAATGCAATAAATGATGGTGAAGGGAGTAAAATATGTTTTTGTATAAAGGAAGGAGGACTATCAAGAAGCGGAAGGACTGGATATCCCAGGGCAGGGTGAACACTGGGTACACTGTGTGAATTATGAATAACATAATTGGTAGAGAAAACATGCAGAGTGAGCCTGGACTAAAGGAAAAGCCATGAAAATGAGGAAATTGAAGGAGGAGAAGCATGGAAGCAGTGAGCCCGGAGGAAAAATAGATAACTAATTAAATGAAAGCAGTGTATCTTGGTGTTATTGAAAACAGGGTAATAAGTGGAAAAAATTATAAATTAAGATAAAATTTGTAGGTAACACAGAGGAAAAATGAATAAAGTGACGTTTATGATCAAAGGTAAATGTGTAGTTGGACATAAAAGTGGAAATGTATCCGTAGTATAACAGAAGGGGAGAATAAACCAATGAGGGGTTGCCTAGGCCTGGGGAGAGGAGGAGCTTTGATTGTTGTGGAGGAATGTGGAATTGAGAAATGCCAAATATACTGAAGGGACGGGCCGGTTACGGGATTGCTCAATATGTAAAGTCGTACTTATGTGGGAGAATATTAAGGGAATATATCGGAAGAAAACGGTCGTATAAAACGTGGATGAAAGCGGAATGAAAGGAGTGGGGAAGGCAAACTATGTGTAATTAGTTCGGGGTCGTAAAGTGACGAAAAATGACGAAGGTGGCTAGCGGTAGATAACAATCCAAGACTGTGAACCGGGAAGGGGGCATGAATATAATATAATAAATAGATACATAAATAAATAGATAACGAAGATATTGATAGCTAAGGGGATGGGGACCCTAGTGAGCTCATAGGGGATAGCGCAAGTCCAATGTGAGTCCACCATATCCTGTATAGCAATCTCTTCAGGGGCGGGATGCTATACAGAAAACACTGCAGCTTGGAGGGATTTTGGATCCTATACAAAGCCTTGTAATTCTCTCGTAACGCCGTGAACCCACTGATTTCAAACTGTGAGCTTGGGCTGCCTGTGCTCAGATCAACTGCATAATTACTTCGTATTTTAGTGTTATTCTTCTAAAAAACAACAAGCTTGTCCCCAGGGGAAGCCAGGGTCATTCAATCAATGGAGCCCAATCACGCATAATAACCAAACGTTTTCGAAAACAACTCAACTGCGACGTCTTTAGTTTAGACTTCTCAGAGATTTGTTCCGTTCCTCGGTGATACTACTAATACAAAGTGATAGCATAAGTGTTATAAAAGAATTAAGATTTGGAAGCAGAATTGAGACTTTAGATTTATTTTGTGAAAACGGAAAGGTGTTCTTAATTACCTCATTTGTAATGGTTTATATTTGGTTTCCTGTCGATGTTAGCCTGTTTTATCCCGTTTCTTTGACTTTTTCGTCACCAGCAATATGAGACATTTGAGCCGCAGTCAGCGCCGTTGCATTTCGTGACGCGTAACACAAGTCGTGTACTGTCGGGATCGGTTAGGCACCGGTTTCCTAGCATGGCTAAAGAAAATGGCGGAGAAATCGAACGAGAACTCCGAGAAAGTCTGTACGAGATTCATTATTTTCTCGCATTATTGTTGACTTCGAGGCCCTTTAAAAATGGCAAAGGAGGCTCGTGAATTGTACTTGAAGTATGCTGTCTTTAACTGCGAAAGGAACCACTTTGGAGCTACTATTTAAAGGATATTTTCGGTTTAACTTGTTCAAAACAAAGTATACTACAGCAATCGAGGAGGCCCAAGTTGTGATTATGAACTGTGTGTACGGTAGGCTGGCCTATATTATTGCATTTTTGACAAAATTAGTGCATTTGTATGTAATGAAATGGACTCCTCACTGGAGTTTTCAACTTATTGTGGAACCACTTTATCGCAAGAAGATTCGTCAGAGTATACAACAGAAAGAACGGTCTTATTCATGTATTTTAGAATCGAGCGAGCCAAACTGCATTGAATCACTCTTTGAAAATAAATCGCAGATTTTTATTTTACCGTCATACATTTATTGTAATATTATAGCCTCCATTTTGAAAGATTTTTGACGTTCATTGAGCATGCGCGACGCCATTTTCTTCCATATTGCTGGCAACGCCTGATACCTGTAAAAGTTGACGAAACAGCTGCGATCCTACGATCGATGGAGTGGTTTCCCTGAGATCGAAGCGATCATATGGAAACCGAGCTTTACAAGCGTATATGCAAATGTCAAATATTAATTGTCTCCCAAAGAGACATTTCATCAGTAGATGTAGTTATGATATCAAATCATGTTTGCCGCGTAGCACTAGTAAGTGTAAAGAATGTGATGTAAAGTGGTAAGCTGTAGTGCTAGGTGTGCACGCCCTACGAGGGAAAGAGAAAAAATCTCGAACCCAACTACATTTGTACCCCCAGGTTACATGTCTGGCACTCTACCAACTGAGCTATCAAGTCAGATGAGAGCAATCGTGGGCATTGGTGTGTTTTGTGGGGTCACGGCGATTATATATGTATATGTAGGAATTGCGGTCGTTTCGCCCGAGAGTCGATTCGCCCGGAGTCAGTTCGCCCGAGGTCGAAGTCGATTCGCCCGAATCCAGTAGTCGATTCGCCCGACATTAGATTAGTTGAAGAGTTGAACAGTTTTAACGAGAAAATCGAGAACCATTGGAAATGTACTTCAACCCAGGACGGAACCGGTCGATCGCCCACTTATTTAAGTAATCGAAATAAAAGTAAATTGAAACCATATTGAGTATTTTCATTTACTTTACAACTTATCTGAGTTCTAGATTACAACATACCCCGTAAGATACTTTCACTTTTAAAGCATCTAAAATCGTCTAAAAACACAAAATGGTGTCTCAGTTATTATGAAGCCGAAGCCGATTGAACTACGTGAAAAATTTCACTTTACAACTTATCTGAGTACTAGACTACAAAATACCCTGAAGAGCCTCCTGGCGAGGTCTAACAACTAGTTCTCACTCCCATTGAAATTTTAATTCCATTGAAACCACTCCATTGAAATTCACTCCCATTGAAATGTTAATTCCATTGAAACCAACACATTGAAATGCTTATACCATTTAAGTCGACTTCAATTCAAATTAACTCAAATTGGGTTTGTAGTTTAATCAGTGTTCGATCAAAGAATCACATGGATTCAGTCACATAGATTGGCGTCTTAGTTCAGCTTCGGCGTCATAACAACTGAGTTGAAGTAAATTATTCTCTGATTTTAGATGCTCTCTTGAAATCGCATCGCTATAATGTTTTAAAAGTGAAAGTATGCATTACAAGCTTTCAAATGATATAAGTTACACCAGAGTGACTCTGGTTACACAGGGTATTTTGTAGTCTAGAACTCAGATAAGTTGTAAAGTGAAAATTTTTCATGTAGTTCAATCGGCTTCGGCGTCATATATAACAACTGAGACGCCATTCCGAGTTGAAGTAAATTATTCTCTGATTTTAGATGCTCTCTTGAAATCGCAACGCTATAATGTTTTAAAAGTGAAAGTAGGCATTACAATCTTTCAAATGATATAAGTTACAGGGTATGTTGTAGTCTAGAACTCAGATAAGTGTAAAGTGAAATTTTTCACGTACATGTAGTTCGGCTTCGGCGTCATAACAACTGAGACGCCATTCTGTGATATTAGACGATTTTAGATGCTTTAAAAGTGAAAGTATCTTACGGGGTATGTTGTAATCTAGAACTCAGATAAGTTGTAAAGTAAATCAAAATACTCAATATGGTTTAAATTTACTTTTATTTCGATTACTTAAATAAGTGAGCGATCGACCGGTGTCACAGCGATTTCGCCCCCCCACTCGTAATTCTTATTGAAATCGTCCCGCCTCAGAAAATAGAGGCAGTAGATGTCAACGCACTGAATTTTTTTTTTTTTTTTTTATCAAATGAAGTGTAAGACCCCTACTACTACTGACTACAAAAATACGCGAGGCGGTAACACTCCTTTTCTTCGGAAAGTCATTTCAAATTCTTCTCGGATTTCAATTAATTGTACTGCTAGAACTGTACTGCAAAACTGACAGCCGTTTTATCTTCTCATTAGTTAATAAGCTGTTTATCCAGAAAGGTTTTCCTAGTTAGAACTGATCTAATTACCGAATTAACAAGCGCCGTTAGCTCAATTGAAATAGAACAAAGCACGCGAGTCGGTAAGGCTCCTTCAAAGTTCTTTCGAAATAGATGGATCGACGCGAGCATTAACGGGTTATCAAAATCTTACAAAGCACGATAATTACGACAACTTCATTATGGTTTTCATGCATGAAAAAATCATCAGACTATTTGGCAGTTGTTTCCAAATATGAGTTCCACTCGCTACAAGCTAAAGTAAGTTTTAAAACTTCCCGCCGTTTTAGATCCTTCATAGCAACGTCGCTGCTTAGCGACGAAATTGGTAAATGCACCCATTACTCGTTAACGAAACATTATAGTCATCTTTTCTAAGCTGATCTAGGTAAAAGGATTCAACCTTAACGAAACATATCCACTCATCATCCTAGCGGTTTAAACTCGGAGCCGCGTTTTCGTGTTCTAAGTCGAGGGCGCTGGAGTTGCAACACTTGGGACTATACTCCTCCATGCAATCACGCCACTGCATAGACGCGTAAACCAAACATAGAAAATCATATCGAGCGAAAATCAATACACATGTAGCCGGCCTCAGCGATGCACTGAAAAGAATCATGATATATACGAAGCCGGGAAGAGTATAGCCCTGAATCGAAGCAACCCCGAAATACCCCGTCTATGGACCGAGTAATGAAGGGTATTAGACAACCCCATCGGAGAAGCTTTGCACCAGGAAACCATACTGAAAATATATGCATGAAAAAATAAAAACAAAATTGTACTATGTCAGTGCAAAAACTAAACTCTAACGAAAAACAGGGCAGTGTGATGTAATGGCCCAGAATACTCATAATGAAAAACATTATCATGTACATAGCGACAACAACACCGTTCTTCGCTCCTATAGAGAAGCACATGTGCCAGACGAGAAACGTAAACCAACGTGTTAAACTTAATACTCATGGTTACTTATGCAGTTAACTCAGTTGTGATACAGACGTTTCGCTTTCCCTACTAAGCGAGACACGTTCGCAGTCCCCGTAGCTGAAGAGCGAGGTACAATCGACTCCTAGCTATACAATACAACGGAGGCCCAAATGGGCGTGAACTAGGTATGGCAGCAGAGAATAGGATACTCTTGTATGGCGTGATATACCGTTCAAAATTCTGTACTAGGAACGTAGCACAGAGAAATTACTAACAAAGCGGAGCTGACTCTACTCTACATATTTTAAGGACATTCTTAGGGCGCCATAGGCATATGTTCTATATACCCTAAATAAGAGGACAACCCTGTTGCTCTGAGAACAAACAAATATACCGAGGGTAAGTTTAGCATTTAATTAACGGCTAAAGTTTGAGTTTGTATAATACCGAGCGTAAGTTTAGCATTTAATTAACTGCGAAACTTTGAGTTTGTATAATAGCGAGCGTAAGTTTAGCATTTAATTAACGGCTAAAGTTTGAGTTTGTATAATAGCGAGCGTAAGTTTAGCCTTTAATTAACTTATTTTTTGTCTATAGATAGCGTTTACTGCGAAATATGCATTTATATCAACACCCAAGCGGGTTAAATAGGCGAGGACAACTTTATCGCTCTCTAAACAAAACCTGAAATGAATATAATGAGCGGGATCGCACCCAGTCGTTACACAGCATTTCTAAAACGAATAAACTGTGCGAGGTCACCCCAGGTGCTCCGTGTACGAAAAGTCTAAGCGAATTAACTGAGCGAGATCACGTCTGTTGCTCTACACAACAATTCTAAGCGAATTAACTGAGTGAGATCATCTCTATCGCTCTACACAAACATTCTAAGCGAATTCACTGAGCGAGATCACCTCTATCGCGCTACACAAAAATTATAAGCGAATTAACTGAGCGAGATCACCTCTATCGCTCATCACAAAAAATCCAAGCGAATTAACTGAGCCTAGCCTCCATCATCAGACCCTTGCTCGTCTCTCTTATACCGCAGGAAGCTCGGTTTCACATCTTTTTTCTCGTTTTTTTTTTTTCGATTTTAATTAAGAGTTGCCTGCGGAGGAGGCTAAACTGAGCCAGATCACCTATCGCTCGACACAAAAAATATAAGCGAATTAACAGAGCGAGATACAGACATTCGCGTTCCCTATATTAATTTAGCCAGACACACTAGCTCCCCGTAGCTGAAAAGCGAGACACAATACAGGGAACTACATTCGCTTAGGGAGCCCAGGGGTTTGTCACCCTTCAGTTGTCAATCGGCCTTTGTGGAGTGAACATCTGCGTGATGCTCCGCTTGAGTGCTCCCTACTGATTGATTATCGCGCGAAATACAAACGAAACACAAAGCATGTTTAACTTCAGTGTAAGGGCTGAATAGTTCGCAAACAGTCATACAATACAATTAGCAATCATAAATGGACAACTAATGTTCCCTCTGGTCACTTTTTATGGCGTGTTTAATTTTAAACCTTAAAAATCTAGCATTTCAAAGGAGAGGCTGATATGCTCGCTTGCTTTCTTCACTGCTCAGCAATTTGTATTTTAAATTTCGAGCTCGCCATTCGCGAAAAGAGGAGGGGCTAACCTATTTATACAGAAACTTCGTGTTTAACATTTGGGATTCGAGATAAGTAGTTCTCAAAATCTATTCTTGATTTTACAAGATTTAAAGTACGTAATTTACTACACTGGTGAATCTGATCCCTCCACGTAATATTGTAATGTTTGTACAATTCAGATTTAAGTATTTAGCTAGAAGTCTAATGTTACTAGTAGATGTAAGAGCAAGATCTTTAAAGACTTAAGACTACACATTTCTAGCAAATAATCAGTAAATTTAACACCCTGAAAATTTGATTTGATACATAAACGTGCTGCTTTCCTAACTAATTCATTGTCATATAAAAATTATTTCACCCGTAACCAATATTTAGCAACCAAAATATAAATTTGTACAATCATTGGTAATCTGCCCAATGGGCTGTTATCGCAGTTCGGCCATCTTGGATAAAACAATAGTTTTGGCCCCGGTAGCCTCGCACTGTTGGTTTCAGAACGACTTTACCTGACGAAAACAAAGGTTTTTATTCTCCTGGGATTCAACATGGCCGCCGTGCGATAAAAGCCCATAGTCCAGTTTCGTATTCGAAAATTACCGCTGAATGCAATGACTACAGACGCATGTACGCAGGGTTAGCCTCATTCTGAAGTTAAACATTTTAAAATACCAACGAGAAGGTGCAAAACGTGAAACCACAACAATACACAGAGTTGTGAATAGCCCATCAACGATCTTTGTTGACTTTTTTTGTATCGGAGTGCCCTCCTTACCATACAGCTCAAGATCTCTGCAGATATTAAAATCTCCTCCGATTATTAATTTAGCTTCTGGATTAATTTGTAGTTCATTAATAATAGTTTGATTTAATAACTGGTGAAATTCTAACTGCTCATTTTGTTTGTTTGGCGCATAAATATTTACAAAGATGAAAGGAGTGTCCTGAATTAATGCGTTCACAATAACAAATCGTCCAAGCTCGTCTTGAACGACTCTGTTAGTTTTAAAATCCAAGGTATTTTTGATTAAGGTCAGCACGCCCTTACTATGGTTTGTTCCGTCAGCGTAGAAAATGTCACCACAGGAGAGCTATACGTTTCTTGTAAAAAGACTATGTCAGCTTTATGACGATTAAGCCAAACCATTATTGATTTACGTATTAGTTATTCCTCTAAAATTAGTTCAGGAAGTAAATAAAGAAATTCGTAATTTTGTGTGGAATAACAAGCCTCCTAAAGTAAAAACTTTTACTATGATCGGAGATTATAAGGCTGGAGGAATGCGATTTAATCGAAAAAGCGATAAAAATTGCTTGGATTTTAGTGTATACCCGAATGCTGTGCTCGTTTTCTGGTTGAAGAAATAAACTAAATCCGGACCTCTTTAAAGAAGTTTATAGATTCCTAATAATTAATTTACATTGTATTGAACGGAACTGCGTCGAACAAACAGGAACTTTGGCTTTATATTGTACTGCATCAGCTAAGTTTTCCCTTATCCGAGTCTGAGATGTAGTTTGAGTCTTGTCATCTGACTATATCGTATATTTAGTTTAGTTTAGGTTGTTCTAGTGGAAATTGTGAGCGAATTAAGTTGGAAGACAAATTGCAAAACATACGATATTTAAATAGTATTCGGCGTTAACAGGAGCGGACATGGAAAAGTTTGTGCCGTGTACTGTCTAGTGTGCGAAAACTGCACACATGCAGTTCCGTCAAACTATAAACTTTCCAGTAAAACTATTTCGGTCCGACATGCAGTTTGAGACTTGTCATCTAACTATATCGTATATTACTCGGGCTGCCTGCAGCGCCGAGTCTTAAAATGCAAGTCGTTTTTTTTGTTTTTTTGGTCCATGTCAGACGGCTTCTGCGCATGCGTTAAAGGTCAAATTCAAACCAATCAGATTGCACTGTGCTGGTCACGCAACAATCGCCAGGTTAAATGTATTTACATAAGTGAATACAGTAAATCAAAATGGTCGACCCGCGAGGGCGAAAGCCTTCCAACAGGCTCAGGATATTTCAACTGGCGCTCTTGTTGACCATAAAAATACATGAACAACCAGGAGCCGTAATACATTCGATCAGCGCTGTTTGGACAGATCCAATGTATATTTAGAAAGTAAGCGAAATACAATATCCAAACACGTTTGGATATCAACGGGTATCGAATTATAATCAAAGGTTAGATCTCGTCAGGCGCGCTCAGATAAGAAAGTTCAAAGCACTCAGACTAGGCGAGACAAGGAGATATCAATTTCAATGAGTCATTGTCAGAAATCTATTCCATCGTGGGCAATTATGCAATACAACCTAAATTGTACAGCTAAGGCATGTTTTACGACAGAATAACCAGAGTCTTTCTACTGGATTGAGAGCTCGAGACATTATACATGTCTGCTAATATGGGGAAAACTGAAACAAAAATTAACTTTGACGGCAGAAACCCTCATTGAGCCAAGCGGAATATTTACATGATCCGCTAAGATTTTTACAAATCTTAGTTCAGTGTATGCCAACTGAAATGCTGTGCTCGTTTTCTGGTAACGGTTCAGTGGGGAAACTACACGAACAAGAAGCATGAACTGCCAGCAACGAGAGAGGAAAAAGTATTTGAAATGCACAGCGCTAGCTGAAATAGGGCATATATATAATATCTGAGACGTTAAATTACGTTACTGTGAAGAGGATCAAAATTCAGGTTTTGTAGCTTGAGACTGTCTTCTGCCGTGACTCGTGAGAGAAATTGGAAAAGATCTAGCTGTTTCATTCAGACACTGGCAAATTTATTGAAAGCTACGGGCTTACTTTATGAGATTATTATTCATTGTGGAATGAAAGGAAACAGTTCAATCTCATGTGGCCCGAGTGAAAGCCCAGATGGGCTCTTGTTTAGTTTAGTTTAGGTGTTCTAGTGGAAATTGTGAGCGAATTAAGTTGGAAGACAAATTGCAAAACATACGATAGTAGTACTCAGCGCAGAGCGTACATGGAGAATATTGTGTTTTAATTGTAAAGATAATTTTAATTTTTTAGAGGTTTTACATTGCAGAGCAGCCAGAATTATTTTTAATCTCCCAAGACATGTGCCTTCTCAAGATGTTCTTAGAGTCGCTAAATGGGATAAAGTAGTTTTCATGTATAAATTAAGCCTAGTTACATTAATATATAAGATATACAAAGAATTAGTACCATTACAATGGATCACATAATAACTAAGCCTCTTAAATAATTGTAGAAAAACAAATACACTTAATTAGTGAACACTCTCCATGATATGGACTTCGATGCATTATCTGTTCAATGCACTCCTCATTTTAAGAAATATTTTATATTTTATTAGCTTGTATTCCGTGTCTGCTTGAGCTCACATAAATACAGACCCGGACATTGCTCCGGACGTACGGGGAGCTCTCATGCACACATGTACAGCTGCGAGGGTACATGTGTGTGTTTCTGTGTCTGTAGCTGTTTGGGTCGATGTTTGTGTTTGTATTTGCTGTCAATTAGTATTTGTAGTATCCTCGATTAGAGATAATATAACTGTACATGTATTTACACCATCACAAGCACCCCTGTTTGATATACACTCACATAGATACATACTCATGTTTGCGTACCCGTGCTTCAGTAGGTTGGCGTTTGGTGGAAAGTTACATGTAGTTTCTCACTGTAACCATTCGCTCGTATATAGGTATTGAGAGACCTTATACATGTCTGTTAATATGGGGAAAACTGAAGAAACCCTCATTGAGATTGATAATCATGTAACAAGAACAATTCTGCCGTAATTAGGCTTTTTACAAATACAATCAAGAGCATTTATAGTAAGTTGGTCTAAAAGCTATTTAGTAAATCGCACCGCCATAGACTGGAACGAGACTGTGGTGAAAGGTCATTTGCTCGCATAGTGAAAGCCTAATAGAAAACCTATTAATTTGCCAGGTCACGCAAGGTAACTGGAGTCGGAAGTCAGTCTTGGCTTGCATTCACACATTTTCTCGTTAGTTCACGTTCGTCGATCGGGACAAATGGATTAAAAAAACAATGATTCAGCTTTCGAACAATGTCAAAGTTGATTTGAAAAAAACCCGGTCCAAGTTAAACGGGAACTGAACACTAAAATCAACCCAACGTCGATACAAAGATGTATACAAAGGACGTAATTAAGTTCTGTTATTTATTTTTTCTGTGTTGCCCGTCTTTGAAGAGAAAATTAGTTTTCCTGTTCGATTCTCCGTTGATAAATCTAGATTGTAGATAGTCCGAAAACACATAAAGTATAGAACCGTACCTGTCACCGTACCGGTCACCGTACCGGTCACCGTACCGGTCACCGTACCGGTCACCGTACCGCATTGATAACAATAGGACAGCACAGGTAACCCGACAATACAAAGACGGCACACACTGATACAACAGATAACCCGAAACAACTAAGCCGATAACACAATTTTTATTATTTTATTATTATGATGATTTTGTATTAATTAAATCATGAAGCGCTAGTGCACTCATGTTCATTCCTGGTCTGACTCGTGTGAGTTATATTTCAGATCCTACTAGTATTTGGATCCTAGTATTTTTGGGCTACCGGTCAGTATCCTAGGTATCCTAGCTTACGTGAAGTTACTCGTGCTTATTCGTGTTCTACTTGCGTGCCCTCGTGTTCACTCGTGTTCTACTTGTGATCACAACGTTTACACAAAGATGTATTCTAAAGATATAAGTTTTGCGATTATATTTTTCTTGTCGCGTCTTTGCAGAGAAAATTAGTTTTCAAGGTTCGATTCTCCGCTGATAAATTTAGATTGCGTGTGGCTCAATTCAAAGCAAATTTCCCCATATCGAAGAAAACAATGGTTCGAAATTAGGAGCCATTAGTTTAGCAAAAAAACACAGACTTGAGCCGTCTGAGCGGAGGCTACGAGGAAGGTTACAGCTTTTCTCTTCATAGACGCGTAACGTAGAAAAATTAAATAGCACAATTTATTTATTTCGAATACATCTTTGCATAGATATTGAATTGATTTTAGGCTTTAGTTCGACTGATTGTGCGTGTGTACTAACAGTGATATGGCTGTGTGCAGCTAATAACGATGTGTACAGAAGTAGTCCGAAAATACAAAGAGAGGGTACCTTATTTAAAACACAAGTAACCCGACACAACTAAGCCAAGCTAGAATAACACAGGTAGCCCGGAAATTCAAAAATAGGGTACCCCACTGATAACACAGGTAACCCGATAAAACAATTAATTTTTTTTTTTTTTTTTTGTTTTTTTTGTTAATTAAATAGCCCACTTCCACGATATGCTTTACTTGTTATGCACAAAGGTTTCAACACGAGGCTCCGTGCAAAATAGGCCCTTTGCAGCTAACAAATCACGTGGTTGTACTGGAGAGCAAAAAAATAACTGACTTCATTTATTTCAAGGCCTTGTACGAGATCGGTATTGCTGTTAGAAAAACCTGTTTGTAAAGGCTATTTTCCACCTACAATCAATTGCCGATCTTTCTAAAACTGCGTTTTTAAAGATAGCTTGCTCTCCAGTATTCATGGCAACGCCTTTCCCATGGGAATCATGAGCTCAATTCATTCGTTAATGAAGTATTATATCAGCACGTGAATGTTAGCTGCAAAGGGACTATTAAATTTATTATTTTCTCTGTGAAAAGAATGAATTTAATTTAGCACGGAGCCTCCTATTGAAACCTTTGTGCGTGACAAGTAAAGCATATCGCGGAAGTAGGCTATTATGAATCGCTGTGCACTCGTTTTCACTCATGTCCTGACTCATGTGGAGTTTTAGAACAAATCAACTTAGTATTTGGATCCTAGTATTTTTGGGCTACCTGTGTTATCCTAGGGTACCCTGGCTTACTTTAAGTCGCTTCTGTTCTATTTTTGTTCACTTGTGTTCTGACTCATTTTAGATGAGATCAACTGTGTGTGCGTACTTTCTTATCTGATTGTGCGTTGAATTGCCAAACACGCAGTATCTGAGATAGTCCGCGTTACACAAAATACGCCGGAGTTCAAGCTGCGTGCAGCTTCTTGTTTAACTGTAATTTCGATACGAAGAAATTAGCCTTGGGAACACTAGAGTTTTTATGATAAAATAATTGAGTACTGGCTTTGCTTTTGTCAAACCTGTCCTAGTACTGAAGGAGAGATCCTTGAACAAATAAGTTGGAATAATCGCTTTATAATGAAAGAAAAGAAATCTTTGTATTTTTCGAATTGGAATAATGCTGAAATTAGTGAGATAGGCGACTTGATCAACGAGAATGGTAATTTTATACAATTTGTTTCTTTGCAGAAAATATTTAACAGTACATTTAACTTTCTGGAATATTTTAGCGTATTGAAAGCCATCCCTCATAAATGGAAAGTATTACTTCGGGATAATTTCAGTAATAAAGAAACTGCCATTAGCTTAAATGGTAACTTATTATATGAAAATACCCAAGAATTTGATAACCTAACATGTTCTCGGATAACTAAACTATTAGTAGAGGTAAATTATGAGCCGCCTACTGCTGAAAAAAAAGATTACAAAATTATGGAATTCTTGCTGATAAACTACCATATCATTATAGGCTTGCCATTAATGTCGACCGAGAAACAAAGCTTAGATTCTTCCAGTTTAAAATTATCCACAATATCCTACCCACTAAATTAAATCTTCTCTCTATAGAATGAAAATAGTTCAAGATGATAAGTGTTTTATCTGTCATGAGTCACAAACAGATGAACATCTATTTTGGATTTGCCGAGCTTCTGTTGCATTTTGGGAAGATTTTTTGGGATGGGCGAAACCAATCTTCGTATTCAAAGAAATGCTATCTTTATCAAATATTTTATTTGGTTATCAACCACATGTAAAAGGATTCAATACCTTTAACCAAATGATTATCATCGCCAAGCATTATATTTATGGGAGCTGATTTGAGGAACAGGAGTTTTCTTTTAGGAATTTTCAATAACGGCTTACTGAATAAGATTCATATCGAACGATGTATATATGTTGCTAAAAATAAGTTTGATGAATTTATCTCTAAATGGGAGGATATTTTTGACACAATTTAGTTACTACAATTGCCGTTTCTCTTACTTTCTCTTACTCCGTTTCTTTTACTCTCTTTCTTCTTCTCGTTAGTTCTACCCATCCCTTATTATTTACTTGCTAACTAATTAACTTAGAAATATTGTGAAATGTCTGAATTGTACCTAAATCTGTAATACTGAGGAAAATAATAAATAGACGAAAGCCCAGAAAAAAAAATTGGAAACAGAAAGCTCTATAACTCCTAGAAGCAACACCCAATTGAAGAAATATCTTACCATTCACCTATTTACTCGATATAGAATCGATTTTTATGAAAATCGCCACTCAACAAATCCCGAGTCTATAGCTAGTTGATCGGCATCATGTGTTACTGAGTGATCTGTAGCCGGAAGTATACAGTATTACTCTCTTGTGAACGTAAACTGTTCGTAAAGTTTTCCAGGATTTCACAGCAAAATCAACATTGTTCCTCGTGACTACGATTGCTTAATATTGCAGACATTTCTCGTTCTCTCAAACTTTCACTCGCGTTGCTATAACTCCATACCCTGGCAGCCAGAGGTTTGAATGAATAAAAGGCGAGAGAGAGAGAGAGAGAGAGAGAGAGAGAGAGAGATAGGAATGAGAGAGAAGTACAAGAAGAGCCTGTGGTGTTATCACAGGTTCAGCATTTGACCCTCGGTCCTGATCGGATAATGTACTCATTACCAGGCGCAACTGAGTGCTGGATGTAACGGTTATTTTTATTGGCTTACAAATGGCTAACAAAACCGGTTTGTCTTGTTATCTTGATTTGAAACACAGCGCATGGATCGTCTTATTTCGCCTCTTCGCCTTTTATTTATTCGATCCTCTAGAGCTCTGTGGAAACATGGAAAATGTTTTGTATGCATTAAATATTGCATAAATCACGAGATATGAAAGTGACATTATCATAACATTTTTGTATTTTTTTCAGATCTTTAACCTTCTCAGGAAAGAGCATCACGACAGTTTCAAAAACGAGGTATAATGGCTAACTTTAACGGAACATTTCTTACAAATCCTAAAGAGACTGCAAACTTTCTTTCTATCTTGTTTATGACCTGGCTACACAATATTCTAAAGCTTGGAAATCAACGCACACTAGATGAAAATGATTTGTATCCACTCCTGGAAGAAGACGAGGCTCAAGAATTAGTTGATACGTTAGAGAAGAGATGGATGGTGGAAATCAAGAAGGCTGAGAAAACTGGAAAAAGGCCTCGGCTATGGAAAGCTCTACTGGACACATTCTCCATAAGACATTACATACTAGTGATTACCCTTAAACTCTTGGAGTCGTTTGCGAAATTAATGGTAGCTATGATGTTATGGTGCTACCTCGAGGTCATCAAACAAGGATCCCACATGGATCAGAACTTTGCTATCCTGTTTATCACGGGCATCAGCGTGGCAGTTCTGTTAAAAGTGTTTTCTTTTCATCACCTGTCCTACCAAGCAGATTTGATGGGAATGCGATTGAAGATAGCTGTCATTGGTCTGGTTTATCAAAAGGTGAGTACTATGTACATGTAATTCACTTGTTCTGTGTTCATTCTAGAAATCAAACTGTAATAACTTGACCCGGTAAAACCCCGAAACACGAAGCAAGATAAACTAGAACTGACTTCTGTATTCCAGTTACGCACATGTCTGGTCTAATTTACATAATGACGAATGTAGTTGGTCTGTGATATAACATTCCTCCACCCGAAATGAATAACTAGGGACGTAATATAACTAATAGGTATTAGTATAAACCAACTAGTGGACTATTACAAATCCTGCTTTCTGATTGGCTACCCTACTATAGGTCTATTTGTGATAGCCCATGGTTGAGAAAAACCGCACGTATTTTCACGAAATAATAACATTTTTCAACTTCAATTTATTGCTTTCTATTATTTTCTACTGTCCGACTAGTTAGTTTATACTAAAACAATTAGACCTCTCGCCCTCATGGGCTACGAGTTAAATAGCCCATTCGGCTGCGCCTCATGGGCTATTGACTCGTAGCCCATTCGGGCTGCGGGTCTAATTGTTAAATATAACCAAGAAAACCTAATATGAAAATCCTAGGTTAAGTAACAACCATGAAGATCTGAAGGAAAATAAATCCTTAACTGGCAATGTTATGGTACATAATCGCTAAGGGAGGCTGAAGGTTTCGTATCTCTAGTAGAATGCCTTAGTGTCTTTGGTTCTTCCCTTGCCCCATGCTTTGAATCAGGGCATGGATGAGAGTCAGCCACAGTTAATAGAATGGAATGGTTGTGAAACGTAGCGACCTTATTTGTTGTATGTCTTCAACCGTAACCGTGCACAAAACACATTAGAAATTCCCAAATGTTAATCAATCAGCCAAAAGAAATGTGTGGGTTCAGTCATTCAGGGGACGCTAATGAACTATGACCGTACACAATCTTTTATCTAACCCCATTCCAACATAAATCGCAGCGCCTTTGTTAGTCCCTTTGAAGTTTGCCGGTTTCCTAACCATTCCACTCTATTAACTATGAGCTGACTTATCCCCAGATGCCACTGCTGCGTCTGTTGGTTGATATCAGTCTTCTTACGAATATAATCCTGGACTACTGTTCCTGGAACCCATGTCTGAGGACCTGTGAAGCTCTTCACATAGACTGGATCTTGCTCTGGAAAATGTCTACTTCTGGCATGGTAGTCATGTTGCTCTTTCAGTGTAGCTTGTTTACTCTTGACTCTATCTTCTGTGTGTTCTGAGGGTGACACCTGTCGTGCTCTGCGGTGTGGTTCTGTATCGAAGCAAGAATCGTGCTAGCTGAGTTGCCAGTGAGCCTTAAGTCATTTACTTTAACCCTTCCTTGAAAATCCTCACTGCTCCTTCCGCCTGACCATTAGATGCAGGGCGGTAAGGAGCTGTTTTGCTGCTTTATGCCGTTCTTTGACAGGAACTCTTCAAACTCAGCACTTGTTAAATTTGGTTCATTGTCTGAAACTAGACATTCCGGAAATCCATGTATTGCAAATATCTGCCTCAGGCGTTCAATGGTAGCCAATCATGTGGTAGACTAGCAGCATTATCTGGACGTCTGTCCACTTCGAATGAGCATCCATCACGATAAGTGACATCATATCTTTAAATGGACCTTAAAAATCTACGTAGATCCTGGACCACGGGCGATTTAGGCATTCCCACGGGTGAAGTTGGCCTTCTTGTGGTGCCCTCTGGGGTTCGCTGGTGCACTTGACACATTTAATACTGCTTCACCGATCGCTCAATGTCTGCATCGATTCGTGGCCTCCACACACAACTGCGGGCCAGCGACTACATACGAGGCATTCCAGGATGAGCTTCGTGAAGCTCCATGAGAATCTTCTCACTTCCTGGTTGAGGTTTCAAGACTCCGCTACCCCAGAGCACACATCTTGCTTTAACCATGAGTTCAGTTTTCATTACAAATTAAATATGGGTGAAAACTTTCAGCTGGAGGGGCTGATGGCCACCCTTGCTCTATGTACTGTTGCACACGAGACAGCAATGGGTCTTGCCGTGTCTAAGTCTTGATCTCTGATGCATGCACTGGTGTTTGGTCAATTAACTCCATCAACATAATGGTGTCGCCCGGTGTCGGTACCGATTCTGGTTCTTCCGGTAGGCATATGCATTCTCGTGCATGCAGCACTTCTTATACACAGTTGTATACTCATGTAGCTAATGTCAGGTCCCATCAACTCTATCCCGCACTCTCAATTCCTTAGGCTTCGCCGTTTGTACAGCGATCAGTGCGACTTCAATTCAAAGTCCGAGGAAATGCACCAGTTCTTTGTCGAGCGCAGTTATCCTAACGCTGTCGTGACAACTGCATTGGACCGCGCCCGTGACATCGACAGAAGAACGGCTCAGCTACCGTCCAAGAAAAGAAAATAATCCAGAAGAACTTTAAAATTTTACAGAGTGATCCAGAGACCGCCTCTATTTTCCGGTAGCCTCCTCTCATTTCTTTCAAACGTGACAAGAATCACCGTGATTCCTACAACCAGGCACTTTTAAATGCTGTAGGGCATGATGCAATACCCGTGCTTATACTAAAACTACGACATTTCTTTCAGAACTTAAAGGCTCTCTTAAAGTCACTGATCATTTTGATTGTACTTCAAGTAATTATTTATTGTATCACCTGCACACACTACATCGGCGAAACAGGGCGAAGATTAGGAGATCGATTCCGTGATCACTTGCTAGATGTTAGAACTACAAGGATTTCGCCAAACCTGTAGCTCGTCACTTTAACCTTCCTGGTCATTGCATTAATCACATCACTGTATGCGGCATTCGTCTTCACCAAGGTACTACCGACACCCGGAAAGGCAAGAACAGAACTTTATTTTCAAATTAGGCACTTTTGTACCTCACGGTATTAATGAACGCTTTTCTTATATTTAATTTCAGAATCCACGTATTCACCCACACTTTGATCAGCATGTTTCGTTAGTTTATTCATCAACACTCTTTATTGCTTACAAAGACAACCAATCCTAAAATACGTAAAGTAATTGGCCCGCTGAGACGCAATGATGGAAGTCTAGCAGTAGATGATGAAGAAAAAGCAAATTTAATGAATTCCCATTTCACCACAGTAGGAGACAATCTAGTGAAAAATCTCCCTAAATGCCAAAACCATACAGATGAACAGAGTCTAGCAGAGATCCCAACTATAAGCAGTATAAGTCTGACGGATAAAATGATTAGAAAGAAAATCGAGGCAGTGAAACCCAATAAGGCAACAGGCCCGGACAATATACCTCCCAAGTTATTAAAATTAGCAGGCCCTGCAATTACCGCACCACTAACTAGATTATACTTGGTGAGTGCAAACGCAGCCTTGGTTTTTAGCGAATGGAAGAAAGCACGATTAACACCAGTCTTTAAAAAAGATGATGAATCGGAGAGAGCCGATTACAGACCACTGTCAATCCTCAGTGTGCCGAGTAAAATAATGGAATCCTGTATTGCAGACAAATTAGTACAACACGTGATCACGGATAATAATTTAATAACTGACAAACAGTGGGCCTATCGAAAGGGTCATTCAACGGAACTATTGCTAGTGCACCTAACGGAAACTTGGAGACGGGCGTTAGACTCAAACTTGGTGATTGGCGTAGCTTTTGTCGACTTTAGTAAGGCATTCGACTGTGTCTCGCATACTACTTTAATGTATAAATTACAAAACCACTTTGGCATAAATGGCACTTTATTATCATGGCTCAAGAACTATCTTAAAGACAGAACTCAATACACAATCATGAATGGTAAACAATCAGATGTAGCGCGTGTCACGCGCGGAATTCCCCAAGGGTCGGTACTAGGCCCAACATTATTCACATTGTACACAAATGACATGCCTACGGCAGTTACGTCAGGTACAGTTTATATGTACGCTGACGATACAACTCTCTATTGTATTGGAGATACAGTCGATCAAGTAACAATGTCACTCAACAACGCGCTGAAAGAGCTGAGTACATGGTGCACGGTAAATTCCTTTACGCCACATTCAACGAAGTGTGAAGCCATGATAATGTACAGAGGAACATTTATTGGACCTATGAATACACTAAATATAGGCGAAAATAGACTAAGATGGGTATCACACACAAGATTACTAGGAGTTATAATTGACGATAAACTGAATTGGACAAAACAGATTCTGGCAGTAAAAAAAGGTTTTATAAATAAGCTCAATTTACTGAAAAGAAGTTGTTTTTTGCCCAGACAGATGCTAATAGACCTTTATCTCAAGATAATCCAACCCTCTGTCACCTATGCACTGCCAGTGTGGGGAGGTTTTAATTGTAAGGATATGTTTAATTCACTTGAAATACTACATTGTAGAGCAGCAAGAATAATATGTAATCTGCCGCGAGATATGCCCTCACAAGAAGTACTCGCAAAAGTCGGGTGGGATACTCTATTTTATACATATAAGCTAAATATAGGTAAATTAATATTTAAAATATATAACGAGTTAACGCCTCCAAGTATGTCCCACATTATTGATAAGCGAATTAATAAGTACAATTTTAGAAGTAAGAACACGCTTATTACACCTCGTTTCAACACGTACTACATGAAACATTCTGTGGCTCACAGAGGTGCCATCATATGGAACACCATATCTGAGAACATTGACGCAGCAACATGTACTACAAACACATATATGGATAAGACTAGAAAGATAGATTCACTACATAACTTAGATTTTAACTTTACATCAGTACAGACTCTCACTAAAGGAACTAAGGATTACATATATTATTGATATTGTTACATTTTTAGCATTCTTAACTTTTTAGACATTTTATGATATTGTTACATTTTTTAGCATTGTTAACTTTTTAGACATTTTTATGATTTTTATATGATTTAGCCACTGTTTTCAATGTATATAATTTTTATATTTATGTTACACACGACCCCACAAGCGGCGACGTTTTAATGTATATCGTGTTTAAATAAAAGTTATTGTATTGTATTGTATTGTATTGTTCCTGTTACAGCTATTAGCATTTCTATTATTGCCGCAATTTCCTTTGATCCTAATTGATCCAAGTACATTTCCTCAGCGGTAATCACTCAACACTTTATAGACTGTCTCCCCACCCACAATTCCCTCTTTTGCTCTGCTAGCGCTCGAACCGTCACCTGCTATATTCGCTTTCCACAGCGGTTAGCATACCTCAATCGACTGTAGTTGATTATACCAGTGTTTTACTTTCCCGCCGACGCAGACCAACACCATTTTTTACAGCAACTAGTGACCCATCGTAAATAAAGGTTTGTGTAACCGATTGTTTTAGTGGAGCTCTCGAGCAGGCCAACGTCCCGCGTGAGCGGAGAGCGATACTTACGACCGCAGGCCTGACGTTTCTTCCGTGCAACCTCGTGCTCGGTCTATAAGACGTTTATTTTCTTGTAGCTTAATTGACCAAAACTAAAAGGAAATAAAAAAACATTCAAGTATTGAAAGCATGTGTTTGTTTGATTATAGGTACTGGTTTCAAGCCGTAGCAGCTTAATTAAGACAACAACGGGTCATATCCTCAACTTGATCTCAACTGACGCCCAGAAACTAGAACGAGTAGTGCATCGCATAGTTTATGGAATGGGAACTCCGTACGACATAATATCATCCATTATACTGCTGTGTTTTCTGGTTGGCTGGCGATCTTTGGTAGTTGTATTATTTTTTGTGATTTTGGCGATATACAACATGTATATGTTAAACATGTTTGGTAAACTAAGAAAACGGCAAGCCTTGGTAACGGACAAACGTTTGGCAGCGATGAATGAGATCATCTCTGGTATACGAGCTGTGAAGATGTACGCCTGGGAATGGAACTACCGAGATAGGGTCAAGGAGATTAGAAGGTATTTACGGGCAATTTACGCATCAATTCAAAAGGGTCGGATATCCCCGAAGAATGTCTTAGATTTAGAAGTATGAAAAATACGGCAAAACCGTATCCCTGAATAACGGTAACAAAAACGTGCTAGCACTGTTCTCGACCGATGACAGTACGGCTAGTATTTTTGCGCACTAATATAAATATAAACTAACAAAATATATTAATTTTAGCTACTACCAAACCTCCATCGATCCCTACAGTCTATCCCTAATATGGACTTCAGAATTAATATGTTAGAACATCGTTTTTGATTGTTTGCCATTCTAGGGATTCACTGTAAGTTTAAGAAAGGTCCAGAAGTTGTTTTGAACAGGTTTATATTCGGAGTTTTAAGGAAGAAAGTGCGATTTTATACGGTAAGATTGAGAATTTGTTGTAGACATCAAAGATGACGGCCTGAATCGTGTGCTGCAAACCTTCAATACTGGAGTGAATAGAGGTAATCGGCTAACGTTGTTGCCACCCAATTCAGATCATGTGATGTAAACAGATGCTACTCTGGGGAATTATTCCTTTTTCATTCTAATCATAACTCAGTCATGCCTATCTGAATAAAATCTATTTTCAAATGTATTCTACAGGAAAATCAACAAGACCAGAGCCTGAGGTACTGCTTGTTTGTTTGATCTGCATAAAATGTGTAAAGCAAACGTAACACAAAGCTTGGGTGAGAAAGTCCACATGCAGGCTCTTCATTCCATACACCAACCACCTCTCTTACATAACTGCAAAATAGTCCCACACAATATCATTAGTCACTCCTCTTCTAACATGAACAAAATAAAATGAACACAAACCTGCCCTGCCAAAGGCATTCGATTACAACTAGGTTTTAATTGTTGGCTTTCTGAAAATAGAACAATTATAACATCTTGTTTATAGCATCTTGTTTTCAAACAAATTAAAAATCGTTTTCTTTACATTGGTAAAACAATCAACTATTTCGTCAAAATACCGATGTGATACCATAATAACCAAATCAAGTGAAATGTTATACAATTTCCTGATAATAGCTCTGTAGATTTACTTACAGTCTTTGGTAATGCCAAGTGATGGTCTCTTGGTAATGCTGATTGTTGTTCCAGGATTTTTACTGCTGTAGACTGTCTTAGTCCCTAGACACTACTGTAACTTCAAATGCTTCGTTTGAAAAATGGTATGAAAATCTCGAATATGGTATTTTATATGTCGAAAACCATTAACTTCTTAGTTCTCTACCGAAGTATAAAGCTTATATGTTCACAAGTTTTCTTATTGTTGGCGTTTTTCCAGTCGCATATGAACATTTCGAAATGGTTCGTTTTTCTTGAAGACAGAGTTGAACTAGCAATTGTAGCTTTCTTTCTGTGAACTGGATTATGTGTTATTTGGGCTCAGTGAAGTCACTGAAGAATATCATCAGTCCATGGTGTGAAGTAATAAAGTAATCGTGGTATTTCTAGAGCTGTGAGAGGTCCCTGAAAAAGAGCTACCGATTCACTCCCGCTCGGCGGCCATCTTGATTCACTTTTAATAAAGTGCCTAGTGCGCATGCGCTCCGTTTTTCCGCTCTGTCGTCTCGTATGTTATTAGAATAGTGATTGGGAGGGGGTGCACTTTCTTACCAGCTTATGATTTCTACAAGAAAAGAGTTACTTAAAAAATAAGAGAACTTTCGCACAGATAAGATAATGTTGCACTTAGTCACACAATTTCCACAATTTCGGAAACTTCGAACCGGAAATTTTACTGTTCCATTTGATTTCTGATCGGAATTTTTTCGTTTTTTTTGGTTGAATGGAAAGCGCCCTCTAGAGTCAGTAATATTCCTCGACCATTATTCCATTACGTCACTTTCCGCAACTGATTAAAGCAGACGTTACTTCTTTCTGTGAAAAAAATACGTCTGCATAGTATCCTAAGCCAGGCGTTTATTCGAAAAAACAACAACATGATTACAGAAGGATTAATGTTTCAAATAAAGAATTACTAGGTATTTACAGGAGCGCATTACCAGGAGCGTCCATATGTACTGTATCTCTTACCGAGCTGACAAGATGGCGGCTGAACACGTTTAGCTGACCGCGAATGATAATTTAAGAGAATAACTGAGTAAGCAATTAACTATGACAGACGAAACAGAGCATCTAACGATTGAATCCTATCGAAAACTTTGGAAAAAGGAAATGTTACTGGAATTAAGGAAAGAATTCAAGAAAGAGGTAAATACACTTACCGAGCGACTTCAACTCGAGCTCGCGGCAATGAACAAGCGGCTTCAAAAGGTCGAAACCTCGCAGGCATTCATATCAGATAAATACGATGGGCTGATATCGGTTACACAGACAGCTAAGAAGGACATACAATCTCTACAGACAGACCTTAAAGAACAAGAGCAGACAATTTCAAGCGCCCAAGAAGACATTTGTTACAACATGGCATGACTCATCAGTTAGAAATCACCGGAATCCCAATTCTTCCTATCGATAATCCTAATAAGAAACTAGTAGCTGAATTAAGCTCGCTGCTAGAGGTCGAACTTGATGAGAAAGATATATCTATTTCACACAGATTGCCTGAGACCAAGAAAGTTAAAGATGGACTAATAGTGAAATTCGTCCGACGTGACAAGAGAGACGAAATATACAAGAATCGCTCAAAGCTTGCAGGGAAAAGTACAACCTGGCTTCCGTCAGTTCGCGAGGAAATTGGGAAAAGTATTCCCAAACCTACCAAGATTCACATAAACGAATCGCTCACTTCGTACCGTAAAAAGACTTTTCGGTAAAATACATGCATTTACTGAGACCGATAATAGCAAACACTTAGGATTTGTTTACAAATTACGGCAATGCCTGATTATGCAAATGCTAAATCAGCTCTATTATGAACCCATTTATCCTTATCTTAAGGTGGCTCGCCTGGATTTTCCCACGGACGCACCATACCCACTTCAAACGGCTGATACTCCACTGTCAGAGCACGGTCGGGCTAGCCACTTCACCCATTTACTAGAAGTAGAATAAACTTTCTAAAACTGTAGGTTTGTTTGACATCGATGTTACCAAAGCAACACAGCGTCGACGTCATGTATTTTACATATCAAAAAATAAACAATTCGCCTTACTTCCTGTTTAGTCGTCGAGAATTGTGTTTGCTGACCGATTCAAGCGATGTGTTTAGCATATTTCATACCTGTGGCATAGGACTACTTCCCATGACAATTTCATTCCATTTGCTTTATTCGATTTTGGTTTATGGAATCATAAGTAATGTCATAAATATGCTCATTTTACTCAAAATAGTAACGTATTTGCTAAGGAAGCTGTAATTCGAAAACTAGTCGATAAATATTGTTTTAAATCTTTTCACCTGAAATTCAACATGTACTACCCTGGCCCTGTAAATTTCAAGAGCATTAAATCATTTTAAGGGCGCGAAATAAAAACAAAAACATAGGGAACTTTTACATTCATCCACGCAAGCTTCATTGCTGTATCATTTTGTTTATAGCTTGTGTCTTTCCGAAATTTCTCTTTTGTCTAGATTCTACATACTTGTGTGCTTTTGAAGTAACAAGTTGACCATGCACGCTCGCTACGCTTCGCTACTGCCGGACGCTCGTGCAAATTCTGTTCTTAGTACAATAGTCACGCTGCCAGTTGTAACGGCTCTTATACTATAACTTATAATATTTATTTACAAAAGGTTTTATAATATCACTAATACAAAATCTCGTTTTTAATTGATATTTAGAAAATGTGGTCTAGACGTCACGTGCACTTTTTCCCGATCTGGTTACTAAAAACACAGTTATTCAACATTATCGTCCCGCACTGCCAAGCTTCATGGTTTAACTAATTTGCATGTCATTGTACTAAGAACAGACTTTGCACGAGAGTTCCGGTAGTAGCGAAGCGTAGCAAGCGTGCATGATAAACTTGTTAGTTCAAAAGCACACAAGTAGGTAGAATCTAGACAAAAGAGAAATTTCGGAAAGACACAAGCTATAAACAAAATGATACGGCAATGAAGCTTGTCTGGATGAATGTAAAAGTTCCCTATGTTTTTGTTTTTATTTCGCGCCCTTAAAATGATTCAATACTCTTGAAATTTACAGGGCCAGGCTGGAACATGTTGAATTTCAGGTGAAAAGATTTAAAACAATATTTATCGACTAGTTTTCGAATTACAGCTTCCTTAGCAAATACGTTACTATTTTGAGTAAAATGAGCATATTTATGATATTACTTATGATTGCATAAACCGAAATCGAATAAAGCAAATGGAATGAAATTTTCATGGGAAGTAGTCCTATGCCACAGGTACGAAATATGCTAAAACAACGCTTGAATCGGTCCGGAAAACACAGTTCTCGACGACTAAACAGGAAGTAAGGCGAATTGTTAATTTTTTAAAGGAAAATATTCAACCCTATATTTTTCGAAAACGCTATCATACAATTTTTTTAAACATTGCAGTCTTTAAGGCCTACATTTAGACTACAAGGGACATTAGGTCGTTTTAAAAGTTTAGGTCTAGATTTCGAGAAAATTGATGATATGTAAAATACATGACGTCGACGCTGTGTTCCTATGGTAACACCGATGTCAAACAAACCTACATTTTTGGAAAGTTTATTCTATTTCTAGTAAATGGGTGAAGTGGCTAGCCCGACTGAGCTCTGACAGTGGAGTATCAGCCGTTCAAAGTGGGTATGGTGCGTCCCTGGAATATCCAGACTTAACTATGGATCTATGAGCTGGGGAAATACATACCCTACAAATCTAACAAAAATATTCACTAAACAAAATAAAAATATCCGAAGTATCTTTTTTGCCAATAACAGAGAATCCTCTAGTCCCCATTACAAACTTCTTAATATCCTAAATTTTGAAAATGCTGTACCTTAACACACAAACTATATAATAACCCATCTAATATCTCCTCTGTATTTCATGATTTTTTTAATGCCTGTAACAAATGTACACAGCCATAATACCAGATATGCAGCTAACAATAACTTTAATCGCCCCAAAATTAGAACTAATATAGGAAAATTTACATTTAAATATTCTGCCTCAAAAAAATAGGAAACTAGAAGTAATCATAGATTATGAAAGTGCGTTCGACATATTTTTTTGTATGAGAACTAACGTCTCTCGGGTTTCAATTGTTTTCTCAACATTTGTAATACCACTCCAATTAGTGTTTTAAATAGTACATAGGAGTTAGTATAGAACGCAATCAATCCTATTCAGATGTGTATAAACTGCATCCCAGTTTTTTCATGACCAAGGCTGTCTCCATAATACTAAGTGTCAGTGTAGAACATAAAATATATGTGCATGTGCGTAAACTACACCTTCAGAGAATCCGAACTATTCTTCAAGTGAGACCAAGGCTGGCTGCAGATTATTGAGTGTCCATTGTTATTGCAGAATAATTTCTGATCATATTAGGGTACACAGCAACAAGGAGTACTATAAATTTCCCTCACTTTGTTTTGATATTTAAGTTCCTTGACATATCCAAGTGTGGTTATTCCCTGAATGCAGTGTTAATTTGCATAACCACGATGAAACCACCACGATGCACACATGTGTAGTATTTAAGACCCATTGACATATTTAAATCGGCCGTTGCTAGGGAAAGTTTGCAGCCTCATAAAATCCGTAAAATTAAAGAGTGGGCAATAATTATTGTCAAGGTGACTTATGGGGTAAAGTCTTGTAGTCTGATGACGCCCAAGGGACGTCATGATGACATCATCAAAATCAGAAAATTAACTAAACTCTCCAAGTAATTTTGATCTACTAGTAATTTATGAATATTTTCCGAACCTACGAATTAAGGCCAAAAAAACAGAGCATGCGTTTGCCATTACGAAAAAACATGAAGATTTTACAATACTTTTCAGTCCAATTTTAAGCTTTTTTGGCGAATGAAAAGCCATAACTTTGGCATTTATTGTCGGTTTCCAAAATCCATTCCCGAATATATGCAGAACGTGGTTAACAACATTTTAACGGGAACAAGTTTGGTGTTTAGTGAAAGCGCGCAAAATGTTTAGGATTTTTAGAAACCGGAAGTGGAGAAATTAACGCATGCGCAAAAGTGCCTGATTTGTGAAATAGTCGCAGAACTGTTGTTGCAGTAAAGTCTACGATAATTGGTCGAACAGGATGTGCATTTTCATCCGACTATGGCCAGTTTTGGGGCTTGGCTGAAAACTCCAGTCTGCAATGAGCTAGCTTGATGAGCACTGGAGCACATGCCAGGAACCCATTTCGCGGCAAACCGAAGAGCCAATAGAAATCAAGCTAAAATTAGACCGAGATTCGACAACTTTCACTTGAAGTTGAATCTCGTGGCGTACACAACAGTTTGTTTTCCGACATCAAAAATACTTTTTTTAAGAATGAAAACTGACCTTTTTTTTAAGAGCGACTGTCCACTAATATCGAGCAAACCGCGGCAAAAGATGAAAACAATTTTTCTTCATATTTCGTTTAAAGATAGGCTTTGGTCAGTTAGTAATGTCTCTATCAATTCCAAGACCGCCCATCCCCCCCCCCCCCCCCCCCCAAGGCAAGATGGCGCATTTGACAACCTATCTGTCCCTGGGGTGGGGCATTTGTTTTGCGTCAGCCCGGGCCCGGGGCATTTGTCAAAAAAAAATACTGATCAACACGTGCTTGCTTCATCGATCAACATGGCGGCTAAAAAGTCATCCGTGAACATGACGTTAGGAATTTCCCAGTTTCGGGGTGAAGTGTGCGGTTTGTTGGGAACTGGCTAGTGAATGTGGGATTTGGGGGTATTTACGAAAGTGTTTGAAGGTGAGTACTGCATTACTTTAATAAAGAAAAGCGGTGAAATGTGGCTTTGAAACGGCGACGAAATTTGGCGCGCCCCGGGATGGGGCATTTGCATAACTTAGCTGGCCCCACGGTGGGGCATTTGCAACGTTCTGATTCCAAAATGACAAAATCCCCACAAAATGCCCGGCGGGGGGGGCATGGGCGGGCTTGGAATAGATAGAGACATAAACGTGCTGAGATTCTTTTGTTCAAAAATTATTTAACTTCGAGAAAAAAATTAAAAACGGTTACGGCGGCGTGAGTCCGAGACAGCCTGAAATAAAAGTGATTTTACCGGTCTCTCTAACCTTGCCCTGTACAAACGCTTAAGGAGCTTCGCATTTTTCGAATTCCGATATTTGTTTAGAAAGTATTGATCAACTGTTTGAGTGCAATAATTAGATTATAGCTTTATTCTCAAGATCCTGAGAGCCCACTTAAATACGCTGTAGTACCTGATTTCAGGGCACTTTTTTGAAAAATAAATTTTATATGTGGTATAATTCAGAATTAGGTTGGGTTATCTTCTCAGTGCTTCACACGAGCGGTGCGAATTTCGACGAAATGACAACATGAATTTGTAAACAGTCAAGTCTTACTCTTCGACAATAGTGCAAAATCTCGAGCAGAAACCTATTGAACCAGCAGATTTCAACAATAAACATAACTTAAAAGATTTGAATGAACTTACCTTTAAAACCCATTGCTAGAAAATCGATTCTTACTAAGTTTTCCTCCTTCTAAGTTGCCCTCTACAATTGTTGTAATCCAAGGTCACAATTACCAATTCACTATTCGGCGGGTCAGCTTCCAAACATGATAGAATAATAACGATTTTTGCATTAATCGAATGGCTTTTGACCGCTTAATACAGGAAATGCATTAAAAACATACCTAGCTGCAAAAAAATACACTGTTTCGATTGCATTTCGTGTTTTTGTAGGCAGCAGTTTATAAAAGGGCGGATCCAGCTTTATGCATGTCACGCGCTCTGGTGTTTGTGTGGTCATGTCACGCGCTCTCGTTGTAGAGAGAAGGAGGGAGGGAAGGGAGAGAGATGAAATAATTTTTTTGGGGGGGAGGGATTTTTAACAAACCCTAGTGGGGAAAACATCACAGGGGAGCATTATCAAATTATTTATCCGGCTACCTGATACTAACCAGCTAATTGTGCACAGTACGTACGAGTTTACAACAAAACATCCAGCCTTCATTAGCTATATATAGTTAAGGTTAGAAAACCACAGCAAAAACCGTGTACAATCAATCCTGCCAGACGTTGGATCAAAAAACAGATCTTGATCAGCAAGAAAAAGAAAATATAATGATAAAGTGTCCGAAGACTACTGCAATGCTCATCAAAAACAACGCTTGTAGAGGTTTATACGATATTTCGGCTGGCCAGTACCAGCCTTCTTCAGGTTTATTTTACAGTGGAGGTCACAAATGGATACAAGGCTTATATAAATTGTTAATTACGTAAGTATGAGCGGAAATTACGACATCGATGACATATGTTTTAGCTCTCGAGGCAATAATTCAAAGATTCGAGCTAATCAAATTCGATGGCTCCGATGGAAGTCGTTGCACTGTGAAATATCTAAATCACTACGGTCTTCGTATACATTTTATACTGACCAGAAAAAGAGTGGCCAAGCTGGAATTAATACGATAGATAAAATACACGAACTTCAGGAAAGCACCTGGGTTACGTAAATGTTGCTGTGCCCTTTATAGAGGCCCATCACTTTATTTGAACACAATGCTGACAACTTATTTATCTGTTATTAACCTCGTTTGCTCGGTCCGGTTTTCCCCTTTTTACGGCCCGAGCGCGAAGCGCGCCGAGCAAACGAGGTTAATAACATTTTTATATAGTTTCTTCATTTTCTTTGAGACCGGAAGTGGGCGGAAGGTCCGTACGGGAAGTTATGGACCGCCAATTTACCAATCATAGCTCGCGACTTCGCTATATAATGATTGGCTTCAGTTTGCTTCAACAGCCGGTGGGAGTCTGACTGCCACACAAATAACAATTTAGTATATCACTTTAGCCAGTTAGCTACACTTCAGCTGAGCGGTGTTAGCAAGTGTGCGCAAATGTTCAAGGCAAGGGCGATGACACCGCGACTTCCCATCCTTCCTCTGACACACCGCGCACTTAGCAGCGACAAAGAACGAGTCTGTAATTTCGAACGCGATTGAGTATATATTGTGTTTTGTATAGTCGAGTATGATTAGTCATATTCGATCATGAGAAAAGGTAATGTCTTCGCAAAACATCAAATTTCAAACCACAAATGGTTAGACCTTTTTGTCCTCTCGGATAAAGATGATAAATTGTAGTTCTATCGGTGAATGATCATGAAGAGCCACCTTATAACATTGCCACTGATCAATCGCACTGATGCTATTGTCATCGTTGTCGTTATTGTTGTTGCTATTGTTAATCTGTTTTTGTAAAACGTTAGACAAGTTGTCTCACGAGAGCGCAGTTGGGGCCTAAGTAGCCTGCTTGTAGGCTCTGGTTGATTTTGAGTCCCTGTGGTGGGAGAAAAGAGGGAGAAGGGGGAGAAAGAGATAGGAGAGCCTGCGACAAGACCCTGTGGACGAAAGAGAATTTCAAAAACACAGGATCTTGTCGCAGACTCTACTTTCCCCTTCCTCTTTCTCCCTCTTACCCCTCCTCTCTCCCACCACAAGAACCCCAAATCAACCAATAGCCCCAAATCAACCAGAGCCTACAACTGATCAGGCTAGGGCCTTGGCCGAATGGCATCAAATTAGGCAAAAAGCCTTTATTGACTAGCACTTGTTGTAGTTTGTATCGTTGGCAGGATTCCAGATTTCATTGACGACAAACATAATCATGTAAATAGCCTAAAAGAGGAGTAAAGTGAGGGGTGTTTGGTAAAGACTGAGAGGAGAAAAGAGGAACCCCCGTCCCCTCCTCTTATGCCGCTTCGCAGACTTCTAGTCTGATGCTTTTATTTAGTGCATCAGTATCTCGGTTGTGAGCAATTGGATTTACTAAGGTTAGATTTTTTAATATGTTGGGTTAGGGTTTGGATTAGTTCACTGTAATTCCTCTTCTAATCTAACCCTGACTTAGTATCCCCAATTCCTCGCTAATTTAGGGTTAGTCACTAGACCACGTGGATCGTGGAGATTAACACGAAAACACTTACCAGAACCTACAGGAACAAAATGTCTGTCAGGATCGTCCTGGACGCCTCTTTGTTGGTGCTGCGCTCTGCTTTTGGCCATTTCTTGCCTTTTCGTATTTGGATATTTCTTGAGTAACACGACACGGCTGTGCGCCAGCCAATGCCTAAGGAAGCTAGGGCGATACGCCTACAATGCTTTGAAAAGAGCAGTTCACTTCCATACGTTCGCCGCTAAAACTTAGCTTCCTAGTTTTCACGGCTCTTTATTCGCACTGCTAGTTTTCACGTTATGCACACATTACATGACTACACCCAACCTGTGGAGCGGGGGTGAAAGCTTGCCTCTACGGTATCCGGACGAGGACATTAAACAACCCATTTGGACATGTTGGATGTTAATTGTTTTGTTTCTTATTTATTTTGCGCTGTACCAAATTTGGTTATGAAATCTCAATGAATGGTTTACCATTCATATCAGAAGTACAGCCAACATCAACTGACTGTATAGAAGGCGTATACAATACTATTAGGGAAAGTTCGAATGAGATATAAGCCGGATAAATAATTTGATAATGCTCTCCTGTGATGTTTTTCCCACTAGGGTTAGTAAACCCCTCGTCCATATATTTCATCTCTCTCCCTTCTCTCCCTTCCCCCCCTCCCACCCTCTCCAACAAGAGCGCGTGACGTGACCACGCAAACACCAGAGCGCGTGACATGCATAAAGCTGGATCCGCTCGATCCGCTCTTGTAACTGCTGCCTACAAAAACACGAAATGCGAAATAGTGTATTTTTTTTGCAGCTAGGTATGTTTTTAATACATTTCCTGTATTAAGTGATCAAAAGCCATTCGATTAATGAAAGAATCGTTATTATTCCATCATGTCTGGAAGCTGACATGACCTGCCGAACAGTGAATTGGTAATTGTGACCTTGGATTACAACAATTGAAGAGGGCAACTTAGAAGGAAGAAAACTTAGTAAGAATCGATTTTCTAGCAATGGGTTTAAAAGGTAAGTTCATTCAACTCTTTTAAGTTATGTTTACCTTATTATAGGAAATTAACAATGCACGTTGACAACGCGAAGAAAATTTACGTTACACTAAATTAACGCGAATTTTTCAAAAGTTAGGTTTACATGCATTAAATTAACGCGAATTTTTCGATAACCATCTTGCTTTATTTACTGCGATTTTCATAATTCTGCAAACTCGCACTTTACATTTCTGAACGCCAAACTGCGTTTTGGCTTCCGTCAATAAAACCTTCCAAGACAAGTGCACGGATGTTTCTAAGTTTTTTTTAAAGCCGAAAATTTGGGTTTGAAGCCTAACTAGACCCTATCAATTCAAAAGATCTTTCAAAGCCTCACGGTGAAATCACCAAGAGCTGCTCACTCGTTTGATTGACGGAAACCAAACGCAATAGTGACTCTGAAGAGCCAATAGAGGAGTCATGAACTAATAAGGTTTTGAAATGAAATAAAGGTGCTTTAAAATAACAATGTTGTAAAATAGCGTGCATTAAATTTACATCGACATTAATTAAGATACATTAAATTAACGCGAATTTTGTAAAATCGCGTTAATAAAGTGCATTGTTAATTTCCTATAATAAGGTTTGTTAAAAACTGCTGGTTGAATAGGTTTCTGCTCGAGATTTTGCACTTATTGTCGAAGAGTAAGACTTGACTGTTTACAAATTCATTTTGTCATTTCGTCGAAATTCACACCGCTCGTGTGAAGCACTGAGAAGATAACCCAACCTAATTCTCATATATGTTTTAGATCAATGTCAACTTGTATCAAAAACGAAGCTTGAATGGATTCTGAATTATACCACATATAAAATTTATTTTTCAAAAAAGTGCCCTGAAATTAGCAAACTACAGCGTATTTAAGTAGGCTCTCAGGATCTTGAGAATAAAGCTATAATCTAATTATTGCACTCAAACAGTTGATCAATACTTTCTAAACAAATATCCGAATTCGAAAAATGCGAAGCTCCTTTAGCGTGTGTACAGGGCAAGGTTAGAGAGACCGGTAAAATCACTTTTATTTCAGGCTGTCTCGGACTCAATTTTTGAACAAAAGAATCCCAGCACGTTTACTAACTGACCAAAGCCTATCTTTGAACGAAATATGAAGACAATTGTTTTTTCATCTTTTGCCGCGAAATTCTGGTTTCGCTCGATATTAGTGGACAGTCGCTCTTAATTACTTGCACTGAGGTGCTATCACAACTTTACCAGGTACCCGAAAGCATTATCTGGAAAGAAAAGTGTGCATGTTTGTGGAAGATTTGAGTTGAAAACCTGCCGGTCGAAAATCACTTGACTTCTTGAGTGGCCGTACTTTTCTTCGTGTTTTTCGAAGCCATGTTTTCGCTGGAAGCAGCCATTTCAGCTTCTATATATTTGACAACTATAGATACTATTTACAAGATGTTCTTTCAATCTATCAACAGCGGGAAGAGCTCGGCTACATCTGAGAATCCAATTTTGGATTCCCAGATGTAGTTTGCTTTTAGTTTGCTTTTTGCTCGGTACAAATTATTAATTATTTCCCTTTCTCTAGGTTCAAGTACAGTTAGGCGCCTTTCGAGTTCTGAACGATTCCTTCAAAATTATCGGATTGAGTTTCTTGTCAAGTATTTCTTTCACACGATAAACCAAGCTTTTCGTTTTCCAGCGAAATTCGCGCCCGCCACGGCTTGTTCATTCATGAAAACCTTTAGGGTAAACCACGTGTGAGAGATTACCGGAAATATCCGCGCGTACGGGCGAAAATACGTCACATTGACCTTAGTTAGAAACTCGTGTAAGACACAGTGAGAGAGCTTCGAGCTCGAGCTCGAGTTTGTAGTTCGTACAACGCGAAATAAAGTTGTGTTCAGAACTAAACTTCACATTGGCGGTAGTGGCTGGGATTCGAGCTCAAACTGTGAGAGTAAGTGGTATAATGTCGAGTTATTCAGTGGATTTTGTCGAGAAATATGTCTCTGAAAAAGCCAGCGACAAGTGGCGCCGAAACAGCTACAACTTCAAGAGAAATTAAGGTAAAAACTGAGCCAGTTGGTTGCAATCCCATACACGTTAGTTGAGGTTCTTAAACAAAGTGCAGCTGTTTCTAGAGGAAGTACAGAGGCAACAGTGAGAAATATGAGACCGCCAAGAGTTTATTCAGTCGGCCAAAATTTCAAGACATGGTGGTCACAATTCAATAGGCCTTTTGCAACAGATGGTCACGTGACTTGTTGGCCCATAGCAACGCCATACTGGGTTGCAAGCTAACCAGCTCTCCCTTGACAACCAACAGAGCTTGACTGACCCGTGGTACTCCCATAGCTGGAATTCGAAGCGTTTTTCTTTCTTTGTTACTAAATTCATCTCGAAATAAGTCTGATACAGAAAAATAGTAAAGGTTTTTCTTTACTTTTGATCCGGTATTTTGTCAAGTATGCTGGATAAAATAGAGTTTGGAGTCTCAAACGAATTCACCTCGAATCACAGGCAGCTCAAGCTCAAAGTTTGAATTTATTTGACAGTTGAACTACGAAGGTTGAAACATCCAGAATATCTGGTATTTTATCGCACTAAATGGCAAATGAATAACACAAAAAACGTGCTTTGATGAAGATTAAGTTGTTGTGTCTTGAATTTGGGGGTTTGGGGGCCGATTAAACGAGTTTCTAGGAAACCTGGATTCACTCTACCTAAAGAGAGGAAAGGCCGGCAAGCCGATCGCGATGGCGTGTCACATACCTGTCATCTCCACGGCAAAAATGACCCTTAAATCCACTCAATCGACGTGATACTTCCGGATTCCGTAGACAGATCTCCTTGCTACGTATCCTCCACACATTCAACGAGTACCGAGAAATGATTTTTGTCAACTCGCATTTCGCCGTCCCAAACACCTCTTCACACTTTGATGAGACACCGGAAGTCCGATCGAAAGGATGCCTCGTTTTGGAGCTTTCCCATCCAATTGGTGCGGCGGTGATTTTCAACTCCTGCATTCATTCCTCCATTCATTCCTCCTTATGTTATATTCTAATTTAACTCAAGTTTAATTTTATTGCTCTGTTGAAACATTCATTTAACTATGAAACTCAGTGAGCTACCTATTTACATATAGGCAGTGGCCAACTCGAAAGCCTTTAGCTACTTTGGCCACTGCACACTAATAACATATTCCTTATTTATTTTATTTATTATTATCTATTCTCTCAATATGTGTATATTTATAAAATTTGAATTTCTCTACTGTAATGTCTCCCTAAATAGTGTAAAAAAAATAACAACAACAACAACTTGAAATTGAAACCGTGAGTCAGCATATGACCGGGTTGAGCTATTTTAGATATGTTTCCAGGATAACTGCCTTCTGACTCCGCTGCGATCCGTGCACGCTTGCCATCATTGTCGAGATTGAGAATGATCTATTGTTCTTTGAGGTGATTTACTAACACTTTATTGTCCTGGTTATGGTTTGATTGGATTCTCAAAGTGTGGGCACGAGAACTCCCATGAGATATGTTCTAAATATAGCTCAATCCGGTCATACGCTGACTCACAGACCTAGTATCGGAGATGGACGCTCCTGGTAATGGGCTCCTGGTATTTATGATAATTTGAGATAAATTTTATAAGGAATAAAACCGGCGATCTCATGGTAAGAGTAATCATGTACCGTAAATGTTCTAATAGAGACCCTGGGTTTCTATTCCTTGGATTGATTTTCAGGGTGGGTTACAATTAGAACATGGGCCACAATTAGAGCACTGGGTCACTATTATAGATGCTAAAATTAGGGTCCATAAATAGAAACCCACCCCCCAACCTCTGCGATCGTAAAATAACACAAATAACGAAATGTTAAACGATTCTGAACTGAAAACTTGCTTTTTAATCAAACATGTCATCGTCATTGATACATTGTTTTGCTTCTTTCATGCTTTGTAAATAAAAGACCGATAAAACAATAATGTGGATTTAGTATAATTACTTTTGAATTGAAATAAAATGTTCTAATAGTGACCCCCTGGGTTACAAATAGAGCACTGGGTCATTATTGCATATTGATTTTCAGGGTGGGTTTCAATTAGAACATGGGTCACACTGAAAACTTGCTTTTTAATCAAACATGTCATCGTCATTGATACATTGTTTTGCTTCTTTCATGCTTTGTAAATAAAAGACCGATAAAACAATAATGTGGATTTAGTATAATTACTTTTGAATTGAAATAAAATGTTCTAATAGTGACCCCCTGGGTTACAAATAGAGCACTGGGTCATTATTGCATATTGATTTTCAGGGTGGGTTTCAATTAGAACATGGGTCACACTTAGAGCACTGGGTTTCTATTAGAATATTTACGGTATGCATACAAAACAAATCAATTGGTTACAGCTAACTGCTAACTTTTATGAAGTTCACGGTTAATTAATTAATTTACATATTAAGATTTGAAAACCAGGAGTATCCGGCATCTTTCATTTTCAGGTATAAAGGCAATTTTAAACTCGATTTAAAACTGTTTTCCCATGTCTCCGGTTACGACTGACTCACATGATTAATTGAACTTACCTAAAATATCTCCAAGAAAACAATTCTAAAAAGGCCTTAATTTTGGAAACGCCGAGACGCCTGGTTATTGACGATACTAGTACGTACACATTAAAGAGTTAAATCATTATAATGATTTAAAAAGTTTGTCTTTTCGCATATTCTGTGCAGTTGTGTGTCCCTTTTGTTTCACAGATTTCAGATAAACTGTAACAATAAACCGTAACAATTATTAGGTATAACTACAACGTATGGTAGAAAAATAAGGCATATTAAATAATAAAATTTTCCTATATTAGTTTACGAGTACTGTTATGACTCGACACAAAGAGTAGCCGATAATAGCCTGCTACGAAAATTCCCTGTTTGGCCTTGTTTTTTTACGAGAGGGCCCTTAAAAGCGGTAGCTACTGCACTTGTGCGTACAACTTGAAAATGCCTAGCTACGTCCCTGCTTGTAAGTTTTGTTTTTCGTTTATTTTTCGTTTATTTTTTCACTCGTGGTAAATTCTGGTCACTCGTGGTTACTCGTGGTCACTCGTGTGCACTTATAGACAGTATCGAATGGTCCCGCTAAATACAGGTTTCAGTATGAAACGGACTGTTGTTTGGGTCACTTGAGCTCTTGGGCTAATTCGTGCATTAACTGTATTATCTTTCAGCATGACTGCTTTGTCTGACTATTTTGTTATTTAATTTGAACTTTTGAACTTTACGCAGTTAACATTGAACCACTTTATTGCCGTTTCTGCAACACAAATACGAAATTAATGCTTAAAGGTTGTTATCATCATCATCATTTCATCATCATCATAATTATTTATTACGAAAAACCACCAATTACAAACATGTATAAAAAGGCACTACTACACTACGCTACACTACACTACATACCAATACACAACTTCACATAATTAGAAATATAATTAAATAGATGCCATATTATAACGAATAAACTAGCGGTGGAGAAAAACAGTCTAAATAGAAGCTGAAAGCTTATTATATTTAGACTGTCTTTTTTTCTTTAGATTGTACTTTTTGTGTTTATAGTACAATAATATTAACTTAATACAGATAAAGAAGTATTATGGAGAAAGGAAGAAGGAGTAAGAAAAGAGAAAACGATGAAGTATTCAATTATAAGTGGAAGAGATTCAAACAAGAGGATTATAAATTAATCAAATATTTTTTCAGTTTATATTTAAAGTTTATAAGGGAAGTACAGCGTTTCAGTTCATTAGGAAGAGGGTTCCAAAACTTGGGACCCTGATAAATTATGGAGAAATGTTGGTTCTACGAAATTTAGGCCTGTACTCATGAGCTATCCTAGTGTTGTAGGAATGAAAGCTAGAGTTAGTGTTGAACATTTCTTGAAGAACATGTGGTAGTAACTTTCTTTCATAAGAAAACATAAATACACCTACTTATAATAAATTTATATGCATTCGATAAAGTTAAGAGATTGCTGGCTGAGAAAAGTGGTGCAGTATGGGCATCAAAACTTGATTTTGTAATTATTCTAATAAATATTTTCTACAACACCACTACCCGATGTAGAGTACTAGCATAAGTATGCCCCAAATAACATTACCATAATGCAGATAGGGATAAACAAGTGCAAAATATAGGCTGCGAAGTGAAGTTTGGGAGAGAAAGAAATCTAGATTTAGAAATAATACCTATGGATTTTGATATGTTATTGGTAATTGTTTCCATATGTTCTTTCCAGTTGAGGTGTTCATCAATAAAAACTCCCAAAAATGTTATGCTTTGTTTTAAGATAATAACTTCATAATTGAGTTTAAGATGAGAGCCACTAATAGCTAGTTTCCTTTGTTTAGATCTAAATATGATGTAGTTTGTTTTGTTAGTATTAATAGTAAGCTTGTAGAATAAAGAGTTTCAATATTTTTATCTGTACAAAAAACATTAGTGTCATCTGCAAATAATATAAACTATAGCACATTAGAAGATTGGTGAATATCATTAACGTATAAGATGAACAACAGGGGGGGCCAATAATGGACCCTGTAGGACACCGCATACAACAGATTGATAGTCTGAGCATTTACCCCTAAATTCGACAAATTGTTTGCGATTAATTAAATAGCTATAAATCCAGTTAGACGCAAGACCTCTAATTCCATAGTGTTGTAATTTATCAAGTAGAATTGTATGGTTTACGGTATCAAAGGCTTTAGACAAGTCCAGAAATACCCCTGTACAAAGTTCTTTAGTTTGGAGTTTAGTTTGAGTTTATTTTACACCATAATTTACAAATTTATACAATATAATATTAAATAACAGACTATAAAATACACACACATACTACAATAGGAAAACGATACCTCACACTCAACATTAATCATTTATTGGTGTAAGGGCATCAAATAGTTACTTAAATACGATGCCCTTAAAGTGCCCCTACGATCAAATTTTGACATATCAATGTTTTTGCATATTCATAAAGTAGAGTTCATATATTATTACCAGTTCAAATTGTTTTTCGATACAACGACAGGAAGTCTTATTTTTTTAGCTCCGAATATTGAATCTACACGTCCGCCATTACTGGAAGCCGTGCCCTTTGTTCAGCTTTAAACAAAGGTTTATTCACCGGAAATGATGTCATACACTTAACGCTCGCCTGCAGAGCACAGCGCCTGGAGGCATATTTCTACTAAAAACGTCTTCACGTACATAAGAAGAAAGTTATATTTATCTTTGCGAGGTTGGCTACTTTTTTATGCACGCTATTTCGCGCCACGAGGTTGTCGTGTTAAGTGTATGACATCACTTCCGGTGAATAAACCTTTGTTTAAAGCTGAACAAAGGGCACGGCTTCCAGCAATGGCGGACAGGATTTTACCGGTAAACTCTCCTAAAATTTGTGGTTTAAGATGCCCATTTGGGAATATTTTTTATTATTTCGGATATTTCTAATACTGATTGACCTATAGACACTGAAAAAGTGGCAAATCGAAATGGTAAATTTTCGTCGTAGTGGCACTTTAAATCTGCTCGTGATAATTATTACTAGGAAAAAACAAAAGGAACATTTCTGCCAAAATAATGCATAATAAATATCAATATTGGGAAAGGTAGTGAGAAAAAAAATGCTTTTTTAGTTGTTTTCTGGAATGTATGCTTTTAATTCGAAGAGGTAAGTTATTCCAATAATAAAGACATATTACTGTGGGGGGAAATTTTCTCAAATTTAATCGATATCGTTCAATGTAAAAAAATTGATTTGTAGGGCTTCTTGTTTGGTAAGAATGTTGTTCTGAGACATATTTCATATTAATTAAACAGCTTTTGCTTTCGGTCATAGATTCATAAATGAAAAGACATGTATTCATTTTAACTATGTCAGGAAGTTTAAGTACATTAAGTTTAATATAATATGGAGTGATATGCTCTCTTATAGGAACATCACATATAACACAACTAACCTTATTTTGAAGTTTAGCTAGGATAGATAACGGACTGTCATAGTTGTTTCCCCAAATTATACAGCCATAGCTTATAAATGGTTAAATTAAAGAATAATATAAATTTAGAAGGCTGTTGAAGGGTAAATATGTTTTACACTTAATGAGAACATTAATATTTTTACTAAGTTTATTATTTAAATATTCGATATGTTCTGACCAAGTAAGGTGGGTGTCAATGTAAAAACCTAAATATTTGAGACTGTGACAGTATTGGCTATTTTTAAAGGAGGATATAGATTATATGATTGTTTTTGTTGAGGTTGAAATATTAAATAATTAGTTTTTTCAATGTTTAAAGTGAGTTTGTTGGCACATAACCAGTTATACAAATCACTTACGTTGCTACATGTATTTATATTGGGTATAATTAAATCTAAATCAGGTCCAGCAACAGTAACCGATGTATCGTCAGCAAACATACGGACAGAAAAATAAGTTGTCGACCTTGGAAAGTCATTTACATATAATAGAAAAAGTAAAAAGCGTAGAACTGAACATACTCTTTGTTGTCTAGATTGCAAATATGATCTAAACCAGTTATGAGATTTACCTTTTATACCGTAATTAATTAGCTTAGATAGTAATGTGGCATGGTCTACCGTATCAAAAGCTTTTGTAAGGTCTAAAAATATTGTAATCACATATAGTCCTTCATCTAAATATCGAGTTATTTCGTCAATAAGATCTACCACACAATCTGTTGTATTTAATCCTGAGCGAAAACCATATTGCAGTGGAGATAACAAGTTATGAAAACATAAGTAAGTAGATAATTGATTATATATTACTCTTTCAAAACTTTTACTAAAAATAGGAAGAATTGAAATTGGCCTGTAGTTGTTACAGTTTGTACGCTCTCCTTTTTTAAGAATTGGAAGAACTTTAGCAAGTATTAAGGAGTCATGGAAAACACCATTATTTATAGATAGATTGATCACATATGCTAATGTTTACATAGTTCAAGTGCTGCGAGTTTAAGCATACGGGGATGTACACCACCAATACCAAACGATTTATTTGGATTTAAGTTTTCTGGAATTAAATAAATTTCTACCTCATTAGTTTGATCAATTATATATTTATTTGTTGGTCTTTTGTTTACGAGTATTTATATTATAAAAAAACCATGAGGTAGCTTGGAAGATAATAATACTGGAATATCTGCAAAGTAAGAATTTAAAGCATTTGCAGTGGAATTTGAACTGTGATAAGTTTTTTCATTCTTAGTAATTCCATTAATTGTTGAAGAACGTCGTTTGTTATTGATAATAAAATTTATATTGTCCCATAATTTCTTAGAATTGTTAGAGTTAGTCATTAAAGAATTATAATATGTAGTTCGTAATATCAACAATGTTGTTTCTATATAGTTTGTATTTATTTAAATATTTAACTTTTTAGTTTTTAGCCATATTTTCTTCAACCTGTAGTTACCCAGGGTTTATGTTTACTTGTTTTTAAACGAACATATTTCACGGGGGCATGCATATTACAAACATAATTAAATTTGTGTCAAGTGGTTTAGTAAGTCATTTTTTTTTTTGCAATTGTAAACATCTGTCCAATCAATCGTTTCTACGTCATGTTTAAATTCGTTTATGTAAAAATGTTTAAAATCACGAACCTCTACCTTATCAGGAAAATGACTTTTTGTAGGGTTATATAATAAACAAAATACAGGACGATGATCGGAAATTTGTAAGTTCTTTGCAAAAGGGCAAGAGAAGTAGAGTGCCGAGATCTAAAGCCAAATTGGTTATCATAAAGCACAATGTTCTTATTTATAAATCTAGGATACGATTAAACATAGCTTTTAAAAAAAAATCAGAGAAAGCAGGTAATATAGAAATAGGTCTATAATTAGTGAAGAAAGGGATTATCAGCTTTAAAAATTGGTGTGACTTTAGCAGTTTTAAGGTTTTGTGGCACGGATCCAGCAGAAATAGAAAGATTGATGACGTGAGCTAAGGGTGCAGAAAGATAAAATATGCTATCTTTAACGTCTGTGATACTAACATGATCAAATCCTGCAGCCTTACCAGATTTAAAACTACTTGCAATGTTCACAATTTCGCTCTCAGTTACTGGCTCAAGAAAGCAGGAATGTATAATGCGTTCTTTAAGATATTGTTTGTGGCTATTGCAATATTCTGGGATTTGTTTTGTTAAGTTTGGTCCAATATTAGTAAAATATTCGCAAAATGTATTTGCAATAGAAGCAGGGATCCATTGTGGACAAATGTGGATGGAAATGTTGATCTAGATTTCCTCTTATTGATAATTTCATTTAACAATCTCCATACAGCTCTCATATCACCTTTGATAGATTCTAATTTTATAATCATAATATTTCTTTTTAGCTATCTTCAACAGATAAGTAAGCTTGTTTTTACATTTTTTACATATTGTTTCATTAGTATCAGTAGGATACTTCAGAAAGGTTTTATAAAGCTTAGTTTTGGTCTTAATGGATGTTAGGAAACCCGTTGAAATCCATGGCTTAGAAAACAATTTGGCTTTCTTATGAGACACAGGCTTAAATGGAAAACATTTTTCATAAATGTTGGTATATGTAGATAAAAAATAATTGTAAGCCTGATCAGTATCTTGATTATCATACAACGCACTCCAGTCATGCTCACATAACTCCTGGCTAAACTTATGTTTGGTAGATGGGTTAACAAATCGCCTAGAGAAGGTTACCTTAGACTGAGTTAGAGTTATTTGGTTCTAAACCAGTTTGATGAAGAATAGTGAAGATAGATAGGTGATCAGATATATATGTATAGAAAAGGCCATTAGTAGTCTCACATTCAAGGGTATTAGTGAAAATATTATCAATTAAAGTTGCGGTATGTGAAGTTATTCTGGTGGGACGAGATATAAGAGGAAAGAAGGACTGAGAGAACATATCATCTAAAAAATAAATCCAAGTTAAAATCCCCCATTAGAAAACAAGGTTTTTGTTCCCTGGATACTTTTGCTAATATTTCATTCATAATATTAAGATAATCTATGACATTAACCCTAGGGAGCCTTTAAATAGTTCCAATAATGACATTTTTTAGATTAGGTCTTTCTATCTCTATAAACAATTATTCAACAATTTGTTAATTAAAGTGGCTCAGATCATCCCTTAATCGATTCTTAAGTTCAATATTTACAAAGACACCAACACCTCCTCCTGAAGTTTCTTTTCTACACTTATGAATAAAATCATATCCGTCAATATTGGTTGTGTCTTTGGCATTTTTTAACCAAGTTTCTGAAATACCAATAACAGAAAAATTATGATTGATAGAGTTCAGGAAGTCAGTGAGCTGATTCAGATTCTGATTTAAGCTACGTATATTTAAATGTAGGAAGGAAAAGGAGGAGCGTTGCTTTGATAATAATTCATTAAATTCATCCTGAATATAGCAGTTGCTATTATTAGTAGTGTAAAATTGCTGATCAGGGTCAATGTCAAACGTTCTCTTCGTATAATGATCAGAAAATGGGTCACTATCAGAACTAGGTGAACCATTATTGTTGATTTCATTGTTACTTATCTTCGACTGCCCATTACGTGCTGAGCTTCTGCAGGTCACCAATAGTAGTAAATGTGATGATAGAGGAGTTATCAGTCTCCCTCAGGTGGACTTATAGTATTACAAATCCGTGTCAGGGAATATCAAAATTCGATTTAGTTCAAAAGTTATCATGCTCTCCGTGAAAAGGCGAAAAATAGTCCGAGTAGATATGCGGGAAACGCCGTCAAGAGCTCTCTTTTTAGAATTTCCCAATTCTCCGACTTTCTTTTTGCAGCTGATATATCAGTTGACATTCTGTAAAAAAACCTATCAGACAAATCGAATAAATTCTTCTTGAGTTGGAGCTTTTTAAAAACTCGAGTTTGGTTGAAAATCGAAAGCGTAGAAAATAGCACTTCAAAAAATATAGCCATCTACAATTAGCGAGCTCTCAGCCAGTCATTTCTCATCACAGTTTAACTATCTGTCAAGCTTTCCCGCCAATGTTGATTTCCGATCAAAGCTACGCGCCGCATCGATAAAATTTTATAGCCGGTTCTAGTTTTCTTGTGACTTGCAGAATGGGAAAGACAAAAAGACCTTGAGGGACAAAGCCAAGGCGAACACCTATTAAATGGCAAAGGAAGGGCACAGAAATCAAAGGCCTTGAATACCAGTGACAGCGATTTGCAGGAGTCTGCAACAGCACGGCAAATAGCGAGATCGTTTCAAGCAATTCAGAATTTATGTTTCCATCTCAGCTTTCTTGGAACAAATCTTCTCTCGGCTGGTTCCTATCAATTCTTCTTTATGTTGAGATGTGGACCACTCGGCAGTCTGTCTAAACCCTTGTTGGGTTTTGCGAGGCTCGTAGTCGTATGCATTGCTTGGCCTTGTTTTGCTTTTTACCGCCTCACTGGTTAGCTCAGTTGATAGAGCACGGTCTAGAGTGCGGGAGGTTGGGGGTTTGAACCCGGCCGCGTCCTTGGGCAGGGATGTTTATAAGCCGTTGGCCTTGTCTCCTTCTACTTCTAATTAGTGTTTGAAGGTGACGTGAAAGAACCTGTTGTACTACTCGAAAAAGAGAAGGGGATTGTCACCCGGTACAGCAGCCTGGCCATTGCACTAACCACACACTCAACATTGTAAACTGCGTGGCAGCCATTGGCGTCCGATTCAAACGTCGAACTTTTCATGCGCCGAACGCAATTGAAACAAAAGATAATTACGCGGCTTCTTTTGATCTAATTAGGTTCGACGCATGAAAAGTTCGACGTTTGAATCGGGCCTAAGTAGTCCGAAAAATTCACTGACGGGATATGTCAGTAAAATGTAAAGCGCCACGAGACTGTGGTATATGGCGCTATATAAATATGGCCTATTATTATTATTTCCAAGCTAAGGGCATCCTGCTTGCTTTTTGGAAGACATAAGACCAACAATCCATGGAAATGAATGTATCATGTCCCTTTACTCAGAGTACTGCACAGTTCATTTAGCATATCAAAATCATTGCAACAGTAGAAGACATTTGGTATTGGTCATCGCTTTGAAGTAAATGCGATTTTATTTGAGAGAGATAACAACTTCAGTCGCATTACAAGTTTATAATATGGCTTACCTGTTGATAGCAGAACTATACGAGGCAGAATTCAGAATTCAGAATTTGACCGCTCCAAAATCTCTCCTACTGCAGCTCCCGCCATTACAAAGGTCACACAAATGGACATTTAACAGCAATTGGTTGCACTCTAAACTCGAGAAACCTCGGTGTTCTTTACATCAAAACACTGGAAATGTATTCTCTTATCTGAACTCAGCGGTAGAAAGTCAGTTCAGACATACGTATTCAAGCTAAATCCTGTTTTCTTCTGCTTGGTCGTCAATCAACGAGTAGCGCCTCGTAAAAATTCACTTCACTCGCGAAAGCAAATTTTTCAAACGAAATCTTAATATAATCACTCCAAACAGTTATCTGTTGCAGATTAGATGTTACTTAACTTTGATTTGAAGGTAGAATGTTTTCATAAATCATTTATTTGTTTTAGAAGGCAAAATAGATACCGGATGTAGGCTCGGTTTCCAGCCGTTGGGGTTTCGTTAAGCCCGCGATCCTCTCCCCACTCACGGCTGAGACATTGTCGGTTATTAACCAATCAAAAACTTGTCACTAAATTCCTGTCGCTGAATGTATTTGCATAAATTACATTGTAAACTTTTCAAAGCCGGATCAGAGGTCCAAAATGCGTTTAAATTTGTTCTGGAAAAGTTTGGTTTCGAATAAATCAAGGATTCACACAAGGAAACAGTAAGAGAGTTAGTTTTGGGTGAAGGAACATTGGCAGTAAACGCTCCCGCTCTGGAAAGTCACTTGGGAAACCGTCACTTGTAGTTGTACCAAGCTCGAAGGTAGCGAAGCTATTAAAACCCGGAATATATGTTCAGTCATTTCTCATTTAACTTTGCGTATGCAAGAACAGGTAGTCATTCTTACTTCAAAGAAATTTATAGCCTGCTTGCAGGCGGTGGAGGGTGTTTTTTCGCGCAGCAAACGGATCATCGAAGCGGCCGCCATATTGGCCGAGCGTGATTGAGACCTGGGATCGAATGACAAATGGAGGGGGGAGGGGGGTGGGAGAGAACAAGCAGATCTGAAAGACCGCCTGCACGAACACCCCTGGTTTCTGAGTATCCGCCCACCGCGCACATGATTTCCGTTAACTTGTAACCCATTCTTAATTGACCAATAGGAGTCGACGTGTGACAGTCTGCCAATTTTTGATTTGGTTTGATTGAAATGCGTGCAATATTCAAAACAAACTTCGCTCGCTGTCAAATGCAATGCAAAATGTAGTAAAATTGTCAATTGGTTCTCAGATACGGAAATTTCAATAAAACCAGCTATTTTTGTTCAAAGTTCTCCATGGAAAGGACTGCGACAGTACCACTTTAGATATATATGTAGACAGTTCGGGTTTTATAGCTTGTTGCGTTCGCCCCAAAGAGTATCTCAAAGAGTTTTCAAATCCTCCGAAATACATACATTTAATACAAGCTGCTTCACAAAGACGTCCAGGCCGCAGTCAGGTGCCATACAAGCGGTTGCTTTCTTTCTTAAAAGAATTAAGCTTGCATAAAGATAAATACAGCATGGAAAAAATCTCTAAACTTCAAAGAAAACTCCGATGGAGACAATTTTGTCTGGAACTCGAATTGAAGAACTCGTGGACAAACAAACTACGAGTGCAAAGTACACATGTAAATGTTGTGATCGTCTTTCTCTGACAACTCGAAGTCCATCTTAGTGAATGTTTGCCGAAAGAAATGGACGACCGTTGCATAAATGTATTGAGGCGGATTTCTGATTATTTCCTAGTTTAACGGCCGTGAAGTCAATAGCCGGATTGCATCTCTGCAATTTGGTCGACAACAATACTTTTCAGTGGCGAATTAAATCACGGTTCGTTGTCAAGTTCTCTTTACCGTAAACAAAGCCTGTCGAAAGCACAGCCAGAACGGCAGGTTTAAAGTACAGGTAACAATTCACAGGTCAGGTTGTTAAATTCTAAGACAAAATAAAGGCTCTGTATACTAGCTTCCTCCTGCTCTATTTTCAAAGTACCATTACCCAGCCGCGGAGAAAGAAGCGAGCAGCTGTGTTCTCTCTAGAAAACCTCTGGAACCGGGGTTAAGGCGAAGGAGATAACTTTGAAAACAGAGCAGGAGGAAGCTATATACAGAGCCTGATATTTACGGTTTACGAACTTGCGAAAAGAGAACTCGACAACAAACCTCTCGCAGTTCGCCGATCGCCGCCTTCGCGGCTCTTTCTCCGTGGCTGTTCTCTCTAGAAAACCTCTGCAACCAGGGTACTTCACTTTAGTCTTCAAAAAAGACAAAGCCTTTTGTATTAATCGCCATATTTTATCAACTGCAAGCTCACCGACACAACTCTTATTCTAGTTACGCCGCTTCGCAGGCTACACTTATTCCTTTCAGTTCTTGCTTTCAACACTTGCCGCTATAAGCTTTGATTGACACCGTTTCAGCCAATCATATACCCCGTCCGCTGGTGGACGGGATCTAACTTTTGTACTCAGAAACCAGGGGTGTTCGTGCAGGCGGTCTTTCAGATCTGCTTGTTCTACCCCACCCCCCTCCCCCTCCTTTTGTCATTCGATCCCAGGTCGCAATCACGCTCGGCCAATATGGCGGCCGCTTCGATGATCCGTAAACACCCTCCACCGCCTGCAAGCAGGCTAAGAAATTTAGTGCTGCTTTTATCGGAGAAGAAAAGACGGACGACTCCATATCAAAAGAGTGATAAGACAGGAAATCACGTCTGACTCAGGCCACGTTTACGCGTTTTACTCTAAGATCACAATTCACTTTAAAATCGCTGCATCAAACGAGTTTTACAATTCTTCAAGTCCTACATGTATGTACTACGTTTGTGCATTTTTTAAGGTCTCCAAGACATAATCTTCACAAGTATTGAGCGGGAATACTCGACTTTAGCTCAGAATAGTTCCGAGATAATATCTGAACTTTATCCCGGTAAATGTCGGCTTTTATTTAAATTTCTGTCAGTGAGGTGTCTTGAGCGGCACTAATATTAAAGAGTAACAAATAATGCATCCTAGTTTCTCAATGATTTTAAATGGCATTTGTTCTTGAGAATTCATTTCACACTTGGAGTTTTAGTTTAGAGTTCCAGTGTGTTTACCAACGCTACAGTCGTGAAAGGGTAAACAGCTTTTCTTGTCAAAACACGCAAATTGAAAAATATCGAATTTTAATCAGCTGACGTCACGGACACGGTGTGTTGACCGCGCGCCCAGCCGTTAGTGGGGGGAGACTTTGGAGAAACGATACCCCAACGGCTGAAACCGAGCATATACCGGAAGTGAGTCACCGGATATCGATATGTAGACTTTTGTACGCAATGACTTTGATATGATTTCTATGTGCATATAAGTATAGGTTGTTAAATGGCTTCAACCATCTTGGGTAAAATATCAAATCATATATTTGTTACGAAGGAGGTGTTCAGATGTTGAGGGTAAAATTTTACCATTGTTGTTATACTGGTATGCTAACCATTTACATCAAACAAGGACCCGCACTATAAAAGGGAGAAGACCCTCGCCCTTTGGAAATCGAAATTTGAAATATAAATTCAGAGCAGTCAAGCAAGAAGATGGAAACAACTAGTTGTACTAATGCATAAAATATTAAATGGGAACGCACCAGATTATTTGTCGAAATTATTTGGAAACATTCTAATAATCTAAGAAGTTTAGCTTATAATAGACGACAATCTGAAGCTGGGAAACTCAGCTTTCATTATCAAGGGGCTGTTCTCTGGAACAGGTTAACTAATGAAACCAAAGGCCAAACAAATTTGACATCCTTCAAGAAGCTATTATAATGTATTTAATTTCTATAGTATTATCACTTATATTAAGACTTATTTATTATTGTAATTTAATAGTTTTAGGTTAATTAATTGAGATAGTAGTAAATATATATTAAAATATAGGTAACTTCGATAGTTTAAACTAAGCTAGTCATAATTTAAGAAATAATATATACTTGTAACTATACTGACACTTTATCTATTTATTTATTCATAAAGTTATTCTTATTTTAGATAGTTTAATGAAGTTAGTTATAATTTAAGAAATTATGTAAATATTTGTAAGTATAATGTAGATTTTACTTATGTATGTATTCTAAACACGGCTCTCCGGGAGAGCATGTAATTTACATGATGACACTCCGTGGATAAATAACGAGTATGTGTGTATGTATGTATGTATGTTCACCGCTATTTTGGTTGTCAAGGACTTAACCTGCAAAAACCTGCATTGCAACACTATTTGATCGCCCGATGACCTGGGACCTAATGTCGCACTCGAGACAGCCGTGACTTAAATGCATCCACGTGATCCCCATACATCATAATCTTTTGGACGAAGAAAAAAAAACAGTATTCGCGTTGTCTTGTTGCGGAATTTGAAAGAAAGGGCATAGGATGTTGCTTTAGTTTGGTAAACTGCCTTCTTTGCATATATGAGCCTAATGCAGGCACCAAATTGATTAGAAAATACAATTAAATCAGCTTTTAATTGATACTAATCTATTACATTCCCTATCTAATTTTCAGAGAGGAAATCAAGATCCTTCAAAGGAAGAGTTTTATTTTATCAAGTTTCCTAACATTTTCGTTTACAACAAGACTACTGACAGCTCTAATATCTATTACCGCTCTGGTTTACTCTGGAGTTCATCTTTCCGCTTCAAGCATTTTCACCCTGACTACGATTTTAGATATTATGACTACTGCAGTTTGTGGAAATCTCTGCGAAGAATTTTACATTGTCTCAGAATCAAGAGTTGCCGTTGATAGAGTTGAACGGTTTTTGTGGACACCATCAGAAACACATTCTTCTCACCATGGGGATGAAGAAAGGAATGGAAAAATAATCTTCAGTAACAGCGGTAGTGTTAAACGTTCGAAACGTATTATCTGGAAATGGAGGGAACATTTCCCCGAAACAACAACATCACCAGATAGAGTTAAGAAGATGGAAACTGGCACCCATTTACGAACTGTTATGGAACCACACCTAACACTAACTGATGTATCAGCCGGTTGGATTAAAGAAGATGATGAGTGTACTTTACATGGGATATCTCTTAGAACCACGGGTAGCCAACTTCTCATTATCACTGGAGCTGTTGGTAGTGGTAAGTCGTCATTGCTTATGGCAATTCAAGACGAAATTCCCGTTAAATCAGGGCGAATGTCTGTTCACGGTAAAGTTGCTTATGTAAGTCAAATCCCATGGGTGTTCTTCGGGACTGTCAGAGAAAATATCCTCTTTGGAAAATCTTTTAATCAACAAAGGTACAAGGAGGTTCTAGAAGCGTGCGATCTTCAAGAAGATATGAGACACCTTGCAAAAGGAGACTTAAGTATGATCGGAGAACGCGGGGTGAGCCTAAGTGGTGGTCAGCGGGCACGTGTAAGTCTAGCACGCGCAGTGTACTCCGATGCTGACATTTTCTTATTGGATGACCCTCTGAGTGCTGTAGACGGTAAAGTTGGTCAACACATCTTTGACAAGTGTATCTGTGGAGAGTTATCTGGTCGCCTAAGGATTCTAGCCACACACCAACTGCAACATCTTCATCGAGCTGACAACATTGTAGTTTTGAGGAAAGGTCGTGTTGTTGGTGAAGGATTATATAAAGATCTTACGATAAATGGCATACTTAGCGAAGCCGAGAAACTTCACAACACAAAAGAGCAAAGGCTTGAAAGATCGGGAGGTCGTTCAAACGTTCCCGAGAGAGGAGAGAGTGGCAGCCGTGATATGATGGAAGAGGATGAGGATCGAATGGTGGGTACAATCACATGGCGTCTATACTGGGACTACCTTAGAGCTGGTGTGCCTGCTGTGCTGATCATCTGCCTTTTTGTATTGTTCCTCGTGATGGAAGGTGAGAACAGTTTGAATGTAGTAACTATTGTTAAAATGGCCGATTTCTAATTTGTGATATACGTTTTGGAGAAAACAATCCTTCACTGAAAGTAACTATAGATACCCAGATACCCTCAATGTTAGGTAAGGAGAAAAACGTTTTTAAAAATCCCATTGATATTATGCTAGTCGAATTATGCTTTGTATCATTAAAGTGAATACTTTATCGTTTAGTTTCACTACTAGCCCCAAACTGGTGGTTGTCATGTATGACAATGATGTCACACAACGAACAGAAGAGCAATACAATACTTGGCATCTACGGAGCATTAACGGCAGCTGCCTTTGTGTTGTCCCTATCGAGCATTGGTCTGTCCTTTTTCTCTGTGGTGAAGTCGTCAGAAAATCTCCATGATAAAATGACGGTAGCTGTTATCAAGTCGCCTGTGCTGTTCTTTGACACCAATCCAGTAGGACGTATACTTAACCGCTTCTCAAAAGACACAGGCACCATGGATGACTTAATCCCCTTTGGAATGACTATATCTCTTTTGTATTGTTTACATTTCGCTGGCATCGTCATTCTCTCAGCTGTGGCGAATGCCTGGTTGCTTATTGCAATCATTCCCCTGGTAATGGTGTTTGCATACCTTGGAAAATACTACCTTAAGACTGGTCGTGAGCTGAATAGACTGGAAGCGATTAGCTGCAGTCCTGTGTATGCGCACATGGTCGACACCATCACAGGGTTGGAAATCATAAGATCCTCGAATATGGAGGCCAATTTCTTTGATAAGCACATAAGGTAAGACGTTTAGTTACTTTTATCTTTTGCATACAAAGAAAGCAAACGTGTATTAATATTTATAGTATTAATATGCCCGGTAATATATTTTTATTGTCATAATTTCATTTCGAATTAGAGTATCGTAACATTTTTGGTGGGTTTCAAAAGAAACGCCTTAACGTGTCTATAAGCCCATGTTTGTGTCATTAAAATCGATTCTACATCAAGTAAATGGGAAGACATGTTGGATGGCAGGAATAATGAAATTTGTTTAATCATGTGAAAAAATAAATCTCAAAGAAATGACATTCTATTGTTCCTGCCATCCAACATGGCTGCCATCACGTGATGGTACAAACCCTCTATCGTAAAATATGTCTTGATTTCAATGTTGTGTCTATGTGTTATAAATACAATAACCTATTTGTGCCCTGATTTGTCGTCCGCGGACATTATCTGATCCGAGAAGAGAACAGTTCCCGAGAGCGAAGCTCGAGGGGGAACTGTGAGCTTCGAGGATCAGATAATGTCCAAGGAGAAATATCAGGGCATTTTCGACGCCACAATGTAGGTTATTGGTACTATCATCCTTCAAATATTTTCTTTGACGCTCGCTTATAAATACGCTCACAGAGGGTGTATTCGCTGCTATTTCCCGCTCGCGTAGAGAAATTATCGGGTAACGTTTCGCATTTCACCAATTACGAGCGAGAGAGAATATTTGATGGGTTATAAAGGTTTCTATTTTCAATATCTTTAATACTGCTTATTAGTAATGGTCAAGGTAAGATAGTGTAGTGTACAAGTTAATGTTTTCAGATCAGATCATAGTTAATGTAATCGCTCTACTGTCTCTTTGTAACGGAGCAAGCATGTTCTAATCACGTTCAAACATGCTAATAACCTATGAGTTATCTACTGCACTGACTGCAGATCTAAACCTACTCTATATCGAACTAACTTGATAGATTATTTAATGTAAATGATGAGAATAAAGTATTGCTGCTGTTAACTGTTTTACCTTACAGGCATCAGAACGCCAACACAAGAGCTTTCTCTCAAGTTGTGGCTACAAATCGCTGGCTGGGACTTTATATAGACTTGCTGTGTGCTGTCTTTGTGACAGCAGTTGCCGTTGGATCACTGATGATACATGAACAACCAGGTAAGGTTTCTTTTCCTTTGCCTGGTATATTTCTAGGTATAGCCTGCGTTCTAATAATGAATCGAACTGTTGCTAGAACCGCCTAACGTCCTCACGAAGCCTACACTTGGTGACAGAGCTTTTACATCAGCGGCTCCGAGACTGTGGAACGCTCTTCCAAACCATATTCGCAATGAGCAGTCTCTTGAATCTTTTAAGCGCTCCATTAAGACTTATCTATTTAAGAAAGCATTTTTATACTAGACACATATTTTATTATTTGTCTCATCTGCTCTGAAATTGCTAGTGTTAATGTTCATTAGTATATAGTTCTAAAATATTTCATTTTTGTCTTTTTTATTAGTTTGTATAAAGTGGATTCCTTCTAGTATAGGTGCGAATAATCTAGAGCACAATATGTTAGTTTTAATCTAGTTTTATATTTTATCTGTAATGTAATGCGCAGGTGATCATATTCACATGAAACCTGCGCAATATAAGCTATTAAATTATTATTTTATTATTATTAGTTATTTCAAGGTTTATGTGGTAAAATGTTGAGTTATTTGATAGCTGCAAGGAGCTAAAGAGCCAATAAATAGTTAAACCATTCGTACCGTCAACTTGTGCGAAACCTGAAAAGCTGATCAACAGGGAAAGATCAGTGGAAAGAATTTCCTACAGTATTATTTTAATCCATTGTATTAGTTGTTGAACCAAATTACCTGCGAGATCCCCATTGTCTTCGAACACAATACGAATACGGTATGTCTTTGTCTGAGCTGAACGTTTCTGTTAATGTCAAACTATATCACAGACAACACAAGAAATAGCAAGCTGTTTATTTTGAAACCCTTTAGAAGTTTCGTTCATGTGGATGAAAACATTTTATAAGTTAACACACGAGCAAGATTTAAAATATAAATTCAGTATTTTAAAGTAATGTTCGGGCTAAAAACGATAGCATGAACGGCAAAGGAATTTCCAAAACTCATGAATAATTAATGAGCATTTTGTCCAATCAGGAAAAAGGAATATAAAAAGTGCTATTTATAAAATTATTTTCTCGTAATTTCATTGGTTGATAAAATCAACAAACGAATATATTTTCATTAGATAATCTTTGAAGTTATAACTTAAATGTGGTTTGATTTCGAAGAACGACGTATGAAGAAAATTCTCAAATTTGTGATCCAAATATATTTTGTTTTCTCTCTTTCCTATTTGCTGGATGGTGTTTTCTTTAGGAATTACCTTCTACTGAGGAGATAATTTAGCAGAGGAGGTAAATTAATATTAGAGTTGGTAAGTAGTATAGCGCACATGGAATTAACCTGTTTTTTTTAGGCGGAATACTTAATCGTGAGGGGGCATATATTATCTTTAATGACGTCACAGTTCTATTGTATTTGCTCGTGAATAAAATGCGGTGGATTCTGTTAACTATTTTCTTTGGCTCCTGAATAAAATACATATATTCGTAGGTGGTCCTGTAAGGGATGTACTTTTAATGTTCGAGAATGGCGAATCCTTCATCTTCATCTCCTTAGTCGTTTGAATGGATTTTTGTTGTAAATGTTTGTTACGTGACCAATCACGTGATTACAAAATCTGGAAATTTCATCTCAAAATGGGTCGGTCACAGTTAGCCTCAGGCATCTCCAATTTTTGAAGAAATCAGAATATGGGCTCCCTGTGGCAGGTGAAGAAAAGAGAGGGAGATTGGAGCCGAGAGAGAAGAGAGATGCCTGCCAAAAATCGACATGTTATCGCCACTTCCCGCAGGTTTTTGTGCGCATAATAATATATATTTGGGGAGGGGTGGGTCATAATGTTTGTGAATGAAAGCAATCAAATCGCTCATCACCGTCGCCTGAACTACAGACTCCTCCTCAGCTCGGAGCTAGCCGATTTTAGGCTATCATCGCTGGATCAAGCTCGCAAGCCCTGAGGAATATTAAAATTTGAAGCCCAAGTTTTCAAGCTGCCGTTAAAATGGTGTATCATTTGCTGGCTTTGACTCTTCTGGGCCGATTGCAATGTATAGTATATACCCAGCACGAAGTAATAAAATAAACATCTTTTAGTTTATGGACACAATCGGGGACGCGATTTCTTCGGTGAAATTGAAATTTACATGGCTTTTGGTTGGTAAGGTTCTCGCAAAGATTTTCGACTAAATCAACTGCAAAGGTTTTTGTTGCACTATATATATATGTACACCGTATGAAACATAACATATTTGCATATTGTGGCTCCGTTCATGTGTATCACGCACGACCGCTAAAACTGTGAAAGTTCCAGATTCAATCAAACCCGTTAACCAAAATATAAACGAGCGATTTTCGATCTACTTCAGTTACATATAAACTAACATGCCACTTTATGAAATAACGAGCGCCCAACGAGCGCCCATCAACCAGCGTGTATGTAGTAATTTCAACTGAGGTTTGACAGCTTCGTTCCGACGTGTTATTTTCAAAGCTTCGCCGTGGAGTATAAACGCTAACGCTCCGTATATAATATCTAGACGGTATCTAGAAATCTTTGATCTCCTCAGTTATAATTGTTTAGCCCGTGCGAAGCGGCTGTGGTTGTTTGGCTGTTCGACAATTCCATCGGTTCCTCAAACTTCTCTCGCCTTTTCGATATGAAGTTCTTCAGTTGCTGCCCTCAAATTGTTATAAATTTCATCTCCTTTGTCCTCAATATTTTCTCTCTCCCCCCCTCCCCAGTCCTCCTCTTCTCTCCCGGATTCACAGGTAACCGAATTCACGATTTTTTAAATCTGATTTCTTCGAAAATTAGATCTGCCTGCGGAGGAGGCTAGGTCACAGTGCATTTTTAAAGTAACGATTTCTTGCTTATCTGATTACACTTCTGGTTGTTTCTAAAGATCTGTTTGGAATGGTTGATCCTTATAGATTGTTAAGGCGAAAATAGAGGAAACAGGTCACGTGACCTGTTCTTGGAACCAGTTTTCCCCAATTTTCTCACCTACAGTGGCCAAATGTCAACCATTCCAAACAGAGCTTGTAATCAGATAAGCCAGAAATCGTTACCTTAAAAATGCACTGTGACCGGCCTACTTTGATTTCTTTGGTTTATCTTCCTTAAGGTTACGTGACCACCAAAACGCCAGAATACCTAACTTAAAATGTTAGCTAAAGGCATACAAGATCTGCCATGTTTTCACAAAAGGAGCCTTAGAACCTAAGACCCCCTTTTGTGAAAACATGGTAGATATATATATAGAAGTATGGAATTTTTGGCCATATTTTTCGACTACCAGGGCAAAATAGAACTACCTACTATATAGAGATGGTCGAAATACAAAAAGCTACGTTTTGCGAAATGGGACTACACACAGGAACTAGCATTGCAAAGAATATTCTACTAGAAAATACATACAACAGCAATTTGGTTTCCGATATTGCCAATGTTGCCTATCTAGAGGGAAACATGGGAAATACAGATCTAAAACCCTGGCGGGACTTTCCCCCTTCGTGGATGATTTGTATGTGTTTGGGTTTTTTTGGGAAAGAAGAAGAAAACGGATGTGCAAAGCAGCCGAAAGTGTAGTATCGAAACTATCCATGGCAGTGGCAGAAGCAGCAAACGAAAAGTCGGGGAATATAGCTATAGCCCATACGGCATCTACGCAAAGCTGGAATAGAGGAAGCAACGGAAGGAGAGGCAAGGAAGGCTTGGTTGCAAATCTACAACCCATAAGAGGAATATACTAGACTAGAAGTACAAAGGTCCATCGATACTGTATTTGTTGCCAAGATAGCTGCTTGGGAATATACAGCAAAAGAAGTCGAGGAATTTGTCCCCAAACTAGCAAGGATGCTATCTAGGTACATGTATGTATATGGTGTATATTCTATAGACTACACCCAATATTTTTCATGAACTTTGGAGAAAGATTTTTTGAAAACAAAACTATTTGGGCTCTCGACAATACCAACATAGTAGGAGACGATGTTTGTACCTAGATGCCCAAATACAAAGGACACACCATTCGAACAAAATTCTACAATAAAATTTGCTGCCAATTCGAGGCTGGGACAGTTCGGGAAACATTTGGGGAGCACTTGGCAGATTTTGAAGAATGTCCAAATACCCATTTGCGTAGTACCTTCGAACATCCAGATGTCCAAGCTAGAGGATGCACCCGAGTCGAAATTTCCATATACTGTATGGGTGTTCTGCAAGAAAGCCCCTAGAGAACAGCACAAACATCTTGGAAAGTACATTGGAGCTTGTAGCAGGGCAAAAACTATTGTAGTACAAACAGCAAAGAACCATTGGCAAAATGTTTCCAAGAACATCGATAGGTGTTGTGTTGTTGTGGATTGGCAAAACAACACAATATACTTGGCATGGTATGGACATACAAAAACAGGGAGGCTTGGAGGAGTGATTGTGCGACCCAAACAGAACTTGGAAAGAGCTATCGAATGGACTTTGTCCGATTTTGGATTTCTAGAGTGCCCTATATTTCGGATCGACATCCTAGAAAAAGAAGAAGAAGAAGATGGGGTGCTACTTAGGCCTTTACGCTATTTTGCAAAAGGGGGCAACACCCGGACAATACTTTCGACAGCAAAGCACCCAACACAAACACACCTCAAGGCAGAGGACCCCAACAGCATGCTTCCCAAAACCAAATATATTTATTGGGTATGGAGAACAAAAAGGACCCATGCAATTGGAGTAGAGAAGTCGGAGTTCCCAATGCAGGAAATCGAAACCACTAGCAAGTATCCCTACTATCCAAAAGGAATCGAGGCATTCTTCTAGACGAAATAGCAGAAGAAAACAGGTTGCAAAAATGGCAAGAACTACAAGAACAAGAAACAGCAAGGCTTGTCAAGGAAAGGCAGCGAGAAATGGAAATACTACTACAACAAACTATTCTTGTGCAGCAAAAGTACAACGAAGAAAATTTTGAAATATTCAACACTGTTGCAGATGCTGTCGAGGGGTACCGACCACACCCACAGGGTTTCCGACCTGGCATCTGGCAAGTATAGGCTGCTTGGGTAAAGGAAAAGGAAACAGTCTAGGTTTGGTACTGGGAGGCGCTACGTTTTAGTCGGGAAGGAGATAATAGTGGTGTGGGGTACCGAAAGGACTCGATAGGGTATCCGACACAAAGGACAATATGCCTAGAGCAACTAGCCAATCACACAACAAAGTTATTTCCATCTTTTGGGCTTGGCGAAGTGTGGGTAGAAATACAGCCGCCAAAATATTTCCAAAAAGATCTGGAAGAAATGGTCTCGACTCCCATTCGACCCATAGAAGAACAAGGAGATGGGTTGGAAGGAATCCTAGAAAAGGTAGAAAAAAAAATAGAATGTACGAAGAATCTGTCGTAGTGGAAGATAGGGACGCAATAGCACAAACCGTCAAAAAGTTTCGCGAAATAGGAGCTCCTTCCCCAAGAAAACGAACAAAAGTAGTGGATATTGCGGAAGAACGTACCCCAAGTTGGAACACATGTGGGTTTTCCTAATACCTTGCACTACGAATACAGAGCCACAATCCCATCCATTGGGTATTTCCTTGCATATGTGGGACATTTCCCCACTGCAATATTTTTCCAATTCGGCAGCAAATTTGTTGCGATGTATTTTGCGATGTATATCTCGTGTGGAGTTCCATATACTACCAGGCATATTTTTTCAAACGAGCAAAAAGCTACAAAAGCTGAAGTATATTTTTTCCACAGTTTTGTACAACATTTCGAGCCCCCGCTGCATTTTTGCTAGTCCATGAATGGGAGGATGTTTTTCTTTGGTGCAGGTGGGTTTCACATGTGCAAAGAAACAACTGCAGCAGCCACCTCAAGCCCAAGCCCAACATAATACAATTCTCGGTTTGTTTTTTGTCCCTTTTGGATTTCTTCGGTTTCTTCGATATTTTCTTGTACCTCTTCCAAAAAGGAATCGGTGCCGTCTAGCATTTCCAAAATGGTGGAGAGAGATTGGGTATTCTTGTCTATTTTTTCTTCTATTTGTTCCAGCCGAGCATGAGAATCTACGACCGATGGTACAATATATTCTTCGGCTGGATTGGAGGGAATATGATTTTATTCGATTCGTTCTAGAGGAGACCCATTGTTTTCCTACCACATCCTTCGCGACTGAGACACGCCAATACCATAGTCTTTGGCTACTTCTACTATCTACTTCTACTATCTCCGCAGAGAGTTTTCGTTATGGCGGGATTTGGGACATCCTATATCTTGCAAATGTACAAAGTTCCATTGGAACTGGTACCGACCCGAGTCCAAAAAGATTCGGAGATACTCGGTACCAGTTCCGATTCAGTTCCGCGCCGAGTCTCTCACTTGCGTGACTTGCAAGAACTTGGATAAGTACTTGTCTAGGTACTTGTCTAGGTACTTGTCTAGGTACTTTGTAGGTACTTGTCTAGGTACTTGCCTAAGTACTTGTCTAGGTACTTGCATAGGTGGCACTTGGCACTTGCAAGTTGGATCCAGGGTAAAACTGGAGCGGAACTGGTACCGGGTATCTCCGAGTCTTTATGGTTCCAGGGCGGTTCCAGTTCTGCATTCCAATATAGGATAGGATGGGATGTATAGGATGGCACAAATCCCGCCAAAACGAAATCTCTGCGGAAGAAATTCTGGAGATCCAAAACCTGCAAGGAAGAAAACCACAAAAAGAAGTAGCCTATGGTATTGGGGTGCACCGGTTGCGGAAAATATGGGGAGAAAAGGTCGCAAAACGCCAAGCTCAAGATCCTAGTCCCGCACCCCCTCCAGAACCAACCCCAAATCTTCTAGTTCCCCTTGCACCCCGAACCCTAAAGCCTAGCCTTGCACCAAGCCCAACCCCATGATTTCTATGCCAGGCTGGAACAAACAGAAGAGAATGCCAAATCTCTTTCTGCCATTTTGGAAATGCTAGACGGCACAGATTCCCTCATGGAGGAAGTCCAAGAAGATACGGAGGTAATCGAGGAGACGACCAATTCAAATAGAGATTTGTAATATGCTGGATTGGAATCGTATTTGTTGTTCTCCAATACAATATATCCCGACCCAAACATCTCCCTTTGATGGATCCGCACCCTTAAGAAGACCCATATCCGCCGCCCAAATAAAATATTCGCCTCTTCTCCATATGGAATAGGACGATATTTTCATTCTATTTGGAAAAGAAACAACCTATGTATATATATGCAGATTGACGAATTCGAAAAAGATGCTGCTAGACACAAAACACAGCCAGAACATTGACTGTGGTGGAAAGGGGTGTTGCATTGCTCGTTCCAAACGGGAGCTATGGGGAAAAGTCTGTCGAAGAAAGAAGCTTCCAAGGCAGCTACCGAGTACGTCGAAAGAGTATTTTCTAGTTTTTAGAAATCTCTACCTTGGCTTTTTTTTTTCTTCGGAGGGTATTGGCAAGTCAAACTGTTTGGATGTAGAATCATTGCTGCAGCAGTGCTGGGTTTCTTTCTATTTCGCAATAGTTGGATAGATACATTCTTTTTTCGATTTCGATTTCGAATGCGTATTTGGTTTTGCCGCCATATGTGTAGGTTGCATAGGCTTCGACTAGATATTTGGGGGGCTCGAAGTCTTCCAACCTACCACACAGTTTCCGAGATACACAGGAACAGACTTGCATTTCTTGGTGTGTTGCTGGAGCCGATTCGAGGGCAACGCGCGTGGTTTGGGCTTCGTTGGAGTTGTTCCTATTGCCAAGGTTCGTAGGAGTATTGCTTTTTCCAAAATCTCGGGATTTCTTTCCACTTCCCGCTCCACAAAGTTCGACCAAAATATCTCCGAGGGTTAGCCCTTTTCGAGCTGTATTTCGAATCCATACTTTTCCTTTCCTAGATTGCTGTTGCGTATCTACAAATGCAGTATTTCGCCTATTTTTGGTTCGCCTCGTTGCCTTTTTTCGTCGATCTTCTCCATACATCCCAAGCTCCTGGAGGGATCTGCAAGTCGAATTTCTTACTTTTCCTCTATCTCTCTTTTTCGTTCGAGCTCCTGCTCCATATCGACTATTCCTTGTATATTCCTTCTTGTATATTCGCTCGTGTGTGGGTAGCTAGATAGAACCTCGGGTTGGGACAAGACATTGTAAAGCATTTTTGGAGCCCACTGACAGTTCGACGTCTTTTTCCTCGATGTACAAAGCCAAAATCCATTGCTGCCATAAGTGGTAGCAATCGATTGGAAAGAAAGGACACGCACTTGCAAAGGCACCTCGTCCAACAGCTCCGCTAGTTTGTGTGTGTATTTCTTTGCCGAAAGAACGTCTCCTACGATCCCAAAGAAACCCTGAAGCTTTTGTATTGCCTCTTCCAATGCTTCTTTTCGCTCCCTTGCCTCCAACATGTTTTGCCTCGCATCTTCGACTATTATTATTATTATTATTATTATTATTATTATTATTATTATTATTATTATTATTATTATTACAATGATATTTATTGAGGGAACCACACTCATCGATGTGATGATTTTCACGAGGGCCCTCAAATAAAAAATAAATAAAATATACAAGAATATAATACATATATATGAAACAGTTGACAAAAAGAAAAGACAAAATACGTAGAAGCTAAAAACTAAAAGTCCATATCTAAAAACTATATACAATTAAAAATGTTCGCCTTCAATTGATTCTTAAATACAATGGGATTGTCAAGTTCTCTAATGTTCGTATTAAGGTCATTCCAGGCATTAGAGCACTGGAAAGAAGTTCTGAAAGTTCCCCAATTAGTGCGTGAGGGGGGTCTTCGCAAGTCTCTCTTATTTCTTGTGTTGTAATTATGAATTGTATCGCCATGTTGAAGATTAAAGTCATAATCAATGAGCCCATTTAAACATTTATAAACAAAGAGACATCGATCGAATATACGTTTGGACTCGAGAGTTGACCATTCTAAATCAGAGAGAGCAACTGACGCAGACGAGTAATAATCCCTACCTAGAATTAACTTCGCAGTTCGATTCTGCAAAATCTGAAGAGATTCCATTGAACTAACATTGTGCTTGCATGTCTATCCAAATGCATGTCTATCCAAATGCCCTTGTAGCGCCTTTTGGCTTTTTGGCCCCTTTCTTCGATTGTCGTCCTCCAATTGTTTTCCTCGAGAATAATTTTCTCTTTCCATAGCATCTCTTCCCTTTTTCACTTCGAAACTAGACACACTTCGGTTGTGTTGGGATTGTTTTCGTTGGGGTAGGGCAAAGTCTTTACGTCGCCTTTTCAAAACTTCCTATTCCAAGACCATCGCACAAATTCCCCATCTGGAAAAGGTCGCAGTCCTTCATTGGGTTCCGTAGCAGCTTTGGATCTGGCAAATGGAGCCTTGGACCTTGCCAATAATGTTTTTCCTTCGAGCTTCCTGTAGGTTTGTAGTTTTGTTTGGATCGTCTCCCCATCGCAATCCAACACCACTGCATTGATAGGAATTCCAACAAATCCGAATGCCGAAACCCACAAGAGGAGATACCTGTTTTCCAAAGTCCCTAGGGTTTGGCTCCCATATTTTTTGGAAACTCCCACAACGCGCCTAGTTCCTGTGTGACCCCAATACACACAATATAGGGGTTTGGTGGGTTTGGAGAGCAATACCACATTGCAGTGGATGCTAGATGCGATAGCCTCCCATTGCCTTTCCAAAGATTGCACCCAAAGCAGATTGTTCTCCGAAAGCCCATAGACACATTCGATCTGTGTTTTTGCATTTTCCAAAGATATGTCTTGCATCCCATACATAGAAAGCTCGATCCTGCAAATGCCTCTCTGTTACACATCGGGCAAAGGTTGCCGCTAGTCGAGGCTCTGGGCAATCGCAAAAAATTTGCTACGTTGTTCCCAAACATATATTGCACCCCAGCCGTCTCCATTTGACAAGAAAATTTGTTGTAAAAGTTTATTCGTACAAGTTTCTCTGGAAGGAAAAACGACACGCAATGCCCCCCTAGCTTGGATAGAGTCCAAAAATCGGATGTCTCCTTCTTATGGCTTCCCACGGTGTTTTGGGAAGGAATCCACCATTGCGCTTGGCGGCTCCCCATATCATAGTGGTAGTAGTGAATAATAGCTGTTCTGGTTAACTTTTTGACCACCGTTGGATATTCCACACCGAGGGGGCGAGGGGTGTATATCCAACGGCGGTCAAAAAGTGGTCCAGAACCGCTATTATTTACTACAACTGAGTAAGGTGGTGTTGGTCACCTTGTCAGCCATCCATTTGGAGTTGGGACGTTGGCGTACCCATTCCAGAACATCGAAATTTTGAGTGCTTCTCGGACTCGTTGAAGATCAGCAGCCTTAAAGAATCCAAGTCATCCAAAAGGCATTGCGCGCTTATGTTATTGTTTACATACGGGACATGGACCTTTCAACGGACTCGACTCGATCGAGCAATGGAGGTTAGAGACCCGGGAATTGATATTGTTCACTTCAAGTATTGTAGATAAAAGCAGGTGAAGATGAAAGTCGTCCTGGTCCTTCACGCAATTGCTACGGCTCTCCAACTGCAGTTGCTTGTGCAATTGTGCTCAGCCTGAGCGAAATGCTAACGAGCCATCACCAAACGCATTGGGAACTCTAACTTCTGACCGAGTGGTAAGCATGTTTTTATTTGGAATATCGTACTTTAAATTTGAGTTAGTTATTATCTATTTTAAAAATTAACTTTCATACGAATAAACATTTGTAGGTTTGCTCCTGCAAGAACACCTGCAGCAGGAAGAAAGGTGCCAAAACAAAGGGTTGTTCATCGTGCAAAAGTGTTTCCCTAAAATGCTGTGTTACTGTAAATGCGGTACCAAAAGGCGGGATTCAAGAATAAAGTTAGCCTTATAGTTATAAATCGTAATCCAAATGCCTTTGCTCGACACCAGGAGCAAGTCGCAAATGCTGAGAGAAATAAAGGTGAGAAATGAAATGTGCTAATACTTTTTCTTCTGTTGTTTCGCGCGAGACTAGCTGCAACCAAAAATCGGTAACTTTGCGATGATGATCAGAAATGGGGTCAGTTCACTTGCATTGATTTTGCTTTAACTGTAAATAAATTCTAGAATGATATTTTTGAATCCACTGAAAATCTAATATTAAATGAACTTATTGGTATACGTTTTCTCCTTTATTTATACGTGTTTCTCTTTTATCTCACGGCATACAATTGTAGTTTTGTTTAATAGAAACTAGACTCGATAACCCCTTAGTTTATTCAGGTCCTGCCAACGCGGTAATTATTGTCAAATTCCTTATGTTTTTGTTTTGAATGAAATAAACGTATATTGAAGGTTGTACCTTTTACGAATGAAAACTACTGTCGAAAACTACTTCTGTTAATGCACCTATCAATGTTAAGCCCAGGGGGTGGGGTGGGGGTGGGGGCAAGGGGTGAGGATTTGACAGGCAGGGCTACCCCGAGGGTGGAGATTTTGACATACGCTGCTTGCCCAGGGTGGGGTTATTTATAGGAAACATAAGGAAGACAGGGCAGATATTTGACCAAACGTGTTCTCCCGAGGTTGGGGAATTTGTCATTTTTTTGGGCAAAAATGTAAAATCCCCACCCCTTGCCAAACCCCCCTCCCCCGGGCTTAACATTGATACTAAGGTGCATAGCAGGATTTCATTGTGCTGTAGTTTGCCCCACTCATACAAAATCTGTTCTAGGTTTACAGACCCCATGGCACAAGTACGCCACCCAGGTCGCTGGGGATTTATCATCTGGTTGACCGTGTGGTTCAAGCGAACTCTAGACTTCCATGACCTTAAGTTAATAGCCTTCAGAAGCAGTATATCTTTATCACCTTCTGGTAGTTCCCCACGGCATGCCGTGACATGACATTGAAATAATTTCCCATTGTTTTTGTCCTGCTGTCAGATCCAATCAAATCGGTTATGGACATGCCATAGTTTGTCCCACTCATCTGAAATCTGCTCTATTTAGTAACTGATCTGCCTAGATCGAGAATTCTAACATTAGCTATTTGGACAAAGGGAGAAGAACCAGATTATTCAAGTAACTCATTTCGAAAGGCAGCCTACAGGCAATATTGCCTGTGGAAATATGGAAAACTGGGTTGAGCAAACCGCAGAGTTCTACCATCCAGTGTGGTGCTCATGATCCGATAAGACTATCCACAACCAGGCAGAGCATACATTGGATACAAAAATTACTTATCTACATATTTTTTAAAGGGGCTATATCACTAGGATTATTGGTCCACCATTATCATTGCTCCAGTTGGAAACATTTCAGGACATTTAAAGTGCAAGTAACATTTTAACACAGCATGAATTCTTTATGCTCAAATTTTATATTTTGTTATAGTTAGTCTAAATTATTTTTCTTCAAAAGGCAGTCACAGTAATTAAACTAGAATAAAAGCTACCTGAATTGCAGGACTGTGTTGTCTCAGTGTCATAATTCAATCCTATGGGATGTTATTGTGCCAGTTCTCTTGGGAGTTGATTCATCTGATGACATCACAGGATCCACCAAAAGTAATCACAATTAGTGATTATATGCCAAAAATATACCTTTTTGTTAGAAAACCATAACAGTACAATAATAATTATACATGTACATTTTTATTTTTTAATAAGATGCTTTCATGATACCAAAATATTTCGAAACTAGTTACTTTTTTTGTGGGGGATGTACTAGACTGTTAAGGTCCAAGCCTATCCCTCCCTCCCTCAGGCATTGATATTTTTGAATGAGCACTGCAACATAAACCACCTTTGGTGTCAGCTAAGTTATGCAAATGCTCCACCATGTATAAAAATTGATGTAAAATACTCTGACAAAGCAAACAGGACATTTTCATGATGCCATCACTACTTCGAATTTGTATCAGTCTTGGAACTCTCAAAGGAATTGATAAATTCGAAAGAGAAAAAAAATAAAATGATGCCATAATGAAAATGTGCTATTCTCCACCCTCTCTGACAAATGCCCCTGGGACAGGTGCCTAGGCATGTTGGGGGGGGGGGGGGGGGGGAGGGGATGACAGTACTTGTAACTCGTGCATTGCATTTATTAGGCAAGTTTAGTATTCGCAGACGAGCTGGATGAGGACTCAATGTGATGGACTTTCCTAAAAGCTATTCAGCAGAGCCTCCATTTATTGCTAGTTCCAGCTCATCTGTGAGAATACAAAACTAGCTTATTGAAACCACAGTAGATCTCAGATTCCTTATCCTTGTATTAGAATTAGTTGAACATCAAAAGGCATGCTAGTATGAATGGAAATTGAGTATAGCACAAACAATACTTCAATGTATTATTGTAATCTCTTAAAACTTTTGTATATAGACAATGATGGTGGTCCTAGCACTAGGGACAACCTCTCTACTATACCAGGCCCATACATGTATTATGTTCATTTAACCTTGTCTGTAAATGCAATTGGACTCTATATAAATTTTGTAATCAACTTTTCAATTATTTACTGTTACTCTGTTTAACACTAGTTTCCCCCTTTTATTAACCACACAATAATTATTAGGCCTTCAGTCTCAGTCCATACTCAATACCTCTTGCAGTCAATTTTGTTATCAGTACCAACCAACAGACCTACAATCTTGGACAAAATAGGTTGGCACATCCATTTGAGATTAAAAAACAAGAAAATTATTACCCTTTTCCTTATATACCCATCCCCTGGCTCAATGTTGTTGTTTTCTAGTTATGCACAATAAGCTGAATATAAAAATTGCCCTTTCAACATTGAATGAACAGGGAGGTCCAGAATACAAAACACGTTTGTCCAAGATTGTACACATGTATAGCTTATTCCTTGTGATTTTTATTTTAGTTTTAAAATTCTGTTGAGTAATCTAAAAAGCAATTACTCAAGTTATGTAGTTCATGGCCTTGTTTGGAGGCTTCCAATAAAAACATAAAATGTATTAGGAACACAGTGTTAAATGAAAAGTTACATTTATGTAAACATATTGTCAAAAGCTGTAATTTTGAAAAGCATTGGGATTAGCTACAGTCACCCAGATGAGAAACAAAATATGGACTGCCAACCAGAGTGTGCAATTCCAGTGGATTCTCAGTGGACCAGTATAAGAAATATATATCATTAAAAAACACATTAATGACATTTTGATCAATCAGATGAAGCAACTAAGCCATGTAGTGTTTTATTGGGTATTAAGGAGGATGCACTAGGGCCTTTATATACCACTAGGGTCTCTATGTATACACAGATACATGGTCAAATGCATGAGCAATACAGTGAAATTGAAAGACCTTTCAATCTTCCCTTTCTGAAACTGCCACAGAGAAATATCACGCTGGGATCCTTTTGCATCACTCCTCGATGGTGTGGACTGAAAGTGTTGGCGTTTACCTAAATGTAAATAGCAACCATTTAAAGTTTAGTATGACATGTATTTGAAAAAGAAACACTGCAATTTATCAGAGCGGAGAGGAACAGTCTATATATGCCAGGGAGACGGAAAGATGTCCAGAAAAAAACTAGGGAGGAGGAAGAAAAATTATGGGATTACATTCATGTTCTTGGGCTTGGGAGAAATGTTTAAAACTCACTAGGGAGGAGGGAGAAAAAATCGAAAACTAGGTCTAGGAATGAGTTATCACACCCGAAATGTTAGCTGAGAATGAGATACAAGACTTTCAGACTTTAGCAAATATATCTTTCCCACTGAATAAGCTTATAAAATCAAAAGAAACGTTACAACAAGCAATTGAATTCAACACTTACTTGATGTACATGTATTGTAGGCTGTTGAGTGTTGGTGTTGCTCGAGCTAGGGTTCCTTGTTGAAACCTTTCGCATCGGCAACTCGGCGATACTCTGGAGGAGTAAAATTTCATCATATTCGCTATTTGAAAGGCCTTTTATCCCAAAACTTTCCTTTCTCTGGTTCTATAGCACATACGTGGAGCGATTCCTTTCTCCTCCTTGCACTTTTTCGGCATCGGGGCCACCTGCCATTCTTCACGTACTAAGGCCGTATTTTAGTTGAAATATAGTCTAACTACGACTAAAACTTTAAAATAATAACATACACACGAAGACTGATAATTCTGAAAAACAACTTGATGATACAATTGACTTTAACGTAAACACTTAGGCCGATGGAAACAGATTTTCCTCTTATACTGCTAAACTCCCTATATGGCCGCCATTTATCCTGGCATACAAAATGGTGGATTCGCACTTGTGAGCGCGCAATGCCTTTTGGATGACTTGGATTCTTTAAGAATCAGAAAGGGTTCTTGAAAGGCTTGGTTGTTGAAGCTCGCCTGTTTTATTACTATTTCGTAGTAGGAAGCCAAATGACACGTCTAGTTTCCGCAGGTGGTCATCCTAAGAAAACAATTCACAGACCTTGGTAAGAATGATGCGGTATAAAAATACATACGGTGTAACTGGATCATCAACTTACTTACCAAGTTAATACTGAATAGACAGAAAATAATTAATTTTATGCTTAAAACTCATCCACTCACATGATCATAACACTCACCTCTGTGTCAGTTTCTAACTCTTTTTCCCACTAGATCCAGGTCTCCCACATGTCTTCATGTATATCCACTTGATCACGGATCAATCCTAAATGGATTCGGAGGCGTTTGGTCCTGGCTTTCTAGCCGCTCCAAACAATAGGATCCCAAAATAGTACTCATGACATTCTACACAGAAACAGTAGATAATGGCATCCACAGCATTTTATTCATGACCAAAGAAAATAGAACCGAGACGTCATTGAAGATAATGTATGCCCCCTCGATTATGTATTCTCCCTCATAAAACCGGCTAATTCCATGCACCCTATACTACTTTTGTATTTTCTTATTGCATAAAGTTAGAAGCTCCTGTCAAACAGTCGCCATTGGGGTCGTTCTCCATATATATCAGCCAGAAACAATTCGATAACTTCAGTCTTGAGAACTTAATATTAAAGCTCTCAGGAAGTTTAATGTTAGCGCTGTTAGGGAAGGTCACAGTTAAAAGGGATGTTAATCTACGAGCGTGTTAGCTTGGTATACCAAGATGAACAATACCTGGCATAGTTAATTGGAGACTTCCCATGTCCCAAACGAATGGTATTCCGATTATTTTGCGATGTAGCAGTCCGTGACTTAAAAAAGTATATTGCAACACCTCACCAAAGAAGATGCCAATGTTTATGCAGGTATATGGATATAGTTGATACTTTTGCCGAAACCTCCAACATCTTGTTTTTTATGGAGCGAATGACGCCATTGTTCATGACGTTTGTGCTAGAAAGTAGGTCATGTCACATATTGTGTTGTATATACTTTCAGGTGTCGCAGGCATGTTACTTTCTTTTGCAATAACCGTTATTGGCTTTGCACAGTCTGGCATACGTGCTAGTACTGATGTTGAGAACCAAATGACGTCTGTAGAGCGTGTTATAACATACAGCCAATTACCCTCGGAACCAGGCTACAGCAGAGAAGCCCTCCCGCCAGAGGACTGGCCAACTGAAGGTGCTATCAGTGTGCGGGATATGTCCTTGGTGTACTTGGAAGACGGTCCTCGTGTGTTACAAGGCATCAACTTTGATATCGAACCCAAAGAGAAAGTTGGTATCGCAGGGCGCACTGGAGCTGGAAAGTCTTCACTTGTGGCGGCCCTGTTCCGGGTGCCGGACCCACAGGGGCAAATCTTCATCGATGGTATTGATCTTGGAACACTTAATATACAGGCCGCTCGACGTGCTATTGCCGTCATTACCCAGGACCCTGTCTTGTTTGCAGGCACCTTGAGGAAGAACCTGGATCCATTTAACCGATTTACAGATGATGACATCTGGATAGCACTGGCAGAAGTACAGCTTGGGAGCAGTATAGCGGAACTTGATGGTCATCTCGACTATTGTGTTGGGGAATCTGGTTCAGGATTTAGCGTTGGAGAGCGACAGCTATTGTGTCTTGCGCGTGCATTGCTGCAGAGGTGTACAGTACTGGTAATGGACGAAGCCACGGCTAACGTGGACTTTAAGACCGATCAACTCATTCAAGAGGTAATCCGACACAAGTTTGCCAGCTGCACAGTGCTGACCATAGCACACAGACTGAACACTATCATGGACTATGACAAGGTGATCGTCATTGACCAGGGTCACGTGGTCGAGTATGATAAGCCACAGGTGCTTGCTGGGAAGGATGATGGTGTCTTTGCTGAACTATTACGAAGCTATGCCAGCAATAGTAATGTATAATGTACATGATTTCCTTACTGAGTTAGTTAGGACATTGCTCAGGTAAACATTTCATTATTAGTTTTCACCTGTTATGTTTAGAAACAGTGATACAGATATATTGTAGTGGCGTCAAAGTAAAGGAAAACATCCGTTTTGGACTCCCTGTTTCCAGTTGGAAGTCAGCGCAAGTGTTGGTGAGGGCCTGGAGTTGTCGTATATCATTTTTACTACATCCTTTGCACGGTTTCTTTTGTTCTTCTAATTTAGACCATTGTCTTACTATTCTCAAAGGAGTTGGAAAATCTGAATAAGAAAAATAATTCACAAAGGAAAAATTTCCTATTATAGTATAATCAGTATGAAATAAACTCCATCACAAGAAAGATCACATCGAAATTGGTAAATTTACCAAGTTTGGTGACATTTCATTGGATATTTACCATGTGGTGAGCTTTCAAGAGTCGCAGAAATAAGAGATGTTTGTATGGAATTGGAAGGACGCCTTACTACATACACGTCGCAGGTCACTAGTCTCCAGGTCCCCAAAGGGAATTGAAAACTGACTGCCACTTGTTCTGGTTCTCAACTTTGAAAGGCAGTAAAAAAATTAGAGTTGAGTTTTAGCCTCCCATTTTTGCTTTTAGTTCTAAAGAATAGTTTAAAGTTTCAAACAAAAAAAAATATTTTTGGGGGTTATAGGCACTTTCAGTTCTTCTTTTCAACAATATATGTACCACTGCAATTAGGATTTATTTCGCAATCTGCAGTAGCATTGTGTCTGATTGGTCAGCTTAATGAGAGGTCTCTTATTGGCTGAGGGTAAGATTGAAACCCTTTCAATGTTAGTTAGATTTGGTGTAAGAAAAAACAGCAAAGAAAATCCGGCTAAACTATGTACCAAAACTCTAACCTTCAACTCGTCAAATGTAATACTAGGGATTGTTCACTTGTTATCGTCATCGCTTAGGACGATCTGGTGCCATTTCTTGTGAAGATCTTCAACATTTTGTGAAACATGGTTTTTGTCCCGCGTTACGGGCGTTGCGGGCGGTGGGCGTTGCGGGCTTGTGGGCATCGGGCGTTGTGAGTGTTGTGAGTTTCTAGACTAGATACTTTGTAGTCTAGAACGACTAGACTAGAAAATAATACAATTTCTAGACTAGATTAGAAAATGATAGCTAAAGTAGAGTTTTTAGACTATACTCTAGGGTTTCTAGACTAGATATTTTATAGTCTAGAACGGCTAGACTAGAAAATAATACAATTTCTAGGCTAGAATAGAACATGATAGTTAAAGTAGCTAGACTAGTCTAGACTACCTAGGTCATTAATTTTCCTCTCCTCGGTAAGAACACAACTGTCTGTAGCATTTGTCAACAAGAAAAAAAACAGTCAATGAAACATAAATCAGTGTAATCTTGTAACACGGCATCAACCGAAGAACTGAGAAATAAGAAAGTTATCAACTCTGCGAGAGTAAGGAAAACGAACTGTCAATAGGTGTTTTTGAAATTGAATAAACTTTGTTTAATTTATCTGGTGGATTTGTTTTTATTCGTATGGTAATTATAGTTCAGTTTTAGAGAAGAATTTGCATCTCAAGAGTTTTCCTCAAAACAATAGGGCTATTGTTTCTGACATACTGTACTGATGGCTCTTCAGTTATCGGTAATCCCTAAAGACAATAGCAAAATTGGTCTTATGAGTCATAGTTGATTTACTGTAAAGGTTTACAAATATTCTGGTCTCAGAATTACGTTACGAGTGATAGCGAAGGTAATAGCTGTAAGGAAAATAATGAAGACATTGTAAGGGTTCTGTAGAGATTCTGCTGTTCAGCTTGGCTTTATGGTCACTCCAAACAATAGGTTTCCAATTAGAAGCATGACCTCATCCAAAGGAACAATAGATTCCTTGGCTATTGTTGGACTGTTAATGACTTAATTCCTAAGAACAATAGCGACAGCTGATCGTGTTCAGACTTGCCCAGGCCGCCATTTTGAATAGGTAATGATCCTCACCCACCCAACGTTTCATTATTCATCAATAATCTACAGTCCTAGACCACCCCTCCCCCTCCCCTTCAAAGGAACAATAGAACATTTAATCCACTTCATTTAATGAGATTCCACTTCAATTTCCACTTCATTTTATTCATGAGCTTGAAACAATAGATAATGTAAACCACTTCATTTAATGAGATTCCACTTCAATTTCCTCTTCATTTTATTCATGAGCTTGAAATAATACACTCGTGACGTCATTGAATTAATGAACGCGCCACAAAAATTAGCATAGCTCCACAAAAAAGGGGTAATTCGGTGCCTCCTATACTACTCTTGGTTCGTGAAATGTCTTTAAATTCTTCGCCAGTGTCAGTGACATAGCTTGGCTCTGAACTTCGCCGTTTCTCTTCAAATTATTTTTGAAGAACAGACAAAGTAGCAGGTTCAGCTAAATTTCAATTCAGGTATGTTTTATTAGCTTGTTTTGAGTCTTGGCTTTGGTGTGTTTTGGCTGGTGTTCAGAAAAGTCGCAAAATACAACTGTCTTTCTTTTCTTTGACTTTGTCATGCCTTTCTCTGTGTTTTATAAATATTTATTTTTAGCAAAAGGTTTTGCAATGTTATTTATCTTCTGACGTTACTTTTTGTGTTATACCTTGAGTTAAAAACGTGTTTTTTCATTGCTTTTTTCACTAAACGTTTCGTATGGAAGCAATCTCAGTCAACTATGCTCTAGCTCGCAGCAGTCCAAAACCATACCGACCGGTCGTACGGCGATTTATTTTTTAATCAATTCTCCATTTGCCGCGAGACCAGCTTGCCATATAATGTTTATTATTTTTCACATGGATCGGTTTTCTTTGTTCTTTTCGGAGGAATATATTTCAAAACCCCTCAGTGCCCAATTCCAAAGCTCGATGGAATCTTGCAACATATTCCCCTCGTATATTTCTGGTAGTACTTCGTTCTAGTTACTCTTACCTCCTTTATGTACGAAGATCTCGATAAAAAGACACGTGTCACGAGTGGAAACCGAACCGACATGCGACCGCTTAAACCCACCTTAGGCCTACGGCAAATGTCGAACTAGCCATGAACTTAATTCAGTCGAACCTATTAATTTTGAAATAGGCTCATGTATAGTACGACGTTTGCCGCAATTGAGATCGACTGTTCAATAGGTACGAGTCCAGCATGAGGTTCGAGTAGCCAAGTCGGGAATTACGACTCTGGTGCGACTTTACTGCAAACGTCGTTCTTAACACGCGCCGAACTACATTCATAAATTATGTAAAATAATAAATAAATCATGCAAATCGTATGGATTGTGCGAAAACCGTGAAAACAACATCTCCCCCATCTCCCAAACACTGATTCCCCCCTGGTGAGCATGCGCTGTACAAAGGCGATTTCGAAGGGGAAATGCGACCTATCGGAAGTCATTGCCGCATGACGCTCACCCGGAAATGTGTAGTTCGTGATGCGAAATGCCTTTTTGTAATAAATGCTCAGTATTCGAAAGTAACGAAGACGCGGCTGGCTGGAATGCCGGCAGCAGCATTGGCTATTGCGAATGTTGCGATATAGCTCGCTTTCAAACGCTTCTTATGAAGTCAAACCATCCAGAATGTCGTTGAAAACTGCGGCATGATCGACTATTAACAGAGGTTTCAATGTTTGAATCGCAACCGCTAGAAAGACGGCCAATAACGCCACTTGCAGTAACAACCATCGTCTCCTATACACGGCACCGAGTGCCGTGTGGAACGCCATTCTCCTGTTTCGGTTATGGACAATCATTTTCCGCAGAAAGGCCTTTCTTAGATTCGACCCAGCGCTGTATTTCGCCATATCACTAGCCGCGGGCGAAAAGTGAAATGCGCCAGAACACGTATTAGTTCCCGTGATTTAATTAGGCGCAAGTGAATTAAGATCGACATATGTTCGACGTTTGCTGCCACGTCGGCCCTAATATAAGTCTATCTTCTACCGAACCTATTTTTAATAGGATCGGCGCGACTTAAGTTCGACGTTTGCCATAGGCCTTAGTTTCTAGTCTTTCGTCTATTCACAACACTATATCATCGGGCAGAATCAGGCGACAATACTTAGTCATATGACACGAGAACGCGCTGGATTTAAATTTTTGCTCCAGCGCACATGCCAAATAACAAAGAAAACTGCCTCAAACTGGTCTATGCCCTGAAAATATTGCCGATTTTGAGCTTTAAAAACTGATATCCACAAAAATGTAAACACGGGATTTTAAAGAAGGGATGTTTCGCTGCAATTTCCACTAATTTGGGGGAAGATTAAGTGAAATCTTCTGCCATTAAATAAAGGCTGAAGTTTGGGTTATTTCAGGTAGAAAACGTATGGAAAGTGTTCTCAGTTCTCATGAATTACTTGGTCTGAAAATCGATGATCATGGTTTAAGTCAAACATGGTCTGTTTTGTCGGCGCGGTGACGACACCAGCGAAGTTGAACAGAGAACTGAGTCAAATCAACTCACCATAATTTGTAAACAACCGAGTGAATTATGTTGGCTTGCTCGCTGTATTGGATTCTGCTTTTCGCTGTACATACAGATACCGAAACTACAAACAGTAATATAACCTGAAGATAAACAAGGTCTGAGTTTTCTAGATACCCGTAATCGCCGTATCTTGTGTGAGTTACGACACTGTGTACGTCTTGGTTATACAAATTAACGGATTAAAATTAACACTACATTCAGACAGAGAGTTAATCTATACCGACACTTTGATATGTCAAGGAACTGGAATATCAACACAGTACAAGGTGAGGGAAATTGAAAGTACTGACTTCATTGCTGTGTTCAATTAATCTACACTGAATTTCTAACAGACCTGAAACAAGGCTGATCAAAGCGATCAAAGCCAGGACCCGGCTACCAACATTGACCATAAATTATTCTGGAACTAACAATGGCGCTCAATATTCTGCAGCCAACCTTGTTCTCACTTGAAAAATACCCGGGAAACATAATGTGAATGATCTGAATCGAAGGAACTGCATGGGGTGTACTTTATACACATGCATATATATTTTATGTTCTAGGAACTGGAATTCAGTTTATACACATCTGAATAGTAATATTTATTTATACGTACTTTATATGAATCCCTTTATATACATGTACCCTGTAATATACTGTATTTTATATATCCTGTAATATAGTGTCCCCAATTAGCTTTACAGCTAAATACTATTGACACTCATATAAAGTTCATGTATGCATGTATGTATGTAAATGTATGTAGCTATAGCCTGGGTTGATTTGTGTTCTACACTAACTTCAATTATTGCTTTACACTGTATACCACACAGCAAAATGTGCTACTAATTCTCAAATCAATGCCATAACCATATAAAACACACATGTATACATATAGCCCCGTAAGCATCGCATCCAATGATTTAATGTTACACAAAGATAATTACAGTTTTATACCCAGATGCATCCCCTTGTATATTAACATATAAGTCAAGACATCAAAATTTTCACATTAGTTAAAAAACAAGCACTTTTGATCAGGATTACGTACACCGTCCACATCATTGCAGCAATTGTTCAGCTTTTCAGACTGTTACCACAGTCCTTTCTCTTTCTAAAAATATGTCGAACGCACTTTGATAATCTATGATTACTTCTAGTCTATGAAACTAGTTGTCATCTTTACCGGCTCAGAATCGCGAGCCGCGCTCACTACTAGAAGTCAAACTATCAAGTTGCTGGAAAGGAGGCACTATATCTTCGAACTCAAAATTACTTTTAAGTAAATTGAAAACTAGCGTAGCCTTTAAAACAAACTCAATCGAGAGTCCCAGCACACTTTTCCAGTGCGGACTCATTTTCACTGGTATGTGCTTCTCAAAGTTTGTGACACTTTTCATCTATCGATATAACAAGATTAGGATAATTATCAACTAGTCGTTAACTGCGGAAGAGGGATAATGACGTCTCCTTAACGACCGTAATGAGTTCATTGTCCCATAACGGAGAGGGAACAACAGTGATTGACATGTGCTTAATGTGATGTGGGAGTAGGGTATTCCCACACCGATTATCAATAGCCAATCACAATCGTCGTATTGAATAATTAATTGTATAATTCTTAATTATGCCGACCTCGCTTTAACTTAACAGCCGTAAGTACATGTCGCCGAAAACAATACCATTCTGCGCGATGTCGTATGTTCGTCGAAAGGACAGAGAAAAATGACAAGGAAAAGCCTTCAGAACGATTAATTTGTGTAACAATATACTAGGCAAAGAATGCTTTCTAATGATTTATGAAGAGAGAGAAAACCTCGATGTAGTTTCAAAATCCCCGTGAAATTTCAAATGCTGTCTTTCACTTCTCATTAATTATTACATATTTGTTTTTGTTTGTTTGTTATGTTTGTAATGTGCAAACTAAAAAGGTTGGTTTTGAAAAGCCCCTTTGCAGCTAACAGTCACGTGCTGATATAATACTTCATTAACGAATGAATGGAGCTCGTGATCCCCATGGGAAAGGCGTTGCCATGAATACTGGAGAGCAGGCTACTTTCAGAAACGCTGTTTTATAATGTTCCACAATTAATTGGAGGTGGAAAATAGCATTTACAAACAGGTTTTCCTAATAACACTACTGATCTCGTACAAGGCCTTTAAATAAGTGAAGTCAGATATTTTTTGCTCTCCAGTACAACCACGTGATTTGTTACCTGTAAAGAGCCCATTCAGCAGGGAAGAGCTGAGAATGTGGGAACATGATTGATCAATTTATGCATTAAGAGTTTCGAAGTTTTAGGCTTGAGGGTTTGCTAGCGCATTTATAGTTGCTTTCTTCGACTTAATTAGGAGGATTTATGTTGAAAAAAGACGTGGGAATTTTGTACAGTAGTACATTGGTAATGAAACGAAAACAATAGTATGTTAGTTAACAAGCACGCGCCGGAAGTGTCACGCTCGATCACCCTTCGCCCACACGCACATTGGTACAATGATGGACTGCGCGTTGCTAAGCGTGGAAAGCGCCGCTTTGAGCGAGCTTACCGTGCTTCACGGCTTGTGGTTGACGAAGAGATTTACCGGGAACAGTGTCACATCTATAACAAACTGCTTGATAATGCTAAGACTCAATACTACAAGGCTACGATTGAGAACCCTGTTTCGCCTGATCGACGGCATGTTCACGTAAATCCTTTACCTCCCCTCCCTCGCCATGATAATAATAATAATATGTAGATTTATATAGCGCTATATTCCTATAGTTCAAAGCGCTTCACATTCAATATAAAATGGAAATAATAAAATAAAATAAAAATAACATTAAATAAATAATAAAAATAACTAAAGTTCATACAAACGCTTGCTTAAAAAGAAATGTTTTAACATTAGACTTAAAATGTGAAAGTGAGCATGACCGCTTTTCCCCCATAGGAAGCGAGTTCCAAAGAGTAGGAGCTGTAATTTGAAACGCGCGGCTTCCATACGTCTTTAGGCGGTAGCATGGTACTTTAAGAAGATGCTTATTCGAGGAGCAAAGAGTTCTTACAGGTACATATTTATCGAGGAGGTCAGAAATATAATGAGGTGCCATGCCGTTAAGAGCCTTGTAGGTCAGCAGAAGTATTTTATAGGAGATTCGTTCTTTAACTGGTAGCCAGTGAAGTTGCTTCAAAATTGGCGTTATCCTATCAAACTTTCGGGTGCGTGTGACCAGGCGCGCTGCAGCATTTTGCACTCTCTGTAGTTTATCTATCAGATAAGTAGGAAGTCCTGTAAGCAATGAATTACAGTTGTCCAGTTTAGAAGATATAAAAGCATGCACTAGTGTCTCGGTATCCTTCTGGGAAAGGCAGTTCCTAATCTTAGCTATATTGCGGATATGATAAAAAGCTATTTTACACACATTTTGAACTTGTTGCTCTAAATTCATGGATTGGTCGAATATTACTCCTATATTCCTGGCTGAAGTTGATGGAGATATGATTGCATCAGCGACATTAACAACTTGTATTTGCGGGCGCGGGCGATGTTGAACAGTTAGCACAAGGAGTTCCGTTTTTCCTCTATTCAGCTTTAATTTGTTACATAGCATCCAAGCATCAATGTCTCGAGCACAGGCCTCGATTTTGGAGACTGCAGCTGCGGTTTCTTCTGGTGTGGGCTTGAATGACACATATACCTGGCAATCATCGGCGTAGAGATGGAACAATAGACCGTGACTTCGGATAATGTCACCAAGTGGGGAAGTGTACAGTAAATAGAGAATAGGTCCCAGGACTGACCCTTGTGGTACACCACACTGTAGATCCTTAGATGCTGACCGTATGCCATCAATTTGGACAAACTGTTTACGATCCCGAAGATAGGACTCAAACCAGCGCAGGACATTTCCCTTGATTCCAAATCTAGTCCGCAACCGTGATATTAAAAGCTCATGGTCCACAGTGTCAAACGCGGCTGATAAGTCAAGGAGAAGTAATATGACACTCTGCTGTTGATCGATTGCACATAGAATGTCATTTTGCACTTTCACAAGTGCAGTCTCCGTGCTATGGAAGGTTTTGTATGCAGATTGCAAAAGTTCCTCAAGTCCATTTGCCTTAAGATAATCAACTAGTTGACAGGCGACACCTTTCTCAATAACTTTAGACACAAGTTTTAGATTTGAGATTGGTCTGAAATGAGGATACAGTTCAGTATCTAAGGAGTCCTTTTTAAGTTTCGGTCTCACCATTGCTTCCTTAAAATGTTGCGGCATGGTTGCAGTTTCCAGTGACATATTGACTATTCTAGTGACTACAGGCAGTAGAATATCCAAGCAGCCTTTCATTAAAGTGGAAGGGAGCGGGTCTAGGTCACAGGTTTTCAGACTGGCGGAAACCAGCAATTTACTTACGTCATCAGAACTCATACATCGCATTGCCCAGAATGTCGCGACACATCCGGGACATTTCTAAGAACAACAGCGCAAAATTCAAAAGCTACGCAATGATACGTGAAGCAAATAAGAGAGAAAATGGGCCAAAACGCTTCAGTGAGGTTACGATTTCACTCATTTACGCAGAAAATAACCTTCATAAGAGTTAGGTACCCATGGGCTTTTGTAGAAGAGATATCAATTAAGTATTTGCACCCAAGATTAAATTATTTGCGTGAATATAAGTATTATCGGTTTTGCCTTCAAAATTGGGATTTTTCGAAGCTGCTTGACTGGAAAATGACGAATGGTTGAATTTGAGGTCGATTTTCTCTTCGAATAATTTCTTAATTTCTTAGGTACCCACGGCAAAAGTTAGTTCGATATCTTAGTAACTCGTTGCCGCTTTTTCGTCTTATTCTGACGGATATTAGTATTATCGAAATCAAACTTTCTAGAACACATATTGGAAACTAAAATTCGCTTGCCAAATTTGGATTTTCAGAATTCCCGCGAGGCATCTCTTGACTTCTAAGCTCCTCCCATATAGACAATAGAGCGCACGCCGGCTAATGAAGCATTGAAATTGACGAGTCACACAAGCCTTTGTGATTGTAATTTTAGTTGGTTAAGTGTCTTTTTGCGCTGGAAAAATGACTGCGCTGAAAAACTAACAGAACATCGTAAAACTCGATATCGCATCATAAACAAATGTTCCACCAGATTTTGTAAACCTTCAGCTTTAAAATGAGATCTTTTTCGTGTTTCTGTGTGCACTAGAAGTCAACAGCCAAAATAAAGAATTTAGCTGTGGTCTTCCGACTCACAACCGGTTAAGTGTGACAGAGCGGCACTGTAAGCCGCTTTGATTTAATTTCAAACCAACACTGACTGACCTGAAAAACTAACAGAACAGTATAAAAGTTGATAGCGCATCATAAACAAATGTTCAAGCGGATTTTGTAAACCTTCAGCTTTAAAATGAGACCTTTTTCGTGTTTCTGTGTGCACTAGAAGTCAACTGACAACCAAAAGAAAGAATCTAGTCAGTGTTGTCTTCACTGACTGAGAACCGGCGTTTGAAAAGTGAAAATGAAAACTATAGCGATGTTTCATGTTGATAAACATTGCAATTGTCATGCTAATGTGCCAACCATGATTTGTAAAGCCCGCTTTGTGTTAGGAACCAATGGATCTCTGGTTGGCACATTAATGACAATAGATGACGACACACGAAACATCGCTATATCAGAACAGCGAAGAAAGCTCTGGCGTGTCATAAACTGATGTCAAAACGGATTTTGAATATCTTCAGCTTTAAAATGAGATGTTTTTATGTTTCTATTTGCTGTAGAAGTCAAACTAGCAAAGGACGAAACTAATTGCCTTGTCGTCTTTACTCAGATCTAAGCAGCCGTGTGAAGCCGTCGCCTGTTGAATTCAAAGCAAATCCTGTTGGAAAGTGAATAAAGTAGAACTTAAAAAAACACATAAAGAGCACAGGTACTCTAAAACAAAATATTTCTGAAACGATGAAATGGCAAAAGGATTGTTCGGTCAAATTACTGCCCAGTTATGACTCTCGTAAGCAGTGAAACAATTGACTACGCGCCAAATATTTTCGAAAACCATTCAGTGTCAGAATAGGCTTTTGGCTCAAGATCAGGCGTAATGAACAGTCGGTTCAATTGAAGAGGATATCTATTGTTAATCGATTAGCGCCATCAAGTTATTTCTGGCATTGATTGACGGGTGCCTTATCAGCCTTGGGACATTTGTATTCCCATAACGATTAATGAACAACCAATCAGGTATCGTTAAAGCGAACTGCTCATGCGTTAGATTATAATTATTCCGCTTTAGATTAATTCTTCAACAGTAAGTACATGTCGCGAAGAACAATAGGATTCTGCCCGATGGGAACTGTGAAAATTCCACTTTGCAACACGGGACATCAGGTAATGGATTTACAACCGAGTCAGATCTAGCATGCTCACAACGCATTTTGCAGATTTTCTCAGAGAAAAAGACCGCAAATTTATCGACAAGTTGATCTTTGGAGGTAGCTGTTGGATAGCACGTTTCAGTCTTCCGGTGAAGTAGTTTGTCTACAGTGTTGAAAAGAACTCTCTGGTTAGATTTGTTCTCGGCGATGATCGCAGAGTAGTGATTCGATTTCGCATCACTTATCATTTGATTCACAGAAGCACACTGATTCACGTAAAGTTCCCTATCAATGCAGAGGCGTGTTGCACGCCACCGACGCTCCAGTCTCCTGCGTTTCTTTTTTTCATCATTGATAGAGTCATTATACCAGGGTGCGTGCGGCCTGAGAGTGATGGTGCGTCTCTTTGCAGGTGCATGGGTATCCAATAATCCAATCAGTGTACTTTCGTAATTCACGATAAGAGAAGAAACATCCGTATCCATATTGTTAGCTATGAGGCTCGAATTCCCCAAATCGGATCGCAGAGAATCCATATCCACTTGTCGAAGCTTTCGGTTTACAATCACTTTTTTCTCAAAAGGTGGTTTCACAAATCTCAATTTACAGTGGACTGTGAAGTGATCACACTTGCCGATTTCTGAGTTAATGATGTTGACGCCAGTCACAATATCATCTTCAGATCGAGTTATCAGCAGATCAAGAGTGTTTCCATCCTTGTGGGTGGGACCGCTGACATGTTGTTTCAGGTTAAATGACTTAAGTATACCAAGAAACTTTTTAGCATACGTTTCACATGGCTTATTAACGTGGAAATTAAAATCACCAGTTATCAGTAGCTTGGCCGAAGTCACTGCTAGTTGTTCCAGTAGAGTCGGGAATTCAGCAAGGAAGTCGTTTTCCTTCAGACCGTTTTCTTTAGATGGCGGGGGTCTGTAAATAGTAACAACTCTGATGCAGCCACGAGGATATTTCAACAGTAGGTCTAAGTACTCAAACGATCTGAATTCTATTTGAGACTGTTTTTTTACTTGCATATGTTTCTTTGTTAGGAGTCCGACACCTCCTCCGTTCGAGCCCTCCCTCGGGATATGGTGGAAGATATAACCCGTTGGGCAGATTTCTCTTACGTAATAATTATCTTTTTCTCCAGGATCAAGCCAGGTTTCCGTTAGTGCAAGCACATCGAGGTCGTGTTCAACAATATAATCCTTGATATAAAGCGCTTTGTTTCTAATAGAGCGCGCATTTAGGAGACAAAAGTCAAGAAGATTGTTCGACATGCTTGATTCAGTAGATGGAGTTGTTTGTATTAGGCGAAGGTAGCTTTGTCTTTGGCTTGAATAATTTATTCCAGCAGGAGAAGCAAAACGCGGTGCCAAATAAACCGGTATTTTATGGATCTTGGACTTTATCCACTTCCCAGCTCTGGTGCGACGGGTTTTAAGTATTCGTTGTTGCCTGAGGGTCATATAGACTTCCATTGGTATGACAAAATTAGATCTAAGGGCGAAGAGCCGTTGTCTTGAATAGCCTATTGTTCCACTCGTATCTTTGGCGGGATAATTAAATTTAACAGCGGCGTCATTAGACCGAGAAACAGCTATATTTTCCACTAAACCAGGGCCTGGATTAGCCTTTACATCCATAAAGATGGTCAGGTCCATAACAAACAGCCTTCCAGGAAGAGCCAGGGTTGTATTTCCATGTTTCGAGACCTTTAGAGTAGGATAGTTGACGTTATAATGTGATGATAACTTGACGAACTCGAAGCTCACTCGCATATGGCCATAAAACCATTCAAAATGATCCAAGAAGACACTAGGTTTCGATAAATAATGTCCAGGCTGAAGTAGAACGGCTTTGGATTGAACCTTGAGTACATCCTTAGTCAATAAAATCCCCCAAAGGAGAAATATTTGAAGAAATAGACGGAGCTTACGGCGACAGCAGGCAGCCATGACAGGCGCATTTATCTTCTACTTTATGGATACAATTAGGAAACTATGGCAAAAGTTGTCTTTGATACCTGTTACGGAGATGTCTGTGAATATTGGCTATTCCTGTTACAGCACTTTTGCAGGATTTTATGAGGTTTCCATGGAAACTGTGCGTAAGACTTAATTGTATGCAGCCGCCATGTTGATGCATTGTATTTTGAACAAATTCAGATATCACGTTGATTTAGATATGTTGAAGCAACTCTACTACACTCTAATCTACCCTTACATCAACTATGCGTACCTGCCAATTCTCCCGGTTTATGCGGGAGACTCCAGATTTTGGACCTCATCTCCCGGTCTCTCGGATAGGGCCTCAAATCTCCCAGTTTTTAGCCATTTTATGGATTTCTTTAAATAATCTGTCTACCAAAAAGCTTTAAACTAATTTTTCCAAGCTTTCGGAAAGTCTTCGGAACACAATCGGGGTATATTCGGAAAAATTCGGAAATCATTACGTCATAACAAAGCTGCAGATTTTAGAACTCCGGGGGTTGGCAGGTATGACTATAGTATATTATGAGTTGGGGTAACACATACACTACCCACGCATCTTACAAAACTTCGTACCTGCCAAAACAAATGTATCAGAAATATATTTTTTGCTTATAAAAGAGAAGACGCCACTCCCTATTTTAATCTATTACGAATCATCAAGCTCGACAACGTTTTTAAGTTGAAAATAGCGAAAGTTGAAAAAGGGCTTCCTAAAACATATAAGAGTTGCCTGCGGAGGAGGCTATATATAAGAGATATGGACGCTCTTGGTTATGGGCTCTTGCCTTTATCTGTAATCTCCTTGCAAATAAACAGACGATACCCTAAAAGGTACCGCATTTTGTTACGTAATTGCCTTTTGTCAAAAGACCCCCCGAACTTGATTGAATTGAGTAATACACGGCAGAAATACGTGATGTTTTTTAACCGGTCTTTCATTCAATGTTTGCACCGCATGTGTTGTTACCCAAAATTTGCATATAACGACGCAATAGATTCGATACGACAGAAATACGACAGTTGATTCGTATTCATTCATACGTGTTCTTACCAAAAATCACAGGCAGTCTAAGTTAATGATTTTTACAAGGAATATATGGGAATTTTTAGAAAAAATATAAAACTGTATTAAACTGATCAATAAAGTCATTAAATCTTACCTGTGTGTTGTGGAGTTGTTCCTCTTCATCACTGATGTGTTTATTTCTGGTTTGAGGCACTTCTGGGTTTTTTCCTCCCCTATATAAATATTGAGAAGGCAGGAAACACGAGACGCCATTAGTCCACGTGGCGAGTCTTCGAGGCCTCGTAATTTTTCCAAAATCCAAACTTTCAGCATTTTACATCCAAGAACCCTTTCTTGCCTTCCTCTAGCACTCATTTAATCGACCCATCGCTTATTTCCTCGCTTTGTAAGTAGCAAGTAGTAAGTAGTAAGTAGTAAGTAGTAAGTAGTAAGTAGTAAGTAGTAAGTAGTAAGTAGTAAGTAGTAAGTAGTAAGTAGTAAGTAGTAAGTAGTAAGTAGTAAGTAGTAAGTAGTAAGTAGTAAGTAGTAAGTAGTAAGTAGTAAGTAGTAAGTAGTAAGTAGTAAGTATTCGACGGTTTCTGCAGCTAACCTAGCATGTACCGATGCAAGTTGAACCACAGGAAGCCCATGCTTAATTTGTGTCTTGAAAAATATTATAAGGCTTTGTACTCGAGATCTAAGAATCGGGAGTCCGGCGCCGCTTATCAACTAATTGAAAACGACTACTTTGTGTTAAAGAAGTGCTTCTTTTTATTTATTTATAACTAAACTAGCTGGGAACAGCCGACCGGGAACTGAGAAACTACGCAAACAGAGCCAATTTTACTGAGATAGTAAGAAGTCCCGGCCGTACAAGGAAACCCACATGAAATTACATAACCTAGCATATCGCGCCGTATCTAGAGAGCGTCTGTTCTCTGTTCTCTGCCCGGGGAGGGGGAGGGGGGGGGGGGGGGGGGGGGTGGGGGGAGTACTCCCTTATATGGGCTATACAGGTATCTGCCGCGGAATAGGGTATGGTTTTTGAGCTGACGAGGTCTGGGATAGGGTATTCTTTTTACGGTTTTGGTCTGGGAAAGGGTATGGATTTTTATATACTTGTCGTTGACGCCATGCTTACCGCTTTATCGACCACACTATATTGAAACAAAACAACGGCCTTCGTAGTGTAATTTTAATTCAAAACTGTTCGGTATCTGGACTCTTTCATATCTAATGTCATGATGTCTAAACATCACAAGATCACGTCTGGTCACGGCTTTTAGAAATTCCCATAGATATTCGTAATAAATAATTCCGCGAAAACACTTTTATATGCTTAGCATTAAGACCACAGAGAAGACTTGAGCACTCTCAGTCCTAGATAGGTCGACTTGAAAGTATTCAGTTGAAAATCGGCTCACACCTAACTTCTAAACACGCGGACACTAGTATAAGTACGCATAAACCTTAAATACCGGACTGGCATAGATAGTTGTAATAAATAATTCCTCAAAGAGCACTTTCATATTCTTTGACCTTAGCATTAAGACCACAGAGAAGAATAAGCACTGGATCATCCTACAAACCAAATCCTAGCTCAATCCTAGCGACTTGAAAGTGTCACCTGACGGAAATATAAATACAAGATTCGCTCAAAGATTCTGCCGGAAATATAAAGAAACTACAGGACTCGAAAACTACAGGACTCGGAAATATGTGACGGTCAAAAGGGTAACACATCAGCTAAACATTTCTTGGTCGCAAATAGGTTCCAACCTCGTTTGTTAACCTGTTCTCGAGGTTTACAATTACGATTATTGTAAATTGTTATTGGCCACTGAAATTACGATAATCGTAATTCTACTGACATCCTAACCCGAACCACAAAACTAACCCTAACCATCGGACGAGTTCACGGGTAAACGACGGGTTCTCACTCACCTAGAGCTGGGGTTCACAGGTAAACAAGAAGACAACCTACTGGGGTTCGAAATCATAACCCTTTGCGTGTAGTGAGTATAGCGCAGAGGTCATCACCACTACACTAAGCGTTTGGAAAATGACAAATGTTTATCTTTATCCTTGACTGGTCACGATAATTACTATTATCGTCATTTCAGCGCGCGGCCAATAACAATTTACGATAATCGTAATTTCAAACTCGAGATCATTTTGGGTTTGAAACTTCGCAAGGGATTGTGGTTAATTTACAAAGCACTGTTGTTAGTTTGCAAAGCATTCTGGTTGAGTTGCAGAGCATTCTGGTTAATGTGCAGCAAATCTAATCTGGCGTCAAAGTCTTTGCTCGCTCGCTCCAGGCTCGCTCGCTGCGGTAGCAATAATAAAAACACAATAAAACAATACCGATGTGCTCCGCTGATCTTGATTATGCCATTAGGTTTACTAATTTAAAATACGTTTTCCGCCTTCGATGTCTAGTTAACTTGGCTCAAACTACTCTGCAACGTGATTTCATGCGTTAAACAAAACACATTATTGTGGAAGATTTATGTTTGTTTTATTTTCTCAAATGTCATGTAATAGTTGAATAACACCTTTTGGCGCGCTGTCTGGTAATGATTTGAGCGGGAAATGATTTGATATTTTTGGCGCATTTTTGTAAGCATTTAAGTGATGAGCGGCAAACATAATATTGCGTGACCTGATAAACTATAGTTAATTTGTTTGAAATGCGAGTTTATGGTGCAGCGTGAGACAAGTTGAAATACAGGTAAACGAATTTCTTGTACTATTTTTATTATCAGACGTAATCAATTGAACATTTGGAAATTGAATTCAATCGCATGATTGAACTAAAAAATATGTGAATTCGATTGGAACACTGATCGAACACAATCCAATACCTATAATTTCTTTGGCACGGGTCGAAGCACTCACGTTGTTTGACAGATCGACATTGCACAAATTAGTGTGGCTAAAATAGAAGTGATTTGGTAAACTCGAGTTCTCCGATGGGAGCCTGTTTTAGTTTACGGTAAACAAAATTAGGAGTTGTTTCTGCAGCACATACGATAATAACACTGCAAGAGCGACTCCGTTTCTAATTCTCCAACTAAATTCATGTGAGGTGGGGGAACTCTTGTTTATAATGTTTATAACGTATCCGAGTTTGAAACTAGATCTGCATTGTGACTTGCCCAAACCCAAAAAATTGTGACCCAGTTCTCTAGTCTAAAAAATAATGACCCCCCTTGGATAAGCCTATAAATAAGCCATAGTAAGTGTGCTTAATTAAGCAATCATGCCCCACGTATAATAGAGAAGCAAAATAAAAATTCGACCCCCCCGCTAAATGGGAGCATAAAGAAAACGTGACCCCCCCCCCCCCCCTACAAATCTAGTAGCCCCCTCCCCCCACCCCCCCCCGCTAAATAATGTAGTAGTAGTATAACTTTATTTAAGCACGCTAGTCCTGTCAACAGCAGCTGATTTACACAAGGGGCGTGACAAAATAATTAAAATATATTTACTGATGAATATAGATAAAAATACAATGTTTGAATATTACGTAATAATGATTAAATATTTTTATAGCTGGTATTTTAGTCTTGAAAGAAGGGAATGAGTTGGAGTCTCTAATTTCGTTATGGAGCGAGTTCCATATTTTAGCCCCCACTGTACGAGAAAACTCTTTTTTCATACTTTCGGTTTTGGGTAAAGGTAACTGCAGTGAGGAATTGGAGCCCCTAAGATTGTATTCAGTGACCTCAGATCTCTGTTTAAAAAGATCCATAAGGCAAATTGGGGCTTGACCATTTATGACTATGTACATTTGTTTCTTATTTTTAGCCCTTTGAGTTTCAAGTGTTTCCCACCCTAGAGCATCTAATGCCTCAAGGTGGGGAGCATCGTTTCTCAAATTCAATATTATCCGAGCAGATCTATTCTGTAATTTTTGTAAACGTTTGGAGTGTCTGTGACCTAGGGTGTCCCATAACCTCACTACAGTAATTGAAATGGGGGTTAACCCCTTTCGCTCCTGAACCGGCCGTAACCGGTCAATATGAAGCATGTACCTGGGAGAAAATTATTGCGTCAAACCTAGACATGCTGGAAATACGATGTTGCGATATTATTTCAAGGGATGAATAACTTCAAAGCGAGAGCTACAACAGGGATCGCTTGACTGTCCCACTTTGGAGAAAAACTCATTTTGTTTTGGAGATCGTTGTTCGTTTCTTCCATTTTTACGAATTTTGAGGAGCTGAAAATCGCCTCAAAAAAAAACTTCCCATTCGCACTTGAAATCAAGAGCAAATACAAAATAACCACTCAGTCGTTACAGTACCTTGTTTAATATTTCCAACCAGCAGGTTTGTTTTCACAAACAGGCCTATAGACTGGCTATAGACTGGTAACATAAAATCTAATAAAAGAACCTCTACCACAAAAACATGGCAGAATTATTGCAAACTAACTTGGGATCACCAAGCGACGGTGAACCACACCGATGTTTACACTGCGATTTGGTTGATTGGTTAGGTGCGGTGCTTCAACAAATCACAAATCACAATGTCCGGTCCCTTAATCAATTCAAATACATTAATTTAAGCCGCGAGTTCTTAGGAGAGGCAATATACTTTTTTAGCGTTACGGAATGTACATAAGTGTGTGCAGAATGTTGTTATGTAATTCCCGTTGGGATACCGTTGAGGGTGTATAAAGAGGAGAGATTAATATGTAAGAATTAATCGAAGGCGTTTCTCTACATTGATACCTAATTTTGTGATGTTCGGAAGCGAACTGTAGTCTTTTCAAACTGGTTTTTTCGAATTAGGAAGCTTTGCTAGCTGGACAGTCCCTTGAAGAATACAGAGTCTCATGAGCTGGTCGAAGATTTTAGTTGTTTCTTGATGTAAACGAGTAAACCTCCTCCGCCTTTCTTCCTATCTCGCCTGAGAATTTTGTAGTTGGGATGCGCTAGCAGTAGATTACTGTAAGATCCATCAATTTTTGTTTCGGAAAGCACAAGGATGTCAAATAGTCCATCATTAAGAAAAGTCTTTCACCTCATCTATTTTGTTGTAAATGCTGTTAATGTTAAGATGTGCTATAACCAAATTAAGTTTATAATAGGAACGGAGAGATTTGAAATTTGCATAGTCGTCCTGATCAGAGTTATTTGAGGTAGGTGACTGATTGTTTACCGAGCTGGTAGGACGATGAACCAGCAATCAAAAACACTGCTAAATATGTCAATTATAGAGGAATATCTTACTATAATGTGTAATATCATTCGCACATGTTCGTAATCCTTATAATATTCTCCATTGATCAATAAAGAAAATAATTACAAAATTCGGCAAGTAGGCCGTAGGCTTTGTTCGCCCTAAAGGAATGGTCGCAAGTTAATAGGAACTTACCATCGTCCGTTTCCATATTTATGTTTAACTTTCGCATTTTTTCACAGACATTTCCGGCCTTAGAAATAGTTGACGAGTTGTTCAATCAAGCAACCGTGAACGACAATCTACGTTCCACGTTGTATCGGTATTTTGCTTCTTTATAGTTAGAAAATAGTGTCCAGGGTATCAGAACACTCTGGTATCAGAATATATGAAAACGTTTTGGTCATTATTCACCGATTACTTCCAGTCAACTCAAAGTATCGTGACGAGCCGCCGTAAAAATGGAGTTGATTTCTCTTTCGGTGGCAACTGTATTTTTCGTCGCTACTTTCTTGTGAAAGTGGCTCAAAACCAAACTCTTCGAAGACTCCTCTCACGTGTAGCTGCTCACTTGTAAGTACATTCTGGCTCCCCTCGTTATCAACAAGCTCTTTCCGAGCACTTTCCAAACTTTCTTTGTCGAAATCCGAACGAAAATTTGTTTGCACTTCACACCCGAATTCCACGTACTGACATCGGAATTTTCCCTCGTCCAGCGACCCTCCGCAGCTAGAATGGTTTTCTCGGTTTTATCGCTCTTTTTCGGCATTATATTAAGTAAACTTGAAGCATGGAAAGTAAAAAAAAACCGGGTTCAAGTTGCAAAAACAACTTCATTGTAACTTTTACGAAATGTAAACAAAACTGAAGGAGTGGAGAGTTTTCACTAAACCGGAAGTAAGTTTTTCCCGCCATTGCATGAGCGCGCGCGCGCGCCGACCCTTCATAGCAACGTCGCTGCTTAGCGACGAAATTGGTAAACGCACCCTTAAGAGAGTTGGAATTCGCCTCCTTTCGTGATATTTGTTGTGAAGCCTTGGTTTGTGAAATGTCTGTAAATGCTTCGCCAGTGACATAGCTTGGCTCGAACTTCGCCGTTTCTCTTCAAATTATTTTTGAAGAACCGACAAAGTAGCAGGTTCAGCTAAATTTCACGTTATGTTTTATTAGCTTGTTTTGAGTCTTGGCTTTGGTGTGTTTTGACTGGTGTTCAGAAATGTCGCAAAATACAACTGTCGTTCTTTTCTTTGACTTTGTCATGCATTTCTCTGTGTTTTATAAAACATTTATTTTTAGCAAAAGGTTTTGCAATGTTATTTATCTTCTGACGTTCCTTTTTGTGTTATACCTTGAGTTAAAAACGTGTTTTTTTTTTCATTGCTTTTTTCACTAAACATTTCGTATGGAAGCAATCTCAGTCAACTATGCTCTAGCTCGCAGCAGTCCAAAACCATACCGACCGGTCGTACTAAAAAGATTGCTTCTGGAATTGGAGCCCTGAAACGTGTAAGAAATTGTGTTCCTGATAAAACCATGCATTCAATCTACAATTCCCTTATTCAACCACATTTCAATTATTGTTGCATTGTCTGGGATAGTTGTAGCATAACTTGTGCTACTAAGCTTCAAAAGTTGCAAAATCGAGCTGCAAGGGTCTTATCGTTCTCCAACTATGACGCTGATGCCGATATTCTGATTGAGAGGTTTGGTTGGAAAAAACTCGCTTCGCAACGAAAATTTCAAACCGCAGTCATGGTCTACAAATCAATGAATGGTCTTGCCCCAGACTATATGCGGTCCATGTTTACATATCGTAATGTTACCTCTTATTCTTTGAGAGACACCGAGGGCAAACTGGCTATTCCTATGCCCCGCACAAATTATCTTAAGGATAGCTTTGGTTATAAGGGTGCGGTGCTGTGGGATAGCCTCCCAGTCGGGTTGCGGCAAGCAAATAATCTTAGCAGTTTTCGAGCGGGCTGTTTTGAACAAGTCTAACTGTTATTCTAAAGTCTTATTTTTATTCTTAATTTTTATAATATATTATATGTAATGCACGGCTCTCATGGAAAGCAGGTACTAAACTTAGCATTATTTAAAATTAGATTATTATTATTATAGTAGTTATGATTAGATGTTATTATTTATTTTTATTTACATTATCATTGATGAGATATTCCGTGGGTAAATAAAGTTATACTACTATACTACATGTACGACGATTTACCGGACCGTTGAAGAACCAATCAATAGGAGATATTGTAGTTGAGTCTACGAATAGCAGTTTCAGCGGTATTGACCCGAACGCCTCACTTCAATGTAATGAAGCGATATTCAATCTGTGTATCTAAATTAGTCGTGCTTGTTTAGGAGAGTGTTGATGTCGTGTAAGAATGACGGTTTCAATGGGCAGGTGCTTCATTACATTGCCGAAGTGAGGCGTTCGGGTCAATACCGCTGAAACTGCTATTCGTAGACTCAACTACAATATCTCCTATTCTCCATTTGCCGCGAGTCCGGCTTGCCATATAATGTTCATTATGTTTCACATGGATCGGTTTTCTTTGTTTTTTTTCGGAGGAATATATCTCAAAACCCCTTCCCAATTCCAAAGCCCGAGGGAATCTTGCAACATATTCTCCTCGTATATTTCTAGTAGTATTTCGTTCTAGTTACTCTTACCTCCTCTAGAAAAAAAGGCACGTGTCACGAGTGGAAATCGAACCGACATGCGACTGCTTAAATCCCCCTTAGTTTCTAGTCTTTCGTCTATTCACAACACTATAATGAATGTTTGTTGAACCGAGAAAAATGACAAGGAAAAGCCTTCTGAACGATAAATTTGTGCAACAATATACTAGGCAAAGAATGCTTTCTAATGATTTATGAAAAGAGAGAAAACCTCGATGTAGTTTCAAAATCCGCGTGAAATTTCAAATGCTGCTTTTACTATTTATTCATTATTACATAATTGTTTTTGTTTGTTTGTTATGTTTGTAAAGTGCAAACTAAAACGGTTGATTTTGAAAAGGCCCTTTGCAGCTAACTGTCACGTGCTGATATAATACTTCATTAACGAATGAATGGAGCTCGTGATCCCCATGGGAAAGGCGTTGCTATGAATACTGGAGAGCAAGCTATCTTCAGAAACGCTGTTTTATAAAGTTCGACAATTGATTGGAGGTGGAAAATAGCATTTACAAACAGGTTTTCCTAATAACACTACCGATCTCGTACAAGGCCTTTAAATAAGTGAAGTCAGATAATTTTTGCTCTCCAGTACAACCACGTGATTTGTTACCTGTAAAGAGCCCCGCCATTCAGCAGGGAAGAGCTGAGTATGTGGGAACATGATTGATCAATCAATTTAGCATTAAGAGTTTCGAAATTTTAGGCTTGAGGGTTTGCTTGCGCATTTATAGTTGCTTTCTTTGACTTAGGAGGATTGATGTTGAAAAAAGACGTGGGAATTTTGTACAGTAATCAAATGCTCATTAATAATGAAACGAAAACAATAATACGTTAGTTAACAAGCACGCGCCGGAAGTGTCACGTACGGTCACGCTTCGCCCACGCGGGGGGGGGGGGGGGGGGGGGGGGACTCCCCTACTGACCTGACAGGGGTGCTCGGCCGTGACCCTAAAAAGGGACCCATAATTTTAAATAATAAATGGCAGATTTTTTATTTTGAACCCTAAAAGGGACAACCATAAAAATGATGGGATTAAGCTCCGGATTAAGCAGTATGTTTGTAATGTCCTTTATCTGTAATCTCCTTGCAAATAAACAAACGATACCCTAAAAGGTACCGCGTTTTGTTACGTAATTGCCTTTTGTCAAAAGACCCCCCGAACTTGATTGAATTGAGTAAAACACAGTAGAAATACGTGATGTTTTTTTACCGTTCTTTAATTCAATGTTTGCACCGCATGTGTTGTTACCAAAAATTAGCATAACCACGCAATAGATTCGATACGACAGAAATGCGACAGTTTGTTGTAACCAAACATCACATGCAGCCCAAGCTAATGATTTTTACAAGGAATATATGGGATTTTTTAGAAAAAATCTAAAACTGCTAAAATGATCAATAAAGTCATGAAATCTTACCTGTGTGTTGTGAAGTTGTTCCTCTTCATCACTGGTGTGTTTATTTATGGTTTGAGTCACTTCTAGTTTTTTCCCTCGCCCATATAAATATTGATAAGACAGGAAACACGAGACGCCCTTAGTCCACGTGGAGAGTCTTCGAGGCCTCGTAATTTGTCCAAAATCCAAACTTTCAGAATTTTACCTCCAAGAACCCTTTCTCGCATTCCTCTAGCACTCATTTAATCGATCCATCGCTTATTTCCTCGCTTTGTAAGTAGTCAAATTCGACGGTTTCTGCAGCTAACCTAGCATGTAACGATGCAAGTTGAACCACAGGAAGCCGATGCTTAATTTGTGTCTTGAAAACTATTATAAGGCGTTGTACTCGAGATCTAAGAATCAGGAGTCTGGAGCCGCTTATCAAGTAATTGACATCGAAGACTTTGCGTAGTGTAATTTTAATTGATCGGTACCAAAACGAGCAAGGAACTGGGAACGATTTTATCAGAATTACTCTAATTCACTCTTTTCACCTGGTGGCCATCTTGGATTCAAAACGAGGTAATCCTTTGTTTTTGCCATGTTAGCCTCGCAGTGAGGGATAGTCAAAACGAGGCTCACCTGGCAAAAACAAAGGATTGCTTCGCTTTAAATCCAAGATGGCCACCAGGTTAAAAGAGTGAATTCTAAAATGACATCACATGATAGAACATGTTGAAATTAGCAAGTGTGTGTTTCAAGTTAATCCTGTCTGAATTATAAGCATTTGAAATTTCTTTGTCCCTCCAAAATTTTACAATGAATGTATGGCGGTTTGGAGGGACAACGTTAAAAAATAATAGACATATTTGATGTCTTCCAGCATCTCTCTTTGACTAGTTATTAATTATATTTTTACTGACTCGGTTCCAGTCCCCGGCTCATTTTGTTACCAGCTAATTAAAAACTGTTCGGTATCTGGACTCTTTCATATCTAATCTCATGCTGTCTAAACATCACAAGATCACGTCTGGGATAGGGGATAGATTTTTTGCTTCAAGTCTGGGATATGGTATGGTAAACGGCATTTTTAGGTCAGTGTTTTGAGGTCTCGTGGCACACAGGAGTCCATTGTTTGATTCCCAACACGGGTGACAGGATCAACCAATCAGGTTCGACACCCGCCGGTGTGGAGGCGCAGTCAGCAACGGAGCGAAGATTCGGGGCCATTCTTAAGCATTATTTTGCTGAAACCAAAGGTTTCTTCGAATGAAATACCAAGATGTTCAGTTATTCCAGGGCTGACAGGGCTTTCGATGGAAAATTCTCACATTTACGAAAGGGATACTGGAACTGATAAGAACAAATATAAATATAATTGGGTGTGGAGATTTATTTACCAAGCGAACACTTGCCCTGAAAAATATGTTGAAAAAGTCAACTTAAATACCGAAGAAAGAAGAAAAATGAATATTGAATTAGAGCCGACTCGAAAAAATTGAATGACTATCATCAGAAAATTGTAAAATACTAAAAATAGATTAATTTAGGTTTTGAATGGGATCTCCTGGGCATTTCTCTCTTGGGTGCATCAGAAGGGTTAGAGTCGGAATGGTTGGCATATTGCTGATCCTCCAAGCCTAACCCAATCCGTGGCCCAATCTACTTTTATAGTATTTCAGAAGTATTTTCAGATAACAAATTGAAGTGATATATAATTCATATACTTTCACTTGTATACTGATATTATTATTACAGTCATGAACAGACTCTTTCACTGCTACATTTTGTGTGGTAATTTTGCCCATAATATCACTTTTCTGACCACTATGACAATTTCTTTAATTTCTCAAGTTCAATTAAGGGTACTGACATGAAATCTTCCAGATATGTACAAAATATAATTCTGAATCTCGTCTTTCATAATATATGCTAATTAGTCACATGATTGATCACATGGTTGCCTAAAATATGCTAAATTGGAACTTTTTCTTGGACTGTTCACGATGTGGAGTAAACTCGACATCGGACTCGACAATAGCAGCGAAAGAGTTAATTAGTGACATTTTAATTGATATTGATCTAAATCACTGTTTTTTTTTCGAATTTTTAATTACAAGGAAGGCCACACATTTCTATATGTGTACTAGTTGGTGTTACCTTCTTTAAATAAACTAGTTAATTTTATTTTCCAAGTGGTATACATGCATGAAATCAATTTTATTAAACATTAGGGGCTGGTCAAACATTAGCAGTGGAGATGCAAAAAAAGGGAGGGGGGATGGAGATCATAAAAGTTTAAAAATGTATAACCCTCCCTGGACAATGAGTATGAAATATTTTGACCCTTTACCCCCATAACCAATCCTTTTTCAGTTGCCCATTATTTATGACCCTCCATTTTGGGGGATTCAAAAAATATGATCATCCCCCTTTCACAACCCCTCCCCCTGCTAATTTGTGACCAGTCCCTTCAGCGACAACTCTCATGCAACCCCATTTTAATTATCAGTAAAACTTTGTAATTAGAAGCTCCTGTGACTGTGACCACCATTAGGGGTTGAGAATTGGAAGGTGGAAAATAGAATATACAAACAGGTTTTGCTAATAACGCTGCCGATCTCGTACAAGTGCCTTTAAATATGTGTTTGCCATCTAGTACAGCCACATTATATATAAATTATCACAAGTATCAGAAGTGAATCAATTATCCGGTCCCCTAGCACAAACCATGTATCACACAAAAATATGCTAGAACTCCATGTATTAATCTATTTATAGGTGGCCCGAGTTAAAGTGCATATAAGCCCTGGCCAATTATGCTTTTTTTTTAAAGCTTAGACCTTAAAAGGTAGAGAAAAGATTCCGAAATTTCTAAATAAAAATGTTTTCATTATTTTTTAGCGACTAAACTTCGAAACGTAGAATAATTTCCGCGCACCTTCGGGGACTGGGACGAGAATAAAACGTGACGTCATCAACAGAACTCGTCTCTTCGCGGCTTTAAAACGTTATATATAGTTAAGGTTAGAAAACCACAGCAAAAACCGTGTACAATCAATCCTGCCAAACGTTGGATCAAAAAACAGATCTTGATCAGCAAGAAGAAGAAAATATAATGATAAAGTGTCCGAAGACTACTGCAATGCTGATCAAATACAACGCTTGTCGAGGTTTATACGATATTTCGGCTGGCCAGTAACAGGACAACAACAAACTCTTAAGGAAAGTTTATTTTCTTTATCTGAGAATTTTGCGAAATAATAGTCACACAGTGCAAATACAGAGCTTGGGCTGCCTGTGTTTTAACATATCCGCGACCGCCATCCGCCATCCGTATCCACGTTTTTAAATAAAAAAAACAATTATCGTACTAATGTCCAATACAGGGGATCCAAATCCGCTAGTGGATATGGACCGGGGGGTCCATATCTGCGAGGGGTTCAAATCTGCTGTGACACTGACAGGCTTCCCAGACTCGACGTATATTTCCAGCTTATTAGTCTGTTGGGTTACCTGTGGTCTATCGATTACTTTCATAACGATCTCAGAAGAGTTTATATAATTGCTCCGTGTGAATTCTCTTTTCCGATTTATACACACAACTTCATTAAGTATCAAACTTTTATTATTGAAGATTTATTTTTTAGGAATCGGAAAAGAGAATTCACACGGAGCAATTCGCTATTATCGCACTTCGGCCATCTTGGATTGAAAGCGAGGCTTCCGGGTTGTCGGTTACGTAGCGCTTACTATTTGCTCTGTTGTTGGTCGCGAGTTTGGATGAAAAATCTACTTCATCTCCACTTCTGTAATTCCAATTGTACAAATAATAGCCAGAAAAGAAGATCTAGGGATTCTTTTCACATATTTGATTCCAATAAACAGCTCAGAAAGCGATGGAGTTTGAAAATACGCCGAGATGTCGACCCACACTTCAGACTTCGATAAATATCCTGGGCCGGGTTGTTCGAAGCAACGTTAACTTTAACCCTGGTTAGCGCTAAATCTGTAATTATAATCTGTACAGTTTAACCCAGGGTTAGCGATTTAACCCTGGGTTAGCGCTTAACCTTGCTTCGAACAACTGGGCCCTGCAGAGGTATAATATATATAGAGTGAGGAAAAAAAAACAAGTAATACTTCTTCGGTTAAAGTGTCACAGATTCCCTCAAACTCACAGCTAGCACCGGTCTCTACAGGTAAAATAAGAAGAGAGAAACCTCACCTAGCAGGGCGAATGGAACATGTTAAGTTATTGTTCTCAATAAATATATATATACACGTGCACCAGCCACCCTCTATTATTATATTTTGATAATTTTTAATGCACATGGGACTATTTTCACGTTGATCGTTATTTTTCATTTTACGAATAAGACTTGTGTACTTTGCACACCACTAATAATAAATTGGCACTAATTTTGAAAGTGTCATGGCCATCATATTAAAGTTTTAATGTGTGAATAATAATTTTTATATAAAATATATTATATATCATATGTATTTGTACTGAATCAAAGGGTAATATATTTTGGGAGGTTTTATTAGAATGGTCATGGGTGTTATGTAATGATATTTATCACTGTCAAATTTCTGGTATGAAATGAAGGTTTATTTATTAGTTAATATCTGGGATTTTCATGTGTGATTTTCTTAGTAATACCACGATCACCTCAGCTTTCTTTGTTTGTTCAGGGACATTTAAACTCTAAATTCCCTCATCAGCATGGATACTTGTTCTAATTTTCTCTCGTTGACATGCAAGAATGAAAATTAGAAGGGCATGCATGCTGATGAGGGTTATGGCAGGTCATTATAAAAATTAGTCCCTAGCAGAGTGCATGAATGCCTGTCAACCCTGTACCCTACCTATTTTATGGCTCAAGAAAGGTCTTCCCTTCATTTGTCAAACCCGCTTCTTCCATACATGTGAGATAATTATACTTAAAACCACAAACATGACATGATTAAACTCTATGCTCTGTGCTCCTGGAATATTTAGTCAGCCACTTGACATTTTATTTATTCTTCACAAAATCAACACACTTGCAGGGTCCAGTTCAACAAATGGTGCTCAATCAAGCATAACAAAACGTTAAAAAATCTCAACTATGGTATAAACTTTAGTTTATGCAGAGAAAAACTAAAGTCCTCTGAGATTAGTTTCATTAGTCAGTGATAATAGTATTACGAAGTAATAGCATAAAATTAGCTAGTGATTAAATTTCCCCTTGACCCTTGGGAGGATTTATGCAAATTCTCCCTAATCCCCCACAGCCATAAATCCTCCCTCAGCTCTCGGGGGAAATTTGATAACTAATTTACCTTATGCCATGCCATTACTTATAATAATAATATTTTGGAGTTTGGACTGATTTTACTTACCAGTAACCTGACTGTTAGGTCTATTCGATTTTATTAAACAGGGTAAAACAAATCTGCTCTATCTGTAAATAAATTCAAATCAAGCTATCCTCCATAATTTCTGTGGCTTGGCTTGGGAAAGAAATAATATTAATTATAATAAATTGATAAAAATGATGTAAATGATGTTGGAGTACCCATCCAGCTAGCAGCTACATGTAGGTTATAAAAAAAACATAGTTGCATCATTGCAATGATTATGGCAGAAGAAAATATATTGTACAAAATGTTGTAATATACCAAAACAGACAACTGAGACAGTGTTGGGGTCTGGCAGTATTTATTAACATAATATAAATTATTATTACAATATATTTTAATATGTTACAATTTATTTACATGATTGAAATATAATATTAATAGTGATACAAAAGCTGGATGGTATATTGTTAGTATGGCTGCTCCCCTATAGCTAAAGCACGAGATAGTTGGTTTACAAAATAGTTACTACCGAGACATACAAGGCCTAACCCATTGGCTATATCCAGCCTGATGATAATTTTACAGTATTGCTCAACTAAAAGTAGGCTGTACCCTGCCAGACTCCAACCTGATCAGCTGATTCTGATTATCTAGATTAATATTCACTTCAATTATAAATTATGGAAATTAAAATAATTGTACAAAGTTTGAAAACTAAAGTTAGGTGATTTAAAAACAATTAGGTAGTCATTGTTGCAATTTTTATTGCCATTATTAGCACTGTCATCAACATCAATATTGTTTTGCATTAATACCATCACCAGTACCATTTCCATTGTCACTATCATCATTGTACATGGTCAAATGACCCATGTCTCAGTTTCTCTACAGGTAATTTTGGTCAATTTCCAAGCCATCCATGCAAGTGAACCATTTTGGTTCATTGATAATGCATTTTCTCAAATCCTCATACAAACCTTCTAAAAACCTAACCCAAAATTTGCCAAAAACCCTAACCATTTCCAACCCAAATCATCCCTAGAACGAGTACACCCAGGCTATAAAATTATGAAGGATTTTTCACAGGTTTTCAAGTGATCATTTGAAGTGTCAGGGTATACTGCAGTGAGGTTTCTCTCTTGTTTTTTACGTGTAGAAAATGGACTTCTGCTATCTGTTAGTCTGGGGAAACCTGTCACACTTATTTAAGCGAAGAAGTATTTTATAATCAGCTGTTTTTTACTCACTGGATATTTTATCGATGTCTGAAGTATGGGTCGACATCTCCGCGTATTTTCAAACTCCATCACTTTTAGAGCTGTTCATTGGAATCAAATATGTGAAAAGAATCCCTAGATCTTCTTTTCTGGCTATTATTTGTACAATTGGAATTACAGAAGTGGAGATGAAATAGCTTTTTCATCCAAACTCGCGACCAACAACAGAGCAAATAGTAAGCGCTACGTAACCGACAACCCGGAAGCCTCGCTTTCAATCCAAGATGGCCGAAGTGCGATAACAGCGAATTATATAAACTCTTCTGAGATCGTTATGAAAGTAATCGATAAACCACAGGTAACTCAACAGAATAATAAGCGGGAAATGTACGTCGAGTCTGGGAAGCCTGTGGTGACACCGGCCTCAGTTCAATGAGGGGCCTCAATGAGACTTTACACTCGCATTCTTCTATGTCGTTGGACCAAAATCCTTTAGAACTCTTTGGGGAAATAATATTATTTGTTAGATAACAGAAACGCGAAAGAGCACCGCAAAACGTAAGAAAATAAGATACGAACATTACAATAACATTACTTGATCTCGTGAAAACACCAAACCGAGTTAAGTCGCTTAACTTGTTCGGTAAACAAAACACATTGTGGAATATTAAGCTAGAGAAACCTCTTGTAAACATGCCCGTTATCTTCTCATGCGTTAACAAGAAATAAAGGAAACAATACACCGTGACCAAGAGCGCATTGCTGATGACTTCTCGCTCTGTTGCTTGCTGTCGTGAGCCGGTCGATAACAAGAGAGGAGAGTTCTCTTCATAATCTGTATCTCACACATGGTCACTACTAATGGCGTGAAAGGCCGCTGATATAACAAGAAGAATCGGGTAAGTTTAGTTTGTGATACTGCATGCTGGTTTAGTTAGCCAGAACTACTGATGAGATGTCTCTTTGGGAGACAATTAATATTTGACATTTGCATATACGCTTGTAAAGCTCGGTTTCCATATGATAGCTTCGATCGCAGGGAAACCACTCCATCGATCGTAGGATCGCAGCTGTTTCGTCAACTTTTACAGGTATCAGGAAAAAGTCAAAGAAACGGGATAAAACAGGCTAACATCGACAGGAAACTAAAAATCAACAATTACAAATGAGGTAATTAAGAACATCTTTCCGTTTTCACAAAATAAATCTAAAGTCTCAATTCTCCTTCCAAATCTTAATTCTTTTATAAGACTTATAACTTAAGTGCATATAAGCTTCGATTCGAAGCTTGCTTGCATTTTGGAAGAAGAAAGAGTAATTTGCCGATGAATAAGTACCGACCTGTGATATTTTAATTTTATAAGCAACTGACTGCGTTCACGCTTCGTTTCTGCCAACCACAGAATGCAACACATGTGGCGCGACTGGCCTGTGTGACGTCACAGTAAGTATCGCTTAGTTGTAGATTATCATAGCATACATACATTATCCCTCGCGATGACGTAATGAGCGTTATATAAGTCAATCCTCGTAACCTTAGGGGCTCATCCACAACATTACATATACCACGCCCAAACGGCACATAATTTATTATAAGCAATAGCAGGACATGAGGGAAAGTAGTGATAAATTCAGTGCCCTGAGGGCCGAGGGAGGATTTGTGGCGTGCGGTGTCGGGACTTTTACAGATCCTTCCGAGGCTCGAGCGGAAATTTAATCATTAATTTCCCGAAATGTCATGCTATCACTGTGTATTAGTAGTATCACCGAGGAACGGAACAAATCTCTGAGAAGTCTAAACTAAAGACGTCGCAGTTGAGTTGTTTTCGAAAACGTTTTGTTTTTTGCTTGATTGAGCTCCATTGATTGAATGACCCTGGCTTCCCCTGGGGACAAGCTTTTTTTTTTTTTAGAAGAATAACACTAAAATACGAAGTAATTATGCAGTTGATCTGAGCACAGGCAGCCCAAGCTCAAAGTTTCAAATCAGTGGTTTCACGTTACGAGAGAATTACAAGGCTTTGTATGGGATCCAAAAACTCGAGATTTTCGCCCGTATTATAGTTCCTCATCTCCTATAAGTACACAAAATAAGAGAATAAACTTTATCTTTGAGTATTCTGGTGCCCTTTTGTCTGGAACTCAAAGTCAAACCTCCCTAAACACCGTTCCTAGAGCTCAGAAGACAAAACTTGTTACCAACCTTCTTGATCACTGACTAACGGGATTTCTGAAATTTCGGAAGTCAATAGAGCTTTTCCACTTGGCTCAATGTTGTCTCCTTTCAAACCCTTCAGGGATCAGGAAACAGTCAAATAAACGGGATAAAACAGGCTAAAATCAACAGTAAACAAAATATCAACCATTACTAATGAACACCTTCTTTCCGAGGTATTTCCATATCAATGTATTAATTTTGTTGAAAGCTAAACACCAAATCCTACCGTTTCCTACTATTTGGCGTGTCAGTTATATAAAGTTACATAAAAAAATCCTATTGACCGGCAGCTAAACTAGGTATACCTTTCGGAAAAGTGCCAACGAGCAATGTTTTAAGAATGGTGTTTCACCAAATATTAATAGTGTTATATTTTCACCGAGAACATCTGCAAACAATGCCAAGGGTGATACTAAGTTATGGGAGAGATCAGCCCTTCGGCGGCTTCGCATTCGAACTGGCACCACTCCAGTAGAGGACGTATGCACTGTAATAGCATAGGTATAACTATAAAACCAGTGCTTTCCTCCTAAACTCAGAAAGTCCGAAAATCAAATGTCAAATAAGAGACTAACAACGCTAACAAATCCAGACCATCCCGTATTACATATCTGCGGGCAGCAGCGCTAAATTCAAAGTTACGGAATTTGGATGGTTGTCGTATCACGTGATCGAAGACGTCATAATTATATAAAAATCGTGTAAGTGAAATGCGGCTGCGATGATAACATTTACATATAAAGTAACCTGCTAAAACATTACTCCTCCCGCAGTGTTTCAGACCACGCTTATAAAACAGGACTATCATATAAAGATCCAATTGTTTTCGGCCGTTGCTAAGTAGAATTTAAAACGCCATAGAACTCCAACAATTTGAGTAAAATAATTAATAAATCACACAGGTACTCCAGGGAGACGGACCTTTATATGTTGATGACGTCATCATATGACGTCATTATGACGTCCTCTAGGCAGAAAAATGCAATCATTTCACGATTTATTTGGGATAGTGCTTTCATATTTGCATATATTATTGGTCTGGGCTAGGCACAAAAGGTGTAGCATGCGTTTTACGATATACCGAAAATTGATTGTTTAAGAATTTTTCCGGTGAATTTTAACAGTTAGATCGTCATAATTTTCGTGTTTTTTTTCTTCTATCCTATAGCCATCAAAAACACCAAAACCGAAACCATTCCAGAGGAATGTCTTGCTATAATATGTAATATCATTCGCACATGTTCGTAATCCTTATAATATTCTCCGATCCATTGATCAAAAAAGAAATAATTAAAAAATTCGGCAAGTAGGCCTTAGGCTTTGTTTGCCCTAAAGGAATGGTTCTGACCCAATCTGAATTGCAATCATCGCAAGTTATTAGGAACTTGCCATCGTTCGTTTCCGTATTTATGTTTGACTTCCGCATTTTTCACAGAGATTTCCTGCCTTAGAAGTAGTTGACGAATTGTTCAAGCATTAGCAACCGTGAACGACAATCTACGTCCTACGTACGTTGTATCGGTCTCGTCTTCGATGGCAGCGCGCAGGAAATTTAAATGAGTTTTATTGACGGGAAAATCGGTGCATAAATGACATCTAGTGTAATATTTACTGGAGACAAACACAGAAACAGACTTAGGCATGCATAACAATCATTTGACAGAAAACATTGTTTTTCAGACGAGATTCCCTTTAAGATTGGTTAGGAGAGGGAGGGGGGCTAAATTTAATAAAATTTCAAAATTATAGTGTTAATATATAGAACTTTAATCCAGGGTAGTCAGTGTTTCATTCAATGTAATAAACAGATGCAGGGCTCAGAAAAGCTGAAATGGGTTTATAGGTTTATTCCAAGATGGCGACCGCGTGGGATAGGTCTATAGACTGGTAACATAAAATCTAATCAAAGACCTCTACCACAAAACATGGCAGAATTAAAATAATTGCAAACTAACTTCCTGTTATAAATTATTTAATATTCATTTGGCATTAGATTTCATAGCCTCATAGTGCACTGGCTCACTAAAACTGAAGCCATACATAATTTCTAGCTCATGCACTTGATCTGATTGGCATTCGATAGACCTCTTCTTGTTCAAGCACTTGCGAGTCATCAAGTGACATAAAGTTCGGTGCCTATGATGGAAGACAGTTACATGTTATAATTTTTTGAATACGAGGGTGAATGTACATTGTAAAGTGTTCTATTTCTACACGTACACTTTTCGAAAAGATTGTAATGTAGTGATGTGAAATATCCCTAAAAATTAAATTTCACATGCACAAAGTGCAATAATATTTCACGATGGCCATGAATTTACAGACAAAAACTCGAATAACTTAAAATATTGCCTGAGGCAGCCCAAGCTCATGTTACGAAAATATAGCTGATAAGGTTTTGTACATGTCAAAAGCGGCATCATTGAGCATCTCCAAATAATTAAAATTAACACCATTTCTTTACTTATAGTCTGAATTTGAAGAAATGTTAGTGAGTTGGTAACAAAATGAAACTACATATTTTAGGTGTTTTATGTTGTTGACGCTGTGGTGACGTCATAAGTGATTCCTCCATTTTTGGTGAAATTCCCCCTTTAATAAACGTTACAAAACAGACTACACCATCAAAGTGTCTTCGTAATACACATTCATTTGGCGCAAATTTGAACATTCTACAATGATTACAGCCAAAGTTATAGATGAATTACTCTTGCTATGACGTCATATTTAGTGACGTCAGGAGTCGTATCTAAATAAGGATGCCTATTGTTAAATAATCAAGAAAAGAAAACGTGACTTTTGAGTGCCAGACTAGTGCATTTCATCAATAAAACTCGAAAATCACTGAGGGCATGTATGAAAAGGTATGACGTCATAATGACATTGCCGAAAATATGACTTAAATTTTAAGCTGGTTATGGTAAAAACAAAATTATAAAAACATACGATTTTAAGCCAAGTTTTTTCTGGCTCTTGCAAGTTCGATGAAAACAACTGCAGCAAAAGCGACTGAATTGAACGAAGCTGGACTTACGGAGATAAAAAACTATAGCGAAGCTGAAATGGCCGTGACTTCAAAAACACAAAGAAAAGTTCGGCTACCTCACAACGCTACTACAATCGTGGTACAAAGAAATAAAATTATTACGGAAACGAGTAAGCTTAGTACACAGTTTCATCAAAGAAAGCAGGTTTTATATTGTATGAGCTAAGAAATTCAGCATTTACATTTGGTAAATGGCTTACAAATTAAGAGTATTTACTAGATTAATACTTACAAGTTTGTTTGTATTCTTCTACTAACAGCTCTATTTGTCAAATTTTGCAGTGTGCTTATCTGAGTTATCGCCGCCACTCGCGTGATTTCAACGCCGGTTTTCAACTTTCAAATCTTCCACAAATATGCACATTTTTGTCTCTAGTTAATGCATTCGGCCTTCCTGATGAAGTTGTCATTGAAACTCAGTACATCTGAAGTAAAGTACAGGTCAGTTTTCATCCATAAAAACGCATTTTTTTACGTCGGAAAACAAACTGTTTTGAACGCCACAAGGTTGAACTCCAAGTGAAAAGTCGTCGAGACTCAGTCTAATTTTAGATTGATTTCTATTCGCTCTTCAGTTTACCACGCAATGGGTTCCTGGCGCGTGTGTCAAAGTGTGATTTTATTCATTTTTGCCATGCATATAATAAAAACCTTATTGACCAAGCTTGTTCGGTCAAGATGGGGGGATATTGGCCTCGTTCATTTTTTGCGTTTTTATAGACCTCGACTCCGTCTCGGTCCATAAAAACCCAAAAAATTAACTCGACCAATATCTCCCCATCTTGACCTCACGCTTGGTCAATAACCTCTACATATTCACCTCCGAGCAAAGCAGCGATCATCTCGCGCGAGTTTTCGTCCATTTGACAGAAAATAGAATAACTATTCACCTCCACTGAGTTGAATAATTGTTAAATATTCGAACTTTGCAAGCGATATATCAGGACTTTGTCGTCTCTAACGGAAATGACATGTAAAGTGGAGTCCACTTGTATGAGGCGCCGTATGGTGCAAAATTCAAACTTTCTCACCCAAACATGCTGAAATACCCACACATTAACTGAAATTTGTAAACGATAAAAATGTATTCTCGTATACAAACTGAAACGCACATACGATAACTGAAATCCTTAAATGTTCAAAACATTCTCTTTTATACGTGGTGAAACGCACATACTGTAACTAAAATCCCTAAAGGAGAGCCTGAGCTTCACGTTCTGTCAATTAAAACGTGTAAGACAATATTGAAATAAAAATATATTAACCGAAAATCATTACCATTGTGTTGAGATTGTTACACACACTGTTGAAATACGGGCTACACACACTGAGAATTACAGTCTATGGAAATGATTTTCAGTATAGCTTAAACAAGATCTCAATAGAACTATGAGATTCTCACTTCATGCCGACTACACATTCCAGGGTATTTTCGTATACGTTTTCAGAGCAACCATCACTGCAAATTTCAGTGTCTTCTGTTCGCGAATTCCCAACGTACTTTCTTTAACAGTTTTCAGTACACTTGTGAAGACATCTCAGTTTGTCCATATGTGAATTCTCAGCACACTTCACGTACACATCTCTGTCACACTACAGTAGTATGAGAGGCACCGAATTAAGCCCCTTTTTGCGGCGCTATGCTAATTTTTGCGGCGCTATTTTTTAAGGTGCTATGCTAATTTTTGCGGCGCTATTTTTTAAGGCGCTATGCTAATTTTTAAGGCGCGCTCTCATTAATTCAATGAGGTCACGGTTCTATTGTCTTGGACTCATGAATAAAGTGTGGCGCTCTCATGAATAAAATGTGGCGCTCTCATGAATAAAATGCGGCGCGCTCATGAATATCTATTGTTCCTTTGGATGAGGTCATCGATCTATTCGGGCATGTTTGGGCAAAGCCTATTGTTTGGAACAGCTATAAAACCAGGAGCAATCGGCCCTGAATACATTCGGATGTATGAAAAAAGTAATAAATATCTCGCAATATCTAAACCCCTTTGTAGCGTAAATAGTAAGAACAAACTACTCGTGATAGGCTCTAAGCTGTCTTTATTATTTTCCTTTACAGGTAATAACTCATAAGATAATTTTATACAAAATCCACTATGATTCATTAGAGAAATTTTGCTATTGTCCTTAGGGATTAACGATAACTGAAGAGCCTATTGTTTGGAGGAAAACTCTTGTGATGCAAATTATTCTCTAAAACTGAACTATAATTACCATACGAATATAAACAAACCACCAGATAATTAAACAAAGTTTATTCAATCTCAAAAACACCAATTTTAAAAACAGTTCGTTTTCCTTATCCTCGCGGAGTTGATAACTTTCTTATTTCTCAGTTCTTGGGTTGATATAATGTACCGTGTTACAAGATTACACTGATTTATGTGTTATTGATTTTTTTCTTGTTGACAAATGCTAAAGACAGTTGTGTTTTGACCGAGGAGAGGAAAATTAATGACCAAGGTAGTCTAGTCTAAAAACTATACTTCAGCTATCATTTTCTAGTCTAGTCTAGAAATTTTTAATCTAGGTAGTCTAGTCTAAAATGTCGTTCTAGACTACAAATATCTAGTCTAGAAACTAACCAACACTCACAAGCCCTGAACGCCCGCCGCCCGTCAACGCCTCCCTCCTCCTCCTCCTCCTCCCTCCCTCCTCCTCCCTCCTCCTCCTCCTCCCTCCTCCTCCTCCTCCCTCCTCCTCCTCCTCCCTCCTCCTCATCCTCCTCCTCCTCCTCCTCCTCCTTCTCCTCCGCCTCGTCCTTCTCCTCCGCCATACAAAATCCACTGTGACTCATAAGAGCAACTTTGCTATTGTTCTTAGGGATTAGCGACAACTGAAGAGCCTATTGTTTTGAGGAAAACTCTTGTGATGCAAATTCTTCTCTAAAACTGAACTATAATTACCATAATCAACGAAACAAACTATAATTTTTTTCTTGTTGACAAATTAAATGCTGCTTACTGGTTGCCTATATTAAAACGATGACAAGAGGAAGAATATTTTTAAAGACATTTATTAATAGAAATCGACTTAATAAAACTTATTTCTAAAAGGTACAAATGTATTATTCATCGCGGAATCACTCTATTCCGGAATAGGTTGTTTTTGGAATTGTTTATTCAACAAGAATTTTCGGTGGTGAATTGCAGCCTCGGTCGCTTCTTGCCATCCATAATCTTCCGTGTTCATCAAGTTTTGATTTGTTTCCAAGATTTTTTGGAAATCAGGATCTTTTCTTAACCTGTGAATCCATTTCATATCTTCGAACAACAATTCTCTTAGGTCTTTTCTATAGGTAGGAACCAAAGCGTTACTGGCTTTGATTTCAGCAACTTCATGACTATCCCCATCGTGTTCATACTTTTGAACCAACGCTTCCCAATCTTCCTGGTGCCTTTCTTTAGCTTCGTTACGAATTCTTTCCCAAACATCCTCTTCTCCGTCATAACTATCATCAGTGGAGTCCGTGCTCTCCTGAGAATCAGAGCTTTGATAAGAATCTTCAGTCATTTCATCATCTGAGTTGGAACGATTAGCAGCCATCGTTTATATCTTTACTCTTCAAGGATCGGGAGTATAATGTAAGACCCTTAAAAGTTTCCAACTTTATAGAAAACAAATTGGCGTGGTCACTACGTTTAACAAATGTCGATTAGCTGATTTAGCTAAGGTCTCTCAGTTAGATCAACATTATAAGTAGGATTCCTAACCAACATATTTTCCATCATCAACAACTGGATTTACATTCCTCGACAAAAACTTTCTTTTTTGAAGTTTTGCTTCTTGTAAATATGGTTTTCGTTCTTGAGTTGATAACCTATGGACTTGTACCAAGTGGTTGGATAATTTAACAAGATACTTTGATCAGCAATCAGTAAGCAGCATTTAATTTGTCAACAAGAAAAAAATCATAGTTTGTTTTGTTGATTATGGTAATTATAGTTCAGTTTTAGAGAAGAATTTGCATCACAAGAGTTTTCCTCAAAACAATAGGCTCTTCAGTTGTCGCTAATTCCTAAGAACAATAGCAAAGTTGCTCTTATGAGTCACAGTGGATTTTGTATGGCGGAGAAGAAGAAGGAGGAGGAGGAGGAGGAGGAGGAGGATGAGGAGGAAGGAGGAGGAGGAGGAGGGAGGAGGAGGAGGAGGGAGGAGGAGGAGGAGGGAGGAGGAGGGAGGGAGGAGGAGGAGGAGGAGGAGGGAGGCGTTGACGGGCGGCGGGCGTTCAGGGCTTGTGAGTGTTGTTAGTTTCTAGACTAGATATTTGTAGTCTAGAACGACATTTTAGATTAGACTACCTAGATTAAATATTTCTAGACTAGACTAGAAAATGATAGCTGAAGTATAGTTTTTAGACTAGACTACCTTGGTCATTAATTTTCCTCTCCTCGGTAAAAACACAACTGTCTGTAGCATTTGCCAACAAGAAAAAATCAATAAAACATAAATCAGTGTAATCTTGTAACACGGTACATTATATCAACCCAAGAACTGAGAAATAAGAAAGTTATCAACTCCGCGAGGATAAGGAAAACGGACTGTTTTTAAAATTGGTGTTTTTGAGATTGAATAAACTTTGTTTAATTATCTGGTGGTTTGTTTATATTCGTATGGTAATTATAGTTCAGTTTTAGAGAAGAATTTGCATCACAAGAGTTTTCCTCCAAACAATGGGCTCTTCAGTTATCGTTAATCCCTAAGGACAATAGCAAAATTTATCTAATGAATCATAGTGGATTTTGTATACAATTATCTTATGAGTTATTACCTGTAAAGGAAATAGAGGCTTTCCAACGTAACAAAGTGAGTTGGAAAGCGTCTTCATTACGGCACGTAGCTATTTGTTTATCACTTAAGTGATAGTTCATTAGTTCTTTTCTTGTACATATGTTTAATATTCATATTTGAGGTATATAAAGACCAATCAGTTTAGAATTCTTTCTCTCGCTTGCTGGACAGCCACAAGTCAGCCAAACTTTAGTTTCAAATGTTTTAAATTATTATTCATCAAGATATAACCATTTTGGCTTTAGCCCTCGGAGCCTTGTACGATTGCATTCGGTCGAGGAGTACGTTTCCAGAAGTTTTTCCACGTAGCAAGACGTGGTTTTTTACGATGGTTTTTCGTACCGGGCAACGTACATTATTTTCTTTAGATATCGATTTTTCGGTATTATTATTTGATTTAAGCATGTGAAAAGCTATTTATTATCATGTGATTACGTCATTTGATTGTGCAACCATCCGTTTAGGATGATGTGTGGTTATGGAATGTTTTCTCTATTCCTTCATGTCCTGTTAAATCATGTCCTGTTAAATATTATGATTTTGTAATATTAGCACTATGTAATGATTTGTAATACCGTAGTTTATTAAAGAAACCGTTTGCTGCTGTCCACCAGGCATCCGGCACTGTCACACTCCACTAGTTGTAGTGTTATTATGATTTTGTACGCGTTGGGCGTGTTGTGTAGTATAGGAATGAAATAATAAAGACAGTTTAGAGCCTATCACGAGTAGTTTGTTCTTACTATTTACGCTACAAAGGGGTTTAGATATTGCGAGATATTTATTACTTTTTTCATACATCCGAATGTATTCAGGGCCGATTGCTCCTGGTTTTATAGCTGTTCCAAACAATAGGCTTTGCCCAAACATGCCCGAATAGATCGATGACCTCATCCAAAGGAACAATAGATATTCATGAGCGCGCCGCATTTTATTCATGAGAGCGCCACATTTTATTCATGAGAGCGCCACACTTTATTCATGAGTCCAAAACAATAGAACCGTGACGTCATTGAATTAATGAGAGCGCGCCTTAAAAATTAGCATAGCGCCTTAAAAAATAGCGCCGCAAAAATTAGCATAGCACCTTAAAAAATAGCGCCGCAAAAATTAGCATAGCGCCGCAAAAAAGGGGCTTAATTCGGTGCCTCTCATACTACTCACTACTTCATGTAAGTTCACAAATATGTGACCCAGAATCTCAGTATGTTCGTGTGAAAATCTCAGTGTGGAAAAGTTCACGCCGCTACTCCATGTAAGGTGGCTACTTAGGGATCAGAACAACAGGCTAGGCTACTCGGCAAAACGAAACATGGCGTCTAATCACGGGTTGATGAACTGGACGTGTTTTACTCTTTTAATATTGCTTTGTATATATGTGCTCCTCTATATTATGTGAAGACGAAGACATAATAGATTACATGGAATCACTAAAACGGTGCTGCGAAGAGGCGGAAAGGTTTTGGTTTACGCACAGGCAGCCCGGACTCGACATATATTTCCCGCTTTTTGGGTTACCTGTGGTATGTTTCATAAGCGATCTCGGAAGACTTTATATAATTGCTCCTTGTGAATTCTCTTTTCCGATTCCTACGAAATAAATCTTCAATAATAAAAGATTGATACTTAATGAAGTTGTGTGAGTGGTTTTGGGGTGATTTGGGGACTTCTAAAGCAGTTTATTAGGCCTCGAGGTTTTGACGGTTGGCCGCGTGTCTATACCTCAAAGACACAAATATACACAAGGTATATGCAACTTCGAGGCGCTTTTCATCGATGTGACCTCACTCGCCGCCAATGTGACCTCACATCGCAGGCGGTGCTTTCAAGATGCGTGGGCATGGCAACTGCGTCTTGAAAGCACCGCCTGCGATGTCTACCGCTGATTTGTGGACCGATCAATCTGCAGATCGTATACCGAGAGAAATATTTTGAATTCGGAATTTATTTTCCAGGCCGTTTTCACGTCGTTTGGCCTGAAACGTGGATGAGAAGTGCTTACACATCTGTGGATTTGTGTGCCGAAAGCAGAGGCGAAATCGATTTGAATTTCTTGTCGAATTTTTCGGCGGCGAGTGAGGTCACATCGATGAAAAGCGCCTCGAAGTTGCATATACCTTGTGTATATTTGTGTCTTTGAGGTATAGACACGCGGCCAACCGTCAAAACCTCGAGGCCTAATAAACTGCTTTAGAAGTCCCCAAATCACCCCAAAACCACGGTAAATTGAAAATATCTAGGCTTGTCGGAATTGGGTAAGGTCCACTGAAAACCCAAAAAAGCATTGTTGATCACAGCGAATGCTAACATGATGATACCCAGATTTCATGTCAAACTTAAACATAAAACCGGAGGACCTGATAAAATTAAGAAAAACTGCTATCTTCCATTTTAAATTTTACCTTGGGAATAAACCGATTGACATGCCTAAGGTCCAAGATCAGACGACACTTATTGTGTTCACGCTAGAGGTTCGAGTCACTCACGACTAGCACTAATAGGGGAATTACTTACAATTAGCAAGCGTTCACATTAAACACGCACGTGAAATACGATGCAAAAATATGTCAGTTATACTTCTCGCTCATTCGATGTAAACAACAAAAGCGCGGGCTTGTTCAGTCGTGATTTGCTTTCGCTATCATCATGAATCGCATACGATTTCTTCGTTTTTTCGCCTCAGTTCATAAACCAATTATAAGATCGTGTTCGAACTCAAGTGAACCGTGAAAGGAGCAGGCTGAGAACGCTACTTGTTTTGATGCGCCGTAGAATACGCAGACTTTTAATATTACGCCCGGTGTATTACGGCACTGAATTAATCAGCGAATTCAACTGAATCAGCCCACTGGTCGACAAGCTTGGGTTCTACCAAGACCACAGTTTTGGTTTAACCAACTGTTAAACAACCGTTTTGAGGACTCGATGTGGAGGCAGAACTGATTAGATTCCTCCAAGGTGATACTTCGTCCGTTGATCCCTGCAGTTTAACAATATTCCCCTGAGGGGAAGCTTGTTGTTTTTGAGAAGAATAACAGTAAAATACCAGGCGGTGGAGGGTGTTTTTTCGCGCAGCAAACGGATCATTAGCCTGCTATGCAGACGCATTTTTTCACTCTCATAAATTCGAAGAAAAAAGTAACGTCTGCTTACCCGAGCGCTTAATTAGTTCATCGCGCAGAATGAATGGACATATCTCGTTAACGAGGGTATTTCAAAATTTTGATCAGATTTACAGAAGAATGGGCCAAATTTGAGCGAGGTCTCCCTCATTTTATCACTTTTTTAGTTTCTCAGATTTGGAAAGTATTAAAGTTTCACTGGACTTATGTGAGATTAAGGGCTAACGAAGCTTTTTGAAAAGTATTACGAAGGTTGAAGCTCGCTAAGTAGTATCGCTTTGCAGTCAAATATTGGGTAAATTTGACCAAAATTTGACTGAAGCGAAGTTTTGGACCGGTTTTGAATGGCTTTTTCTCGGTCTGTGTTGGAAAATGTTTCAAGTTTCACTCGGCAAATGAAAGGTATAAGTCAATAATCAGTCTAAGTAAAAATAATGACTTGAACTTTGCATTCCAAGTTGTATCGGTTTTGACTTTTTCCCCGTAATGAGGATCTAGCCAAACATGTCCCTTTACACAATGGTGAAAATCGCGAGCACTCAGTGCTAAGCTCCGCCTCCTCCGGCCTTCCGTAATCCCAGTGGACCTCAAATGTACGATTGTCAGGCCTGGCCTAATCAGCCAAGCGGGAAATTCAAATTGGAAAGCACCAAAAGGAAAACGTTAGGAATAGTGAATTCGAGCACTGGCGAGTAGTTGGCATTTTTATGATGATCACAAGCAGATATGAGGCTAAAAACGACGAGTACTTGGACATTTTGATAGACCATTCGCTAGCGCTAAACAGCTCCCTGCGCTAACATTATCAAGCTATCGCAAACTGCTTATCACCGACATCTTAAAGTGTCAATGAAACGAAAATTGGTTTCACTTATTTTATGAAACAAGGTTTAAGTCATCGGCTTCTGTTGTTAGAACTGAATATCCTACCCTCCAAAACTGCAAAAGCTCAGTGGAACATGGCAAAATTCATGCGACAAATTTCGCTCGGTCAGAAGCATGTAAATTTAGCCTGTGACGTAAATACCTTTGCACGTTGTATCTGGTTGTATTGATCGATGTCTGTGATGTCAAAGTAAAGTTTTGCCGAGCATTAGCAGAACGGCTCTTAAAAAGTTATTATTAAACGGCACTTCTGGTTTTAAAGTCAATTTTAACACAGACGACAGTTCTTGAAAGTCGTAATAAACATGCAGACAGACGGTGTTATCAATGTGTGAAATCAAAGTAAAGTTTTGCCGAGCACTAGCAGGACAACCAAGTAAGTAAAGTCGAATCAAGCGTTTAACTTAGCGTTCTGTTAGCGTTCTTACCGAAACTGATTCTTACACCAAGAGTCTTGAATTGAGCGCTGATTGTTTAACTTAGCGGTCTGTCAGCGTTCTTACCGAAACTGATTCTTACACCAAGATTTTTGAATTGAGCGCCGATTGTTTAACTTAGCGTTCTGTTAGCGTTCTTTACCGAAACTTATTGTTTCACCAAGAGTTTTGAATTGAGCGCCGATTGTTTATCTTAGCGTTCTGTTAGCGTTCTTACCGAAACGGATTCTTACACCAAGAGTTTTGAATTGAGAGCCGATTGTTTAACTTAGCGTTCTGTTAGCGTTCTTACCGAAACTGATTCTTACACCAAGAGTTTTGAATAATTGAGCGCTGATTGTTTAACTTAGCGTTCTCTTAGCGTTCTTACCGAAACTGATTCTTACACCAAGAGTTTTGAATAATTGAGCGCCGATTGTTTAACTTAGCGTTCTCTTAGCGTTCTTACCGAAACTGATTCTTACACCAAGAGTTTTGAATAATTGAGCGCCGATTGTTTAACTTAGCGTTCTGTTAGCGTTCTTACCGAAACGGATTCTTACACCAAGAGTTTTGAATTGAGAGCCGATTGTTTAACTTAGCGTTCTGTTAGCGTTCTTAACGAAACTGATTCTTACACCAAGAGTTTTGAATTGAGCGCCGATTGTTTAACTTAGCGTTCTTACCGAAATTGATTTTTACACCAAGAGTTTTGAATTGAGCGCCGATTGTTTAACTTAGCGTTCTGTTAGCGTTCTTACTGAAACTGATTCTTACACCAAGAGTTTTGAATTGAGAGCCGATTGTTTAACTTAGCGTTCTGTTAGCGTTCTTATCGAAACTGACTCTTATACCAAGAGTTTTGAATAATTGAGCGCCGATAGTTTAACTAAGTGTTCTGTAAGCGTTCTTCCCGAAACTTTTTCTTACACCAAGAGTTTTAAATTGAGCGCCGATTGTTTAACTTAGCGTTCTGTTAGCGTTCTTACCGAAACTGATTCTTACACCAAGAGTTTTGAATTGAGCGCCGATTGTTTAACTTAGCGTTCTGTTAGCGTTCTTACCGAAATTGATTTTTACAGCAAGAGTTTTGAATTGAGCGCCGATTGTTTAACTTAGCGTTCTCACAGTTAGCGTTCTTACCGAAACTGATTCTTTCACCAAGAGTTTTGAATTGAGCGCCGATTGTTTAACTAAGCGTTCTGTTAGCGTTCTTCCCGAAACTTATTCTTAGACCAAGAGTTTTGAATTGAGCGCCGATTGTTTAACTTAGCGTTCAGACAGTTAGCGTTCTTACTGAAATTGATTTTTACACCAAGAATTTTGAATTGAGCGCCGATTGTTTAACTTAGCGTTCTTACCGAAACTGATTCTTTCGCCAAGAGTTTTGAATTGAGCGCCGATAGTTTAACTAAGCGTTCTGTTAGCGTTCTTTACCGAAACTTATTGTTTCACCAAGAGTTTTGAATTGAGCGCCGATTGTTTAACTTAGCGTTCTGTTAGCGTTCTTACCGAAACTGATTTTTACACCAAGAGTTTTGAATTGAGAGCCGATTGTTTAACTTAGCGTTCTGTTAGCGTTCTTACGGAAACTGATTCTTTCGCCAAGAGTTTTGAATTGAGCGCCGATTGTTTAACTTAGCGTTCTGTTAGCGTTCTTCCCGAAACTTATTCTTACACCAAGAGTTTTGAATTGAGCGCCGATTGTCTAACTTAGCGTTCTGTTAGCGTTCTTCCCGAAACTTATTCTTACACCAAGAGTTTTGAATTGGGCGCCGATTGTTTAACTTAGCGTTCTGTTAGCGTTCTTACCGAAACTGATTCTTACACCAAGAGTTTTGAATTGAGCGCCGGCGCCGATTGTTTAACTTAGCGTTCTTACCGAAGCAGACGGTAAATATTTTTTAAAATTGAACTAGAAGCTCTTGGCCGAGTCATTTTTGTGAAACAAAATCATAACATGAAACCGCGAGGGTTATCAAAGCTGCTTATGCCCCTTTCAAACGATTACGTTCAAATCGTATCACAAACAAGTTTGAACACAGATTCCACATGCTTTAAGATTGAAAGTTCTGATCAAAATGAAACTCACAGTCGATAAACTTTTATGTGGATTAAGTAATGATACTTAGAGTTGGTTCTAATTAATGCTTCTGCATGTTACTTTTATTGATAACTCTCTGGAGAATTTGTGTACAAGTTTTATCTATCAATCAACGTGAGATTGACAGGTTTGGCTTTGCGTTGAAGTGACGTAAATAACTTCACGTGACTGCTTGGACCAATCAAAAATCGTTTTTCACGGTCTATTGTGTAAGGGCAGCTCATTTGAATATGTCCATGAAACAAAGGTCATTCTGCGCGATGTTCCAATATGCAAGCACGACGTCAGTACGTTTGTTTTATTTTTCTGCCCAATCAAAGCCATTGTTTGAATTTTAGTGAAATGGCGCGCCAGTGAACACTCTCCTGTGATTGGTCCGATGGCAAATGTATTGTCTGAATTTCTTTTAAATGTAACATTGCGTCACTTTCCAGGATATGGAAGGTAAAATCTGATTGGTCCATAACACAACGAGGTGTGCATATTGGAAGCTAATTAAGCGCTCGGGTAAGCAGACGTTACTCTTTTCTTCGGATTTATGAGAGTGAAAAAATACGTCTGCATAGCAGGCTAACGGATCATCGAAGCGGTCGCCATATTGGCAGAGCGTGATTGAGGACCGATTCGATGATCCGTTTGCTGCGCGAAAAAACACCCTCCACCGCCTGGAAGCAGGCTATAAAATACCAAGTAATGTTGACCTGAGCACAGGTAGCCCAAGCTCAGTGGGTTCACGTTACGAGAGAATTACAAGGCTTTGTATGGGAATCCAAAAACTCGGGATTTTGTTCCCTGTATTTTAGTTCCTCATCTCCTATAAGTACACATAATAAGATAATAAACTTTATCTTTGAGTATTCTGGTGCCCTTTTGTCTAGAACTCAAACCTCCCTAAAACACTGTTCCTAGAGCTCAGAAGACAAAACTTGTTACCAACCTTCTTGATCACTGACTAACGTGATTTCTCAAATTTCGGAAGTCAATAGATCGAGACCTTTTCCGCTTGGCTCAATATTGTCCCATTTCAAATCCTTCGGGGATCAGGAAAAAGTCAAATAAATTAAGTATTAATTTTGTTGAAAGCTAAACAACAAATCCTACCGTTTCCTACTATTTGTCGTGTCAGTTATATAAAGTTGCATTAAAAAAATCCTATTGACCGCCAGCTAAACTAGGTATACCTTTCGGTAAAGTGCCAATGAGCAATGTTTTAGAATTGTGTTTCACCAAATATTAATAGTCATGAGGTTTTTGCTCCCTGTGCTCTGATTAATGCAACTGTAAATGTTAAGCTGTTAGAGAGAGAGCTTCATATATTGTGGATTTTACAGGCGCAATGTGAGGTAAACCAATATCTATTAATCAATTCAAATACATTAATTTAAGCCACGAGGTCTTAGGAAAGGTAGGGGCATTTGACATGTTTTGACTAATGAAGGAATTTCCTGGGTGGGGCGTTTGAAGAAATAAAATCTAAATTAAAATTTAAGACCGCGATCTGGATCTATAACTCTTTAGCACTTTCAGTTGCACATACATTACTTTATTCAAATCAGATGGAACACCATTAGAGCCGGGGGGGATTACGTAGTCAAAAATTTGCCTGCATAGACTATATCGCAACCCCGCCGTCGCAGTGCAATCTGGGATGGATATATCAATTTCCATTGTTAAATCCAAGATGGCCGCCCAACAAAAACAATGGAAAACTGAGATATCCATCCCAGAGTGCACGGCGGGGTTGCGATATAGTTTGTGACAAGACTATGCTCTGCCGCCTCGCCTTTGGGTTCGTTGGCAATAATCGACTGCATTACGCAAAATGTGTATGATTAAGTCTTATTATATATTTATCGCAATTCGCCCACTAAATGTCTATATTTTACTCTGATTATTGCAATTTAACCACTTAAGGCCTTTCTGTAACTCTAATTAGTGCACAGTGGGTTCCCTGTGGTTTCACTCGTTCGCTGCGCTCACTCGTGAACTATTTTGACTCTTGAGGATAAACTTCATATCTTACCATTTGCGGCATTGGAAAGTGATATTATACCACGAAAGCAAGTTATGAATCTGGATCAACACAGGCATGAACCGAAGGCTATTCGTAAAACAATTATTTGCTGCAAAGTTGGACTTTCTTACTGTTTATTGTAATTGAATAATACCTTAATATTACACGGAAAATTGTTATCATTCTTTTTTTTCACAGAACCTTCATCTTCACAGGACTATTTCAAAAACGAAATACTGACCATGGATACATTTAGCGAAACATTTCTTACAAACCCTAAAAAGACTGCAGGCTTTCTTTCTATCCTGTTTCTGACCTGGGTAAATAATATTCTAAAGCTTGGAAGTCAACGCACATTAGATGGAGATGATTTATATCCACTCCTGGAAGAAGACGAGGCTCAACAATTGGTTAAAAAGATAGAGATAAAGTGGATGGAGGAAATCGAGAAGGCCGAGAAACTTGGGGAAAAGCCTCGACTATGGAAAGCCGTACTCAGAACAATCTCCATGGGACAATGGATACTTGTAATGTCCTTTAAACTCTTGGCGTCTTTTGGGAACTTAATGTTAGCTATGATGTTATGGTGCTACCTCGAGGTCATCAGCCAAGGATCCCACATGGATCAGAGCTATGCCATCCTGTTTATCACGGGCATCAGCGTGGCAGTTGTGTTAAAGTTGTTTTCTTACCATCACCTGGCCTACCAAACATTTTTGATGGGAATGCGATTAAAGATAGCAGTCATTGGTCTGGTTTACAAAAAGGTGAGCACTGGAAAAGTCCATAGTATGGAAATACCTTGAAAATGTTCTAGACATTTTCTAGAACAGATAGACTTGCATTTAAAGGCGCTGTGTCACGGTTTTGCGCATGTCTGGAATCAAAGTTTGATTGGTGGCTGTTAATTGGCTTCAAACAGTTAAGGTCTCGATAAAGGTTCGACGTGTCATTTCGGAAAAACGCTCTTGCAACGTCGGAATTAAAGCCACATAGACGTACTATATACCGTTTTAAAGGTCTTGAATTGAAGAAGGTACATATTTAATCCGTTTTGAACAAATGTTAAAAGCGTAGATGTTGTATATATTTCTACGCGAAATGACTCTGTCCGCCAGAAGGAGTTCAGCCCTTCAGGCTTTGAATTTTTTTTTTCTTAATTAGCCCTTTCGAATCCCAAATAAATTGACTCAAATACTGTGTCGGGCATTTTTGATATATTGCGTATTACAGATTTTATCCCTTTTCAAAGTTGAAAAAGTAGTTTTTCATCCCATTTTGATACAACCCAGGTCATAAAACCTGAACAAAAAATAATTTCAAAATTCCCCGACACAGTATTTGAGAAACGGCTGTTTTCCACGACTCGTGAAAAACTTAGGAAAATTGGACAAAACGCTAAAAGGCTGGACTTCGACAAAGTTCTGTTTTTGGCCGAAAAAAAGAGCCGCGAAACAGCCCGATAAAAGGTTTTCGATTCATTTCACGGTTGACTAAGAGTCCCGCCTCCAAGGGTAATCTCATTAACATTAGCCAATCAGAGCGATTCATGTTGTGTTCAGTCTCGGCCGATTACAAAGTTCAGACGAGCCGCAGAACAGAGAAGCTATACAGTTCACCGACGCTCGATACTTCTACAGAAACTAGTTAGCTACAGTGTCGATTCCAGCTTAATTTAAAGAAGAAACACTCTTTTAGGAGTACAGAAAAATGGCACCACAGTAAGCAAACAATTAATGTCATGCAGGGAAAACCACTGCAGCGCAGCTCGATCCACACCATGTACACGGTAGGCTGTTTATGTCATCCTAAAATGTTTTATCGCGCTGAAACAAAACCGGCAAACCTTAGCTTCCTGCATTGAATTCTCTTTAAATTTTTGGCCGATTCAAAAACTTTATTGCTTCATTCTTTGTGGACTTTCAGTCTTCGATTATTCTAACTTCTTGGAACTTGAGTATAATCCCTCCAGCCATTGTTTGTCCTAAGAACTTTACACCCGCTTCCAAATTTACTCACAAACTAAATTATTACAAACTAAATTTGTGCTGTGATTTTTCTTCTTATTCAGCTTTTTTTAATACGGCACCAAGAAAGATCTACTTTTACACTTTTGGGCATTGCATTATAAACGTAGGAAATCTTCACGAACGAAAAGTAGCGCAGAAAATCACAGGATCAGCGAGAATGAAATAACATGCCCAGTGAATGACAGCAGCTGTCAATCATTTTTCGCGCCTTTTTTAGCGGGAAATCAGAAAGTCGCATTTTCAAGACTTTAAATAATTTTTTTGAGTTTGAGTTTTTTTGTGATGCTAGATTAGGGCTTTTAGATTTAGAATTTGCGAAAAAACGCATTTTCAAAACTTTTTAATTTTGAACCTTTATCGAGACCTTAAAGTCCCCTCCCTTATTGCTTGATTGAAAGGATATGCAATATGTTGCTTCAATAAGTTTGTTAATCATTTTTGCACATTTACTTTGATTTCATCCATCCCATGCACACGTGTGCTAGGGTCGACAGTTTATATCAAAATCACTGAAAATATTTTGTTCCGGCCAGAAACGTAAAGGTGTGTCCCTCACCGTGATACAGCTCCTTTAAATGTGCTTATTTAAAATTTACTTAACAAGCGACATAACAGACAACTGTAGATATCAGCCCCGCGGTTGTTCAAGAAGGAATAAATTGCTATCCGCTCCATCAATAGTTATCTATCCACTGGGTAATTTAGAGCAGATTTCGTATGAGTGGGATACAGATACGGCATGGCCGTAGCCTTACCGTAACCGTACTGTAACTTACCATACATCTGTAATTTGATTGGATCAGGAAGACAAAAACAATAGGGAAACCATTTAAATGTCAGCATGCCGTAGCCTTACCGTAACCGTACTGTAACTTACCGTACATCTGTAATTTGATTGGATCAGGAAGACAAAAACAATAGGGAAACCATTTAAATGTCAGCATGCCGTAGCCTTACCGTAACCGTACTGTAACTTACCGTACATCTGTAATTTGATTGGATCAGGAAGACAAAAACAATAGGGAAACCATTTAAATGTCAGCATGCCGTAGCCTTACCGTAACCGTACTGTAACTTACCGTACATCTGTAATTTGATTGGATCAGGAAGACAAAAACAATAGGGAAACCATTTAAATGTCAGCATGCCGTAGCCTTACCGTAACCGTACTGTAACTTACCATACATCTGTAATTTGATTGGATCAGGAAGACAAAAACAATAGGGAAACCATTTAAATGTCAGCATGCCGTAGCCTTACCGTAACCGTACTGTAACTTACCGTACATCTGTAATTTGATTGGATCAGGAAGACAAAAACAATAGGGAAACCATTTAAATGTCAGCATGCCGTAGCCTTACCGTAACCGTACTGTAACTTACCGTACATCTGTAATTTGATTGGATCAGGAAGACAAAAACAATAGGGAAACCATTTAAATGTCAGCATGCCGTAGCCTTACCGTAACCGTACTGTAACTTACCGTACATCTGTAATTTGATTGGATCAGGAAGACAAAAACAATAGGGAAACCATTTAAATGTCAGCATGCCGTAGCCTTACCGTAACCGTACTGTAACTTACCGTACATCTGTAATTTGATTGGATCAGGAAGACAAAAACAATAGGGAAACCATTTAAATGTCAGCATGCCGTAGCCTTACCGTAACCGTACTGTAACTTACCGTACATCTGTAATTTGATTGGATCAGGAAGACAAAAACAATAGGGAAACCATTTAAATGTCAGCATGCCGTAGCCTTACCGTAACCGTACTGTAACTTACCGTACATCTGTAATTTGATTGGATCAGGAAGACAAAAACAATAGGGAAACCATTTAAATGTCAGCATGCCGTAGCCTTACCGTAACCGTACTGTAACTTACCGTACATCTGTAATTTGATTGGATCAGGAAGACAAAAACAATAGGGAAACCATTTAAATGTCAGCATGCCGTAGCCTTACCGTAACCGTACTGTAACTTACCGTACATCTGTAATTTGATTGGATCAGGAAGACAAAAACAAAAGGGAAACCATTTCAATGTCATAGCATGCCGTACAGTACACTCAGACGACATCTGCTCTATCCACTTTCTGAACAACTATAGGACGGTGTCTCTCAACTCGTCACCGCGCGCCTTGGCGCCTATAGCTAATTCATTCAAATGCAAAGGAAATCTATGAATAAAACCCTTTTTAATGAGGGTAAACACTTAATAGTGTGAATACTAGTAACCTTGTGGCCCTCCTTTAAAGTGTTTATGAAACCAAAAAGTTCATTCTTTTCTAATTATCAAGAGTATATTTAGTTTTCAGTTTTGCCTTCGGAAAGGTATTTTTTTCGCCATTTAAATTGATTGATGTATGCTAAAAACTGTACGGGGTCTGGAACGGAGTCCGCCATTACAATGACGTCACTGTGAGGACTCACAAGTGAGGCAACCTTCATATGATCATGTAGGACGACACGGCATTCCTACCAAAAATACAGTAGAAAAAAACACAATAAAATTCAATACAAAAAATAAATTACAACAGAACGCAACACAATACTTAACAAATAAAAGATGGTTCTCCTTATTCTATAAAAAACATATTGCACGCTCGAGGTCTTGAAAAACTGCGGATGCACTAGCGGAACGCGAGTAAATTTAGCAGCTTTTCAAGACCTCGAAAGTGCATTATTTTTTATAGAACAAGGAGAACCATCTTTTATTTTTTTTATAATATAAACTTCAATCTAGACGAAGGAACGTAAGCTTTTAGAACCCTCATAAAAATCTAAAATTACTGTACTTGACTTGTTTACAACATTTCCTGTCGCTGATTGGTTCAATTGTGACAGCTTGACATTGACGATCTAAAAGCTCGTTTCTTATTGGATGAAATAACCTGCTATAAAAACAACATGTCAATCGATAAAAGCGAAAGACAGAAATTGCAAGAGCCGGTAAACGGGCTGTAAAGTTGTCAACTCATCAAACTGTTGCAGGAAACCAAGTGCTTTCTTTTTACAATTTCTGGTCAGCACAGAAGTTAATCTGCACATTGTGATAGTGTTGAAAATGCCTGATGGAAAAGCTTTCATAGAGAAAGCGTTAGTGAATTAGCGGCATCTGAGTTGGACACGTGAGTTGAGGTTGCCGACTATATATATTTTCAACAATAACTACATCGTTGAGACTGGTTATTGATTCTGTGGTCCGCAAGAAGGCTATTTTCTTTATCCCAAGAGAACAGTGTTTTAACTGCTGCTCTGGTGGCAGTGTTGAGTAGTTCGTTGGCATGGCCGCATGATATTTAACAAATTGAAGTTAGTTTTTTGTGTCTGTCCTAATATTGACAATGATTTTCGTCATAACATGGTAAAAATAGCTGTGGATCCACGAGGCGTCTTCGCTTTACAACAACAACAAACTAGATAGTCAATTTTACAACAACAAAACACGTTTAGCTTCAAACGAAAGCCGCCGCGCACGCGCATGAAAATAAGCCAATCAGATTGCTAGAAATTTGGCGGTTGTTGTAAAAATAGACTCTTCCGAAATTCTGGCCTGGGTTCTCAGTTGCAAGTTTTATCGTCCGTTTTTCATTCAGGAACATTCAGGAACCTCTTAAACGAATTTCTACACGAAACGCTATATTGTAGTTCTGGCTAAAGCATAAAACAGGAGTATTAAAGTTATCGTCGAGTTCTTGGTGAGTCATTTCTTGTAGTTGTGTTGTCACTTTCCAGTTCCTCACGTTTAATACACCAGGCGCATTTGTCTTATTTTCAATCAATTTTTATATCAAACTGTCAATGAGTAACATTACATTTCTCAACTTCAATGTCTATTGTATTTTGGCGTAGGATAAAGTTAAATACGGTAAGAAAAAAAAAGCTCTCTAGACTAATTTCGCCCGACTCATATCGTGATTACAAATACAAGCATATATATTTTACTCGGCGTTCTTCTCTCTAAACAATAGCTATTATTACGACTGAGCCAAATATCATGAAACGGTCAGCAGTTTCACCCATCTTATCGGGTCATCGATTCGTTTGAGGCTGTTTCAGCTTTGAGCTTGTTTGAGTGAAATTTTCCATGAAATATCGTAGTTTTACTCTGCTCTATCATTTCTGTCTCTTCATTCGATGCACTAGTAGCAATTGTAAGACATGTATACACTGAGTGGCCTAAGCCTGGACTAACCGATTTCATAAGGCTGAATGCGAAGAGGAGTTATCGTGTGAGTTGTTGACTTTAAGGACCAAAGAAGCTTCTGAAGACAAGGCTTGTAAACAAAATCCGTCAAATCACTCCAGTGGCCAAGGACAGACACCGCTTAACATTTATTCTTGCTTTTCTTTAGAAAATAATCGTTTGGGGCATCATCTTCATGGTGATCTCCGTTCAACGTGACTCCATCTCTGTACCATTTTGAAATGGTTGACCCGAAAGCCTCGTTTTCATGAGGACTGATGGGTGAAACCGCTTACCATTTGGCTCAGCCGTAATAACAGCTATTGGCTCACCGCCGGCGAAACATAACGCTTTTTTCGAGGCCAGTCTAGAATGTATAGCTTGAGTTCACTCCGAAAAAATAAGAACGATAAACTAAATTTAAAGTGAATATATAACGATCTCGTTCGTTATTATCACGGCTTCATTTGAGGGGCGGCCTTCACCTCCTCGGAACGTGGAATAGTACTGGCTATCCTGAAACAATACAAACCCTAACCCTAAAACAATGCAATTCTTTGTCAGTGCAGTCCAAATGGGGTCCAATAAAATGCAAGGTTTTGAGAGGTGAAGGGCTGCTATCATTTGATGCATGCTATTGTTTTCGAGTAAGTTTACGAACAGTTACGCCTGTGGCACTCGGCACAGAGTGTTCGGAAAACTAAGACCCCTAAGATGCCAAAAATTCGAAAAAAGCAGAATTTCAGCAACATTAGGGATTACACTCAATCTGAGTTTCTTTGTGAACTTACCTCCAATCCATGGCTCTTGTTTGGTGTTTTTTTTCAGCCCGATCACTCTTGAATGCCACAACACTGCAACGGCCACGAACTGCACTTTTGCTTGAAAACTTTCGCTTTGCAAAACATTTCCACGAATAAAAACCACATATAGAAAATCACCAAGTGAAGTGCGCTAGTTATTCTTTTCTTGGAGAGATCCAGTTTCACCTCAAAATGACAGCAAGTAATACCTTTATATCGCTTATCGCTCTTATCGTCCGCCATTTTGGATAGATTGCACACAGGGAACCCAACCACAATATTTCTGACCGCAAGGCACAGGAAACCCAATTTTCTGGAAAAGTCAATAACAAGACATTTGTTTGTCTGTTCATTTTGGACTTAAAAAGGTTTTTGTCACAAACGCATAACAGTAACGACTAAGGCCCCGTCCATACTAAGCCGGTTAACTTTTTTTTATCCGGCCTTTGTTTTGGCCACACTAAGCTGGCATTTTCGGCATCGAAAACGGAACTTTTCGAAAAAGCTGACGTCACGATGATCACGCGAACTCTGGCTCAACCCCGGCTAGAAGCCTACCTGTCTGCTAACTATCATTGGTTGGTAAAATAAAGCGAAGACATTTTTCATAAAATCATTTCCTCTGAATCCCAAACACTTTTTCCTGCCGGTTATAAGCCCTGCACCCGGTCATAAGCCCACCAAAAAAACCTTACGAATGAGTATACGCTCAGGGCTTATGACCGGGATTTTACGGTATCTGCGCATGCTCAATCCGGACAAAGTAGCGTTTTCGGATCGTTTTTGCGTTTTAGTGTGGACGGCAAAAACGATTATAGAAAGAACACGTCCTTTTTAAATCCAATATGAACAAACAAACAAGTAAACAAACAAACAAACAAATAAATAAACAAATAAATAAATAAATAGCCTTGTTATTGACTTTTCCAGAAAATTAGGTGGTCAGAAATATTGTGGTTGGGTTCCCTGTGTGCAACAATCCAACATGGTGGACGATAAGCGAGATAAAGGTATTATTTGCTGTCGTTTTGAGGTGAAACTTGGATCTCTCTAAGAAAAGAATAACTAGTGCACTTCACTTGGCGATAGCCGTTTTTCTATAAGTGTTTTTTATATGTGGAAATGTTTTGCAACGCGAAAGTTTTCAAGCAAAATGTGCATTTCGTGGCAATTGCAGTGTCGGCGGGGATTCAAGAGTGATCGGGCTGAAAGAAACCACCAAAGCCATGGATTGGAAGTAAGTTCACAAACTCAGATTGAGTGTAATCCCTAATGTTGCTGAAATTCTGCTTTTTTAGAAGTTTGGGTATCTTAGGGGTCTTAGGGTCTTTGTTTTGGGGGTCTTAGTTTTCCGAACACCCCTCGGCACGCCCACAATAATATATATTGAGAGGACAGCACGTTTTGTATCAAGCCATGATTTTGTCATTAGGCCATCCGTGTTAACGCCCAAATCAATATCTGGTTACTGAGTAAAAAAACAAACATGTAAAATGAATAGAGCACAGCACCGATGACTGAGAAGGATGCCAGGAGAAAATGTAGCTGAAATAAATCATTGTGAAATACTTTCTCGCTGGAGTCCGTTGAGGTGTTTGTAACAACGAGTCGTCACAGTGACGTGACGCAGCTCATTTGGCCGCGCGGCAAAACGGGACAGTTTTTAGCATAAAGTAGTCAATTTGAATGGCGAAAAAGAAACCTTTCCAAAGAAAGGACTGAAAAATTAATATATTCTTGATAATCAGAAAATAATGAACTTTATTATTCTGCAATAAAATAAAGATGAAAAATTTGGTTTCATAAACACTTTAAACTAAAACATTTACAAATTACAGACTATTATATTAGTTAAAAGATAAAAGAGATAAAAGATAAAATACAGTAGATAATTATCGGGATATTAATATCAAATAAGTCGTAAGTAATTACAATAACCTAACTGATCTGAACCCTAACTATGACTAATAAATACAAACTACCTAATTTAAGTTTAGCACATGAGTAATCAATAAATCTACCTAGAGTAATATCTGTTTAAAAGTTTACGATGGCTTAAAATGACGTCGTATGGACTTCTGATCGTCTAGGTAGTTTCTAAACAACAGTATCACAAGGGATTTAACATTTGGGAGAGTTCTTATTTCTAGTGGAAGGCTGTTCCATTTTTTTATTGCACTAACCGAAAATGTGCTACCATCATTTACACGTGTGTATTTGGGTGGCACGAAGCGGCACATCATGCATTCCGTGTAATTCGACTATGTATGTCGCTATTTAAAATAAACAAGTTTGACAAATATCCAGGTGTATCGGCCATGATACGACTATATGTATAACAACACCTTTTAATGTCATCTTCCTTGTAGTAGGGCAGCCATCCCAGCTTATTGTACAGTGGGACTGAAGGGTGGAGCGGGATGAACGGCTAACGTTTCTGTAGTTTCAAGAGCTTGGTTAGGTTTTCATTGCTGCAACTTGTCCGGACTACGCTAGTATACAAAACAACACGTTCACTGCGTGGAAGATAACGCCTAAAGTTCTTTAGAATACCAATGCGCTTGGATATCTTGCTACGCTTGGTATCGATATGGCGGGTAAAACATACACTGTAAAAACATAAGAGTAGTTTTGACCCCTTCAAAGGGGTCGTTTTTTTTTACCCCAGGACGACACCTCCAAAAGAGTCGTTTTGACTCCTTTTACTGTTACTCTTCGAAGAGTCGTTACTACTATTCAAAGGAGTTGTTTTGACTCTTTCTAGGGTCGTCTTGAAATAGCTCTTTGAAGGATCAAATCAGTAATCTACTCTTCAAAGGATTGTTTTGACTCTTTCTAGGGTCGTCTTGAAATAGCTCTTTCAAGGATCAAATCAGTACTCTACTCTACAAAAGAGTCGTTTCGACTTTTTCTCGAGTTGTTTTAAAATTGCTCTTTAAAGGGTTGAATGACTAATCTACTCTTCCGAGGACTCGTTTTAACTCTAAGAGAATAACTACACTACTCTTATAAATGAGCTATTTAGACCGTTTCTTGAGTCGTTTCTAAAGAGGAATGTTTTAGGTTTTAGGCTTCGTGGTGTCGTTTTTATATCTGCACTGATCTCAAAATCATTGTCCAATCCTCCTAAAACCTACATGGCTCCTCGTCTAATTCAAGACCGAGTCGTGCTCAGTATGTTCAGTTTGTTCGAGTTTGATGCCATTTTCGATGATATTGAGGCACCGATCTTTCTCGGGTAACTTGGCACTTCTGAGTAGAGTCTTTGTTCCATATCAAACAATTTATTGAGAAAAGTGTCGTTCCTGAGAGCTCCCTGTGATATTCCATATATGGTCAATATATTCCATATTTGGAAAGCAGGACGGATCGTCGAATACTAAAACACGTTCAGGAAGTGTAGCGAGCCGGCAGAAGAGAGGCGGATACAACGTAGGCTACAGGAATTGTGATTAAAAAAATCGAATCGTTTTTTCAAGATTCGATAGCGAAATTTGAAAAGGATGAGCGTATGCCTCACTAGCATCTAGTCAGGCCCAAATATTACTCTGAACGACAACAATTGTTTGATATGTTGCCCAATTATCAACTTGATAGCTTATCACTCAGCTGTTGAAAGTTTCTGAAGCCAGGCGACGCAAGAAGTGTAGTATCATCTGCGAACAGGTCAATTTGCGAGTCAACGTACAGAGGTAGGTCGTTTACAAATATAAGAAAAAGTACGGGGCCTAATATAGAACGCTATGGAACCCTTCCGTAATAGGCTTCATTGAAGACAAATGACCTTTGAAGGATGCGCACTGATTTACATCTGTAAGATTAGATATCAGCCACTTGAGAGTTTTGCGGTCAAACTCGTATAATACAAGCTTGTGCAGAAGTATAACATGGCCCACCATATCAAACACCAAACTATTTACTACTTTTCGGTTTTTATCTAATTGAACTGTGTAGGCTGTTACAGTGCTGAACCTCTTCTAAATCCTGACTGATTGGAGTAGGTTAAATCATTCACCGTCAGATAATTGAATAGACAATCACTTTTGAAATAATTGGTACTATACTGAGATAGGTCGATAATTGTTTACATCATCAGTATCTTCAGAATTGAATAGGGGAGTTATTAACTTTTACTAGTGATATATCGTAAAAACCTTGGCAGTTTACCATGTAGATGGAAATTGGAAAATAGCAAAATAAGTATTTGCCAACTTGGCTATAGAAGGAGAAAGTTCGTTAACTCCAGTCTTAAGTATTCTAATACTAATACCATCCACTCTTACTGCTCTGTTTGATGAGATATTGTTGATGTACTCGATGACTTTTCTGTCTGTGATTGCAAATAATCTGAACTGTACAGTGGCTATAGATAGCTTAGTACAGACAAACGCTTTAAATTTGGAGACGTCAAAGTCGTTTACAAAGTTTATAGATGATCTGATCTTGACTGTGATGGTAGTAATGTGATTATTAAATAGCTCCGTCATTTTGGGTGGATCATCGATGACTTTACTGTCTGTGATTGAATATAAACTGAACTGTGCAGTGCCTACAGATAGCTTATTACAGACACACGCTTTAATTCTGGAGACGTCGTCAAAGTTTTTACAAAGTTTAGTGATGATCTGAACTTGACTACGATGACATCGATCGACGTTTCGCCTAGGCAGTCGTGACGATTTGGTGCCACTAAGCGACGTGGTCAATTTCCAGATTGACTTAGAGAGTCGCCTTTGGTCTCTTTAATGGTTGACTTAAAATTATAGTTTTTCTTGGCGTTCACGATCTCATGAACAGCTGCATTTCTAGCGGCACGAAATTGTTTTGGAAACAGTTTTCGCTTTTTATCTGGATAATTCACATTATCTATGCCTGGGGATTGTTAATTTTTCTTCGTCTTGAACTTGATGTGAAATCTATGAGGTATTTTCTTTGTATTTTAGGTTCTCGTTTCAACTCGTAGCGGCCTAACTAAGATAACAACAGGTCATATCATTAACTTGGTATCAACTGACGCCCAGAAAATGGAGCAAGGAGTGGATGCTTTAATTTTATTGATGGGAACTCCGTATGAAATAGCATCATCCATCATATTACTTTGTTATCTGGTTGGCTGGCAGTCATTAGTAGTTTTATTGTTTTTCCTGGTTGTGTTGGTCTACAACATTAACATGTGCAGGAACATTGCTAAACTACGAAAAGAACAAGCCCAGGTAACAGACAAACGTCTGTCAGCGATGAATGACATCATCTCTGGTATACGAGCCATAAAGATGTACGCCTGGGAATGGAAATACAGAAATATTGTTAAGGAAATAAGAAGGTAAAATAAATATTTAATACGGTTGTATCATGGTGACAAACACTATATTTTGTGTTGCTCGAGCAACCTCTTTACAGAAGAGGAAACATTGCATTCATTTTGGAGCAGCGGCAATATTTAACAATTATTCACTGAAGTCGAATCGAAGTGACTATTGGTGAATATTTACCGAGACGAAGTCGAGGTACATATTCACCAATAGTGACTGAGACTGAAGTGAATAATTGTTTTAGTATAATTTCATCAGTGAATATCAGAGAAATTAAAACTAGACAATATAATAGTCTGACTTCCGATCCGACCCTTTTATAAGTTTTACAAGCGCAAACGCGCGTGACAAGATAGTTTTGTGACAAACATTTGCATAATCACGTGTCGCCAAGGCCAGGTTCATTGCACAAACCGACTCGACTTGCAGGGACTACAAGGATGGATTTTCTAAAGTATAGAAATAACGAAAAAACAGTCCAAATGCACACTAGAATTCAAGTTGAAGCAGCACTCTTCACTTTTGAGACCTCGTGCCGTGTTACAAAGAGAGGAAATGCAGCGGAAATGAGTGGAAATGAGCAAAACTGAGAATCTGCCACGGCGAGTGAAAATTTATCGAAACGGCGAAAGGAACCGCTTTCATGAGTTCACTTCAAAGGACAAATTTCCTAGTTTTGTGGATTATAGCCATCGCAGAATCAAAGACAATGGTAAATCAAGACACAAATGATTTCGGTATGAGATAAAGCTTGAAAACACACGGAAAGCGGCGAGAGAAGAGCATAACACTAACAGCAACCGGCTTCCTGAATGAAACTAGAACTTGTTGTTTTTCTATCAAGCACCACGAGGAAAATAACTCAAGTAAGTACAGTCTTTTTGAGTCGAACCGCTCCCAAAGTTTTGTAGGACAACGTCTCGTTGTATTAGTAAACGTTATTTCCTTGTGAAAGTTTGTAATTCATGAAGACATGACTCATGAGTCATGAGGACCGAATAAACTCAACCCGTAAACTTTGTTTATGAAGGCTTGTGGATTAAAAAAAGCTTCAAGTTTAGCAATACTTATTTCGTTGCTTCTTTGGTGAATTTTGGAAAAGCTTTTTCTTTCATAATATTTATTTTTTCGTGAGAAACATCGGTAAATATGCGAGCGGCCATTTTGGTAAATGCATTGTATGTTATATTCACCTCCAGGCGCTCTGCAGGTGAATATAGCGACATATGACGTAATTCTCGACCAATCAGAGCACGGGAATCTCTATATTCACTGATAAAATTATACTAAAAGAGCAATACCAACTGCTTGTTTCTCTGAGAAGAAACCCTGAATTCTACTGCAACCCTAAATACCACTTTTGCTACAATACCTTCAAGCGCGCGACATCATGACATATCCCCTTAAAACAGTATCCAACCAAATAAAAACTACATCAAAACATATTAATTGTATTCCTCGTTTGGTTTATAGGGAGGAAATCAAGATCGTTCAAATGAAGAGTAACATTTTATCTAGTTTCTTAGCATTTTCTTTCACAACAAGACCATTGACAGCTTTAATATCTATTACCACCCTGGTTTACTCTGGTGTTCATCTCTCCGTTTCAAGCATCTTCACCCTGACTACAATTTTAGACATTTTGAACATTGTCATTTGTGCAAAACTTTCTGAACATCTTTACAAGATTTTCGAATCAAACACCGCATTGAATAGAATACAATACTTTTTGTTGACATGTTCTGAAAATTCTCCTCGTGGTGTGGATAAAATAGTGAATAGAAAAATCACGAGCATGATCAGCACTAATCATTCATACGATAGTACTTGGAAAGAAAAGCAACAATATCCCGCCTGGAACGTATCAGACAGATCTTTAAATACCGAAAATGACACTGGGCTACGAAATAAAATGGAACCATACCTGTCATTAATTGATGTATCAGCCGGCTGGAGTGAATATGATGAACAATGTAGTTTGCATGGGATTTCTCTTCAAGCAACAGGAAACCAGCTTGTCATTGTCACTGGAGCTGTTGGTAGTGGTAAGTCGGCATTGCTTATGGCAATTCAAGACGAAATTCCAGTTAAAGAAGGGAGGATATCGTTTCTTGGTAAAGTTACATACGTAAGTCAAATTCCATGGGTGTTTTCTGGAACTGTTCGAGAAAATATTCTCTTTGGAAAGCCTTTTAATGCAGAAAGGTACCAGAAGGTTCTGGAAGTGTGCGATCTTCAAGAAGATATGAGGCATCTTCCAAAAGGAGACTTAAGTATGATCGGTGAACGCGGGGTGAGCCTAAGTGGTGGTCAGCAGGCACGTGTATGTCTAGCACGCGCAGTGTACTCCGATGCTGACATTTTCTTATTGGATGACCCTCTGAGTGCTGTAGATGCTAAAGTTGGTCAACACATCTTTGACAAGTGTATCTGTGGAGAGTTATCTGGTTGTCTAAGGATTCTAGCCACACATCAACTGCAGCATCTTCATCGAGCTGACAGCATTGTAGTTTTGAGTAAAGGTCATATTGTTGGTGAAGGATCATATAAAGATCTTATGGAAAATGGCAAACTCAGCGAAGTGGTTTCTGAAATTGTCGAAGCAGAGAAACTTTACAATACAAAAGAGCAAAAGCTTGAAAGATTAGAAGGTAGTTCAAACGATCCCGAGAGAGGAGAGAGTGGTAGCCGTGGTATGATGGAAGAGGATGAGGATCGAATGGTGGGTACAATCACATGGCGTCTATACTGGGACTACCTTAGAGCTGGTGTGCCTGCTGTGCTGATCATCTGCCTTATTGTATTGTACCTTGTTATGGAAGGTTAGAACGGTTTGAATATTAAATCACTAGAACATCTTATTTATAATATTGTTTTTCTTTGTTGCTAAAATACCTCGATTACCACTGGCTGTAAAGGCAACCTCTTCATTAGTTAAGGCGGATTTCATTCTCAGTTATTTTAAGGCTCTCTTTAAAATCTTTTCACTGTTATGGTAATATTAATCTATTTTTTGTTTACAGTTTCACTACTTACTCCCTACTGGTGGTTATCACGAATTGCCGACATGTCACACAATCAGAGGAAAAGCATTACAACACTCGGCATCTACGGAGCATTAACAGCAGCTGCCTTTGTGTTATCCCTATTGAGCATTGGTCTGTTCTTCTTCTCTGTTGTTAAGTCGTCAGAAAATCTCCACGATAAAATGACGGTAGCTGTCATCGAGTCACCTGTGTTGTTCTTTGACACCAATCCAGTAGGACGTATAATGAACCGGTTCTCAAAAGACACAGGCACCATGGACGATTTATTACCCTTTGATCTTACAAAGTCTCTCACACATTGCTTGTATTACACCGGTGTCGTGTTGTTAACAGCGGTTGTGAACGTTTGGTTGCTTATTGCAATAATTCCCCTGGTAATGGTGTTTGTATACCTTGGAAAATACTACCTTAAGACTGGTCGTGAGCTGAAGAGACTGGAGGCGATTCGCTGCAGCCCTGTGTATGCGCACCTTGCAAACACTCTCGCTGGACTGGAAATCATTCGATCCTCGGATATGGTGGACCACTTCTTAGATATGCACATTAGGTAAGCCATGGGACATTTATGAGTTTTTTGTATGCGCGGGCTCGAGGTCTTGATATCCCCAAAAAAAAGAACGTGACCAATATCCCCCCATCGAACCGAAAGAGTTAGGTTTGTTCAAAAATACCATTGCAGTGTTTTTTTCCGCAAGCTACAGTAGCATTCTCTCTGATTGGTCAGCTGAATGAGATGGGATACCTGATTGGCTGAGTATGAGATAGAAACCCTTTCAAAGTTCGATAGGTAGATTTGGTGTAAGCTGAAAGTGAAATCCAATTACGGAAGTTCACTTCGACCTCTTCGAAAAACAGCAAGAAAATCCAGCTAAATGTATACCAAAACTCTTCAATTCATCAAATGTAATACTGAGGACTGATAGAATCTTATATCAATAAACAAACACAGGATGGTTTTCGTATGGCTTTATAAGGAATATTAATGCACTAACGAGGTCTTGAAAATCTGCTGTATGTCATCGCCTTCCGCTCGTGTATCCACTCACAGCTTTTCAAGACCTTAAAGCTAAGGTTGCATTATTTTTATAGAAGATAAAGAACAATCGTCTATTTGTTAAATGACATACGCTTACACAAAAAATTACACTTACATAGCTAAACAGGTTAAAGGGAAAGCCTATTGGTTGGAAGGTAAAATGGATTATTATGACAGTATTATTATAATTATAATTATATTATTATAATTATATTATTATAATTATATTATTATAATTATATTATTATAATTATATTATTATATTATTATTACAGTGTTGTGGTGGTCTACACTAATTATCGTCATCAAAAATATTTTTTTATCTTTTACAAGGCGCATATTTCCATATTTTACTTTACAGGCATCAAAATGAGAATACAAAAGCATTCTTCCTTGTCCTGTCAACAAATCGCTGGTTTGCACTTCATCTGGATTTGCTGTGTGCTGTCTTCGTGATATCAGTTGCAATTGGGTCATTGGCCTTAGCTGAGCAACCAGGTATGGCTTTAATTCCTTGGAATTTTCGCCAATCTAGAAAATGGGAACATGAATGTTGTTGACACTGGTATAGCATAAAGGTATATTGCTATTTTTTTGCAATAGCAATGGAGATACAAACTGAAACCGCAAAACAAAAATACTCAAAAGAATACGAAGTTGCATGCATCTGTTAGTTATTACTCGGACCGCGTAAGCTGTCCGAGTCTTTAATTGAGCTATGTGTCGTATTTTTCTGGAGCGTCGGGAATGTAGCCTGGCTACATCCGAACTAAAGCCTGGTTAAGTCCGTCTGCATAATAGCGACCAAAAGCGTGGTTGCTGAATTACTTCTAATCGATTCTGATTGACTTTTACTAATGCTTATTCTTACACGTCGTCTGGTTGGCCATTCAACTGTCAAAAGCCTTGTGCGATTGTTATGACTCGCAGTTCAAGAGAGGCCGCTCGATTGAAACTAGTCATTTACGTGCGATTCAGCTGTTTACCTGGGAATTCTAGCCTAGACGAGCTCTTGTTGTTTACCTGTGTTTTGCTGTCGGAGATGGTTAAGTTTATTTACGTTTTGGGTTAGATTTTGAGGCTAAGTAACGTCACTTAAAGAGGCATGGTCACCTGGTAGTCATGCGCAGTAGGCGTTCAGAAAGTACTAATTAGCATATCAAAATCTTCCCGGTTGAGCGAGCGTACTTGAGAAGGTCGCAAAGGGGAGGATTTGTAGTAGCATTTTGAAGGCTGACGGCCCTGTATTAGGGAACCACGTTGTAACGATGGCTTCAGAGTCGATGGAGGAAGAAGTTGAGTTGGATATGATAACATTTGGACAAATAGTTCTGTTCTTAGAATGTTGAACATGTTTGATTTGGATACTTTTGCATAAAATCTGATATCGGTAAATTATGTCCAAACACTGCACGAAAATCGAACAAAAAGTACATTAAAAATACTTTCTGATGCCAAACAAACCACAGAAACACAAAGAGCATAGTCTTCTGATCAACCGACATACATATGAAGCTGTAAGATAAGTTTCCAGTCCATAAAAGCCAATAGTTCGAACTAGTATAAACACGCTAGTATTTAAAGCTCAAAGGATTTTCTTCACAAGTAAACATTGTAGTGTCAAGCACTACACAATGCTTCCAAAACTGTAGGATAACTCCCGTTAAAAAATTCCCTGAAGTCCAAATAACCACAGCAGCTCACACAGGATAGTCTTCTGAGCAATCTACATTCATTTGAAGCTATCAAAATTGTTTTGGAGTCCATAAAAACCGATAGATCGAACTAGTACAAACAAGCTTGTTAGTTATAAACAGACTTCCGTTGCAAATTCTATGGTCGAGCGCGCTACAGTATGCTTCCAAAACCGTAGGCAAACTCCCGTTTAAAAAAATCCTGATGCCCAAATAACCAAAGCAGCTCACACATGATAGTCTTCTGAGCAATCTACATTCATTTGAAGGTATCGAAATTGTTTTGGAGTTGAAAACCGATAGATCGAACTAGTACAAACAAGCTCGTTATTAATTCACAGACTGCGTTACGAGTAAACAGCGCGCTACACTAGGCTTGCAAAAGTATACGAAATGCACCGTTCAAACATTCCCTGATTCCAAATAACTACAGCAGCTCACACAGGATAACCATGTGAACAATCGACATTCATTCAAAGTGATAACAATTGTGTTTAAGTGCATGACATCCGATAAATCGAACTGGTACAAACATACCGTTAGTTAACGCCACGCTGACTTCGTAGTTTTTTCGAAATTTTCTAGCTCATTTTCGCAAATCAAACAAAAAAAGGCTATAGAACTAATAAATATATACATCTAAAATACTGTACGAAGTTTGGAGGACTGATGGCCCACACAAGCTGTTAAATTGGACCAGATTATACCACGCTCGCATTGATGGCGGATAAGTTGAATTTCCCGTGGCCCACGGAATATTAACTCGTCTCTACTGCGCATGCGTATAAACCGATGACCATGCCCCTTTAATAGACTGCCCGTGGTTTAGTATCACCCAATCAGTAGGAAACTTCCCTATCCGTCACGGCAAAATGCTCGTTCATGGATCGTACAAACAAATCTTCCATGCAGCTTGGAAACATTTAGTCTGCGTCACATCCGAACTCAACTCGGATCAACTGCTTTTGTTCTAGCAAACGAATCTCTATTTCAAACTGATATTGCATGTACAGATATCATTGCTCTTCTCGACGTGTAAAGCCTCCATGTTTTTAAATGTAAATTAGCCGCAAGTGGCACAAGGCTGGTGACAGTTGAATGGTAAGTAAGTAAGTAAGTGACTTTATTTAAGTGTCAATGTATTTAGCTTTGCAGCTAATTGAGGACACTAGTCCTACGATTTTACGTCCTTATCCGAGAAGACGTGAAGGTCTAACCTTTTACTGTATTATATAAAAGCAGCACCTTCTACTCAGTTATTTTAAGACCCTGAGTGTTGGTCCGGCCGGGGTTTGAACCCGCGACCTCCCGCTCGACAGACCGGAGATTCAAGATTCAAGATTCTTTATTTACACTTTTCGCAATTGAATACAGATTAATTGTTAAAATAATAAATACAAGTTTTATTAAATAAATAAATAGATAAAATATTGAAGTTTACAGGTAATTGTGTGAGTGGAAGAAGGAGCAAAGCTTTCGTGTCGACCACTCAGAATTAAAGTATAAAATGAAAGGACAGGCTCAACCTAGTTTTAAAGAATTTATAGCGAATTTAAGTTAATTACTAATTAATTATGTACATAAAAGAAGAACAAGAAAATGATAGAATAAGGGGATGATATATATGACATTATCTGTTGAATACAAGATTATAATGCTTACAAAAAGAAGAGGGAAAAAGAATTTGATGGGCATGTAGCTAAATATGATTTAGAGAATCAAGTCTGATTGCTGAGTAAGAAAACTTTATTTTTAATACTATTGAAAGGAAATTGTTTTAGATGAGTTGGAACATTTTCCCAGATTTTGGAAGCTGTAAAGTTAAAGGTTGATATCCCGTAATTTGTTCTGGCAGCTGGTCTATAGAGGTTGCAATTAACTGAGAATCTTGTGTTGTAAGAGTGAACTTCAGATACAGGTGTAATAAAATTATGGAAAATAGCTGGAATTCTTGTTTTATTATTTAAGATTTTGTGAATAAGAGATGAGATTTTGAGTTTTAAAATGTTCTCTAATTTTAAAATGTGTAAAAGCTGGTAGTATGGATTTGCAGTGGTGAAGTAATTAGCATATAATTAGTGTTTTTTTTATTAACTGATAACTTATTAGCAGCACAATATTTGAGAACAAGGTTGAGTTCTTCATTAATTACTGTTTCTAGTTCGGAAGGACTATCACAGGTATAAAATATATTGGTATTATCAGCAAAAATTACGTAACAATTTTTTTTAGAACAGTTAGGAACTGATCATTGATGTATAATAGAAAAAGTAGGGGTCCTAATGTAGATCGTGAGGCACGCCACAGATAATATTCTTCATACTAGATTTAGTGTTACCAATTTTTACGTATTGTTTTCTATCACATAAATAACTGGAGAACCAGTTGTTTGGGATTCCACGAATTCCATATTTATTGAGTTTTGCAATTAGGATGTTGTGATTAATTGTATCGAAAGCTTTGGAAAAGTCGAGGAATATCCCAAAGGTTGTTAATTTCTTGTCTATTGCAGTTTTAAAATTGTCAATAATTTCAAGAATAGCATACTCAGTAGAATACCCTTTTCGAAATCCAAATTGATATTTGAATAAAATAGAATGCTTTTCTAGGAAAAATAACAATTGGTTGTATACAAGAGCTTAACCACTGAGCTAACCGGGAAGCGGTTAACAACGTTATACATTCAAACAGCGCTTAGTTAATGGCCAACCAGACGACGTATAAGAATGAACATAAGTAAAAGGCAATCAGAATCCTGCAACCACGCAGGGGGTCGGAACAAGCTTTTGGTCGCTGTTCCGCAGACGTACTTAACCGGGGTTCAGTTCGGATGCGACGCAGGCTACGGGAATGGGTAATTGCATAATAGGTCATTACCATGCTATCGATGTGGGATGAATTAGTTTCTCAGATTACATGGCTACTGCACTGAGGGGTGAGACTTCGGTAATCTATTTTCCTTTGACTTCTTCAAAACCGTGTTATTCTTGTAAAGGTACATTTATTCATCCAAACAATACAGGAGTATTTACAGAATTCGCTATAATTCTCGTTTTTTATAAGGAAACAACGTTATACATTCAAACAGCGCTTAGTTGATGTCCCACGCGCGCCAGGGCGGCTGTAGTTGCCAGCCGGGCTATGGTTGACATCGAAAACTACGGTTCTAGGGGCATGCGAAGCCTGATATCTTAAAATGCAAACAACACTGACTGCGACTAATCGTGGAAGCCGTTTGGCTTTGTAACTAGTCAACTTTGACGGTTTTGCTTTGGGACAAGATTCCATGATACTCTCCATGATTTGCTGAAAACATCGGCAGTTGCATTAAAGCTAGAAATGAATTCAGCGACATTAATTAATTATATCCCTTGTGTTATTTATTGGCTAATCACATCTGTTGATTTTTATTTTGTTTGTCGAGTATTTGTTCTCTTTAGCAATGGCAAACGTGTTCCTTTTAATCAAAGTAAGCCGCTCGGTTGTTTGATAACATGTACAGCTATACTACACTCTGCTGAATGAAACAGCTGTTCAGCAATATACTGTAAAAGAAAGCGCTGGATATGCATGTGTTGAGAGATTAATTGACGGGTACATGATACTCGACCGAGTTTCTACCGAATTGACCGATTCTTTTTTCAATTGACCGAGTTTCTGCAATTGACAGGGTTTTTGTAATTGACCACATTTTATTTTCGATTGGCCGAGTTTTTGTAATTGACCGAGTTTAGCTTTAAAGACATTTTAATACATCACTTCAATAACGAATGAATTGAGCTCATGGGAAAGGCTTTACTGGACGGAAAATAATTTTCAAAAACGGTGTTTTAGAACGATCGAAAATCGCTTGGAGATTGCTAATAACATTGCCGATCTCGTACAAGTTCTTTTAAATAAATGATGTCAGATTATTTTGCCGTCCAATACAATAACATGATTGCATCCTGCAAACGGTTTATTTCGAATCAATTAAAAATACGTAACTATACCATATTTATCACACACATCCACTTTGATGTAGATATAAATTAAACACGAAGCTGATTTTAAGTTATATTCGAACTTCTCGAGATAAAGACAAGTCAAATCAGTATCATTGACCTTGTGATTTTTAAACATATATTTCCAGGTGTTGCAGGGATGTTACTTTCGTTTGCTGTGGGTGTTCTTGGCACTGCACAGTATGCTGTTCGTACTGGTGCTGAGGCTGAGAACGAAATGACGTCCGTAGAGCGCGTTATAACCTACAGCCGACTACCTTCGGAACCAGGATACAGCAGAGGAACTCTCCCGCCAGAAAACTGGCCAAATGAAGGTGCCGTTAGTGTGCGGGATATGTTCTTAGTGTATTTGGAGGACGGTCCTCGTGTGTTACAAGATATCAACTTTGATATCAAACCCAAAGAGAAAGTTGGTATCGTTGGACGCACTGGAGCTGGAAAGTCTTCACTTGTGGCGGCCCTGTTCCGAATGCCGGACCCACAGGGACAAATCTTCATTGATGGTATTGATCTTGGAACACTTAATATACAGGCAGCTCGAAGAGCTATTGCCGTCATTACCCAGGACCCTGTCTTGTTTGCAGGCACCTTGAGGAAGAACCTAGATCCATTTAACCGTTTTACAGATGATGACATCTGGATAACACTGGCACAAGTACAGCTTGGAAGCACGATAGCTAAACTTGATGGTCATCTCGAGTATTGTGTTGGAGAATCGGGTTCAGGATTTAGCGTTGGAGAGCGACAACTACTGTGTCTTGCGCGTGCATTGCTGCAGAAGCGTAAAGTACTGGTTATGGACGAAGCCACGGCCAACGTGGACTTCAAGACGGACCAACTCATTCAAGAGGTAATCCGACACAAGTTTGCCAGCTGCACAGTGCTGACCATAGCACACAGACTGAACACTATCATGGACTATGACAAGGTGATCGTCATTGACCATGGTCACGTGGTTGAGTACGATAAGCCCAAAGTACTTGCAATAAAGGCTGATGGTGTCTTTGCTCGATTATTGCAAAGCTATGCCAGCAATAGTAACGTATAATGTTCATGATTTCTCAACTGAGTTATAATCCAGTAATTTTTTGAAGAAAAAAAACACGGTCAACCTGGAACAAATTCCCACAAAAGATATTTCAACGGATTTGGACTTAGGAAATATTTTTTATATCATAGCAAAAGTCCATAATAGTCCCATTAGGGGAAGTTGTTGAAAAACGGATTTTTTTTTTAGAGACCGTGAGATCCGCTTTACGACTGCATGATAACGAGGCTGGTTTAAAGCCTTTTAGCATACTGCCCTCGTTATTGCCTTAAAATAAATAAATTTGATGAAACCTCCAGTCAATGACCAGTCTTAAGAATGACAATCCTGGTGTCTACCAAGACTTTGTATCTGGCTTCCATGTGGTAAGGAGGAGCGAGCGCCTATGGGCCGGATTGTCAACCGATCTTGTAATCGGAACAAGTACTCATGAGAAGCTTAAAGACGAGTGTGGGCATGACCGAACAACAGCGGCTTATCTGGCTGTTATCGATGCCAGCATGTGCTGAGGCCAACTGCGCCATGCAAGAGCTAACGGGTGTCCGGTACGAATCTAGCGAACAGAATAAAGATATGACAAAAGCTACGCAGATGCGAGATATGAAAGATACCCTCGTAATCCTAAAGACGTTGGCTGACAGGAACCCGTTCCCGCCCGACCATGTTCTTGAAAATATCATGACGGGTGTCATCGCTGAGGGGTCCGTCAATGTTGATCATGCTAGAGCTACGGGGGCTCAGGGGCATTAAGGCATGGGTCTCAAACTATTTCAATATGGCCGCCGCAAATCAAGAGGGGGTGGTCTATCTCTTCGTGCTTGTTAGATATAGTCTTTGCACTTTTACAGATTCCATAAAGTCACAACCTTGATACCTTGTTGTGGAAGTTTCCATGGAAACGTGTTATGTGACCTTTGAACTCTAATTTTAAGGAAAATTGGGAAAAGCCTCCTGGAGGTCGGTAAAAGTTGTTAATATAGTGGATATTTTCATGCAAGTGAATCAAGGTTAGTGCACACGTTCCTGCTCCAATTTGAAAAGTTGGTTATTTTAAGGGGAAGGCAATTTAAGGCAATTGTGAAATTTGATATCCTCAAATTTCCACCGAATTAACAGACATTCCAATGATAACCAACTTTTCAAATTGGAGCACCGAAGTGTGCCTTAACATTGATTCATTGGCATGAAAATATATATTATATCAACAACTTTTACCGACCTCCAGGAGGCTTTTCCCAATTTACCTTAAAATTAAAGTTCAAAGGTCACATTACACGTTCCCATGGAAACTGTCACAAAAATGTGTTAAGGTTGTGACTTTATCAAATATGTCAAGAATATATCTCACAAGCACAAAGAGATAGACCACCCCCTCTTGATATGTGGCGGCCATATTGGAGACCCATGCCTTAACACCCCTGAGGGAGAACATATTGTATTCGATGGCTGGACAGTCAGTTGCAACCTATGTGTTCAAGCGCAGTGAGCAGTCTGTCACACTTGCGGTAAAGTCATCGGTCAGAATAGAACATGACAGCGTGCATGTAGAGCCACACCTACTTTTTCAACGACTGATCGTTGCTTGCAACAGCGCAGATGATATAGAGGAGGCGTTCAGCTACGAACTGTGCAGTTATCCAACCGCGCTCTCTGATTCTCCTCTGACTCTACGCCAACCCCAAAAGCCAGCGATTGCAGATGCCTTATGGGCGAATATGTCCACTACAGTGCTATTCTATACTAGCACTGTAGTGGATTATAGGAATAAAGGCGTGATTGGCTTGTTGGCTGCTGCTTTTGTGGCGAGTTATCTATGATTACGGTTTATATGCATGCGTGCTATCATATTCTATCGATATTGGATGAAATGAATGATTTTGCCGATAAACAATCTCATTAAAATCAACGTCTGGTTTGAGCCTCGCTTTCATGTTGCAGCAGAGGACGAGTTATCATTCACTTAAATTTGGGAATGTTCCCGTGCTCAGATTCTTGGGTACTTTTAGTATGTTAATCTAGACACTTATTCTGAAAGATTTTCGATGAGAGAGCTTTTGTGGGAGTTTGTTCCAGGTCCACAAACAAAATTACTGGACTATTAGTTACGATATTGCTCAGGTAAACAATTCATTATTAGTTTTCACCTGTTATGTTTAGAAATAGTGATACAGATATATCAAAACATATGCCTAGTTTTACACAATTTATGCATAGCGCAGGAACATAATACTAGTATACCTATAACGGATAGTGACAGACGGCCAAACTCTAAAATGAAAAAAAATAAATATATGTCTTTCTTAAACAAATATTAGACGTAATGTTTCTCAAACTCGTGTATTATTTGTTAGCTTTTTAGTCAATCAAGGATACTGTATTCTGTCATGGGTATGGGCTTTGGTACGCCTGTGAAACACTGGTTTGGTTAAATTTCCAACATTAATTATCAATATTCCATAGGCTAAATATTCATGACACTGTAACAGATATTCCATCATTAATCACTGGTTTTACATAAGGAAAAGTTAAAGAAAAGATGGAAATAAAAAGACAGTGTATGAAGTGTGTCTAGAACAATCAGTCTCATGAACATTTCCTACTTTTAATCTCCTGTCCTCTCTACATAATATAGAGGTTATTGACCAATCGTGAGGTCCCGATGGGGGATATTGGTCGAGTTATTTTTTTTGTGTGTCTGGGCGAGGTCCATACACACAAAAGAACGAGACCAATATTCCCCCATCCGGACCGAACAAGCTTGACCAATAAATGTTTTATTATAAATCGTTTGCTGAACAAAGCTATGCTTCAGTTATTTTTTCCAACAACCGTTGTATTGTATCAACTATAGAGATAATAGCATGTATTGTCGAGTGTTTAGAATAAAAACCAAACTGTTTATTATATAATATATGGAGTTGTTCAAGGTAACTGGTTAGGCATCTGTTTTTCAAGAAGTTGGTTAAATATTGGTAGAAGGGAAATTGGTCGATAATTAGTTAAGAGAGGAGCCATTTTTAAGTATAGGAATAACTCTAGCTATTTTGAATTTGTCTGGGACAGATCCAGTAGTGTAATAGAATTTCTAAGGGTTTAGTGATTAGATGTCTTAAAATTTATTCTTCAATTTCAAATCGAGTGGTTGGAAAGACGAAAAAGCTATTAATTTGTGGATGAGTTAAATAGGAAAAAAGGAAGTAAGAGTCTGAGGTATACTATGGCAAAGTATTCATTAAATGCATTTGCAATAGTTGATGAATCAGTTAGCGTCTGATCATCTGTTATTATTTTAGTACCTTTCCTTGATTTTAAAGATATAATTTGCTTAATGCCTTTCCAAGTAGCCTTGATATCATTATAATTTTTTGAAATTATGTTGTGATTTAGCCAACATTACATGTTATATTAAGGTTGTCAAATTGGCATTTAAGCTTCTAATGTTGCAGTGAATGGCAGATAATGATTTAATATTTGAGATTCTAAGTTGCTATGGAAATCATGTGGAGTATAATAATTATAGTTAACTTGAGAAGGAAGATTTGAATCAATGTCACAATCCGCAAGATTGGGAATATTCTTGATGGTGGATAAGATATTAAAGCATGGAAGATCATCTGATCTGGTTTGGGCTAAGTTATGAGAACATAGACAAAATGAATTTGAGTTAAAGGCTAGATCATTGAGTTGCTTATTGGTAATGGTATTTGTTACGATATGTGTACGAATGCCTTTCCAAGTAGCTTTGATATCATTATTATTTTTTGAAAATAATTAGTATAATAGATTCTTTTACTGAGAGCAATTATGTGTTTTAATTTATTCCGATAATGTTTATACTTAGAATGATAAAATTAATTTCTTGTATTTAGATATTTTTTAAATAGTTTGTTTTTAATGTTAATGGCAATGTTTAATCTTTTTGAGATCCAAGGTTTAGTCTCGAAATTCTTAGTTAGTTTATTTATAATTTGATTAATTTTAACATAAAAAGATTCAAAAATGGAATTAAAATCATTATCATTCATAAAGAAGATGATTGCAGATCATTTAGTAGCGGGGATTCATCAAGGGAGGAAAAGTCTCTTTTGAAAATCTTCGATTACTAGGAAGATAAGAAAGCTTGTCCACAAACAAGAAGTCAGGTAGATGGTCGGTGAGGTCATAGATAATATTACCACTAGTTGTATAGTGGTCAGCTACATAATTAAAGAATATGTTATCTATTAGAGTGGTAGAATGGTCAGTTGTTCTACTTTGTTGAAGAATATGGGGTTGAAAAAATATGAGCTCGTGGAGTTGATAAATTCTTCTGTTGGACTATTAATTTCAGAATTTAGTAAATCGATATTAAAATCTCCCATAATAATGCAGTATTTGTTTTCCTTTTGTATTTTCTCTATTGTTCCAAAGAATGGCTTCATACAATTATCTAGATTAGAATTAGGGTGTCTCTATATAGACAACAGCACAGAGTAAATTCCCTTAGCTTGAGAATGACTTTCAATCTCTATCCAGTAGGCATTTATAGATTGTGCTCGGCAACTTTTGGGCAACTTTTGGAGTCTCGAGCAACTTTTTGAAGTTTACGCAACTGTAAGCATTTTTTGGAGTTTTGAGCAACTTTTGAGCAATTTGTTAAAAAAATTGAGCCACAAATAAAATTTTAGAGTTTTAAAATACAAGATCTGTGTAAATACGGCAGAAAACACCCTGAACAATCCTTACAAAAAGAAAGCAGTTTATTATGTGCCCTCGATTACCTCCATGTGGTCAGCGGCTGTTCGCAAACTGTACACGCTCTTTATGGTCAGCGGTTCGAAATTTTCGGGATCGACCATTTTGTTTCACACTTTCATTAATGGCAGCACTAGAACCTATGGAAGACAGTTCTGTTTCTACGTCAGAAGACCCAATTGTTATTGCAACAAATGCTGGGGCACGTCTTAGTGTTCCAAAAGCGTCTTCGGTGTCTCGAAAGCGAAAACTTGTCACGAATGAAGGCAAGTACAAAGGCAGGGGAACGGAAAACAAAAAAGGAAGCGAACCATGTGCTTATGACCGTGTAAGGGAGTATCGAAATCAACATTTTGTTGTAGTGAGTGGACAATTGCGATGTAATGCATGCAGCGAAACTCTGTCGAAGAAAACAAGTTCTATCGACAAGCACATAAAGTCAAAAAAGCACCAAAGTCGACTTTCCTGTATTGAGAAAAACAAGAAAGAAAGTCAGTCAATTATAGAGTGTTTGCAAAGGCGTGATGAGCAGGAACAACTTAGTGGGTCGACGTTACCAAAAGAAATGCAATTATTTAGATTTGAGATTGTCCAGTGTGCTCTTTCTGGCGGCATACCACTGTCAAAGATTGATGCTCTTCGCCCAGTCTTGGAGAAGTACGCTCACAGATTAACGACCAGCACTAATTTGAGTAACCTTATTCCAGCAGTGCTTAATAGAGAAAAGGAAATGGTCAAAAGTGAGCTGAAGTATGTTACAGAAGCTTCTGTTATCTTTGACGGGACAGCTAGACTGGTGGAGGCCATCGCTATAGTTGTTCGCTATGTACAAGAGGACTTCAAGCCGACCCAGCGATTGGAAGTTCTTGCGAAAGCCTTGAAGGGAGACGAGTTGGCCCAGAGACTCATGTCTTGTCTTGCTGTCGTCTACAACTTTGGCGCTAACACCATTATCGGTGGAATGAGGGATGGGGCACCGGTTAATAGAGCTGCATTGCGACAACTGAAGTTTTTCTACACTACCATGATGGACATAGTGTGCTTTTCTCATACAATTGACAATGTCGGGCCTCATTTTGAATTTAGAATTCTAAATTCGTTTACCCAGTATTGGATAAGTATGTTTGCTCATAGTTACAATGCTCGGCTACTGTGGAAGGAGAGAACAGGACAGGCTATGCGCTCCCATAGTGCCACTAGGTGGTGGAGCAAGTTTGAAGTTCAACAGCAAGTTTTAGAGTTCTTTGGAGACGTGGAGCCCTTTCTTCGTGAAAACGGAGAGCTCTCCCCAGTAACTCGCCAGCACCTCCTGGAACTGCGTTTGGAACTCGCAGTACTTATCGATGCAGGAATCCATTACGTAAATGCCACCTACTATCTCGAAGGGGACGGGCCATTGGTATTCACGTGCTACGAACGTCTCTCTGCTGTTGCTCATGCTCAGAATGTTGAGAACTTTCCAAATGCGGCAGCAGTAGCACGTGGAATTGCGAATGGCAATGTTGTGATCTATAACCAGCTAATGGGACAAGCGAAAGCCTGCATTCAGCCAGGATTTGATTTCTACCAACATAAATTTAGTGTACAATTTCGCACTACAGTCCGGGCTTTCAAGGCTGCACGCTTATGTTGTCCCGTGCAAGTGCAACACCTCAATCCAACGGCTGCCTCCTTAGAAGAATTAAGAAACTTTCCGTTTCTCAACGACAACACAAAAGCCAATCTGGCGTTAGAAATGCCTGCATATCTTGCCGCAGCTGCTGGCGTGGCTCTGGCAAACGAAGAGGATAAATTAGCATGGTGGGCAGCCCACAGTGAAGTACTACCCTCTTGGGCAGCTCTGGTAAAGAAGCTATTACTCATACAACCAATTCAAGCTCTGCATCTGCAGAAAGAGTTTTCAGTTTACTTAACAACGCTTTCAATTCACAGCAAGATCGCGCACTGGAGGATTATTTAGAGGCCTCTGTCATGTTGAGGTACAATAATGCCAAAAGGCAGTAATAACTGAACAATACACAAGCATCTCGGTTAAATGTACTCATTGGCAAGTTAAACGTTGTACATAGTGTAAATTTTTTTTACAAAGTGTTGTTTAAAGCTTTTACTTCAATAAAGCGGTTTATATTGTAAAGCAACTTCTTGGATTATTGAAGCAACTTTTCTCCTTTTTGGGCAACTTTTTGAGCAACTTTTAACCCTTTTTTTGAGCAACTTTTTCGAGCACAATCTATAAATGCCTACTATCCAGAGGGATTCATAATCTTCATTTAAACAGTTAAGTTCATGTCTAACACTGTACTTTCTATCTTGTTTAACAAAATATCCTATGCCACCTGCGAGGGATAGGCTGGGTTGATATATAAAGTCATAGCCTGACAAAGAAGTGTTTGACATAGATTCAGATTGAGTGTTATATTTAATTTCCGAAATTTCTTCTTCAATTTCAAATCGAGTTGTTGGAAAGACGAAAAAGCTATTAATTTGTGGATGAGTTAAATAGGGAAAAAAGGAAGTAAGAGTCTGAGGTATACTATGGCAAAGTATTGATTAAATGCATTTGCAATAGCTGATGAATCAGTTAGCGTCTGATCATCCGTTATTATTTTAGTGGGAAAGGTACCTTTCTTTGATTTTAAAGATATAATTTGCTTAATGCCTTACCAAGTAGCCTTGATATCATTATAATTTTTTTGAAATTGTGTTGTAATTCAGCCAACATTACATGCTATATTAAGGTTGTCAAAATTGGCATTTAAGCTTCTAATGTTGCAGTGAATGGCAGAGAATGATTTAATATTTGAGATTCTAAGTTGCTATGGAAATCATGTGGAGTATAATAATTATAGTTAACTTGATAAGGAAGATTTGAATCAATGTCAAAATCCGCAAGATTGGGAATATTCTTGATGGTGGATAAGATATTAAAGCATGGAAGATCATCTAATCTGGTTTGGGCTAAGTTATGAGAACATAGACAAAATGAATTTGAGTTAAAAACTAGATCATTGAGTTGCTTATTGGTAATGGTATTGAATGGAAACACATCATTTCTACAGTTAGAACACAATCAAAGGTCATTTGTTCTACAATAAACATTGTATAATTTAACATTCAGTGAAGTGCATTTCAAATGGTACCACTTTAAACAAACATCGCATTCTATGGCTCTACAATTTTCTTGCAGGTTGGATCGACAGTCCGTCATCATAGAGGGATGAAGTCAATGATTACTTGATATAAAGATTAGTTCGGTGATCCGTCTACCTGATTTAACTGGCCACGGGATGTAGGGCCATGCACCAAAGAATCGGCATCCTTCAAGCTGGAGATAAGCCTTGCAGGCCGGGGAGCTCAGATCTTTACAAAGATAAATTCTGCCAGCGTTTGTCCAGATAAATTTATAATTATGGATCCAGGCATCGTTTAAACAGTTCCTTGTTTCTAGCAGTTATAGGTTTTCAGAGATGTAGATTTAATTTACTGCTTGTGACTCTACCCAGACCTATATCAGAAGTAGTTTAATTCGGAGCTCTTTCCTTGCGAAAAACAGCTCATCTCTGATTGCTCGTCTCACAAATTTGACAATGATTGGAGGTGATTGGTCTGCCTGAGATCGAGTGTCGTTGGTCACCCGTACTGGAAGTCGTTGTCTAATTGATATAGCATCTGCTTCTATATTTATGTTGACTAGTTCTCGCAGTTTCGTGTGGAAACAATCAACTACTGTAGCTCACAGCGGTCCAAAACCATACCGACAGGTCGTACGGCGATCACCTATTAATATTTCTTCATTGTTTACCAGAATAAGTGATGTTCATCATTATAATACTAGATCTAGAACACGCGGCAATTAATATCAGTCTCGTTCAAGGTTAAATATTCACGCAAAGTCATTCTGTTCAATTGGAGTGAAGATCTGGAATGATATCCTATCCTCAATACGCTCTGTAAAAAGTCGGTCTTTATTAAGAAATACAAAAAAAAAATGTTTGATGTACATGTTCTTTCGTCTTGTGATAATTATGTTGATATTGCCCAGATTATGCAGCATATAGTAACCCATAACTTTTTCTATCTTTGGCTTTTCTCCTTGAATTAAACTTCATGTCTTATTTTCGACCAGGAAATTGCCTAAGTGTTTAAATCTTGTAAATTATAGTAGATTGATTAATATTGTTTTTTTTTTTAAAATAGTGCTTATTTTAGCAGTCAGTTGTGCTTGTATTAAGTTCTTCTTGTAATTTAAGATCTGTTTCCATTCTTCTTTTGTTTGAAAATTGTTAATAAGATCTAGTCTCTTGTATATTTGCTAACATCTAGCAAGTGTTCACTGAATCAATCTCCTAATGTTCGACCTGTTTCTCGATTTAGAGTTTGTTACAAATTGTGCAGGTGATACAATAAGTAACATTACCAGACGTACAGTCAAAATGGTCAGTAACTTTAATAGAGCCTTTGCGTCCTGAAATGAGTGTGGAAGTTTTCGTGAAATCACATTGTTACATCGTTTTCTGGGGCATTTAAAAGTTACTGGTTGAAGATCAGCTGTAGCGATAACTTGACCAGGGAATCCCGAAGGTTCTTGTCTCGCTTAAAAGAGATAAGCGGTGGCTGTGAAAAAAAATGAGAGCGGTCTCTGGCTCATTCTGTAAGATCTTGAAGTTCTTCTGGATATTTTCTTGATAGAGAGATTGGATGGATGGTAAATTAACGGAACTGGTATTGTGTCTTCGGTTCGGACGGCAGTAGAGCCGATTCCCTTCTTGTTACAACAGACCAACACTAGTTGATTATCGACGATGCAGATCAACACCCGACGACACAGATCAACAGTTGATTATCGACGACGCAGATCAACCCCAGACGACACAGATCAATACTAGTTAATTAAAGACGATGCAGATCAACACTAGTTGATTATCGACGACGCAGATCAACATCCGACGACGCAGATCAACACTAGTTGATTAAAGCCGACGCAGATCAACACTAGTTGATTAAAGCCGACGCAGATCAACACTAGTTGATTAAAGACGACGCAGATCAACACTAGTTGATTAAAGACGATGCAGATCAACACTAGTTGATTAAAGACGACGCAGATCAACATCCGACGACACAGATCAACACTAGCTGATTAAAGACGATGCAGATCAACACTAGTTGATTAAAGACGAGGCAGATCAACACTAGTTGATTAAAGACGATGCAGATCATCACTAGTTGATTAAAGACGACGCAGATCAACACTAGTTGATTATCGACGACGCAGATCAACCCCCAACGACACAGATCAACACTAGTTGATTAAATACGACGCAGATCAACACTAGTTGATTAAAGACGACGCAGATCAAGACTAGTTGATTATCGACGATGCAGATCAACATCCGACGACACAGATCAACACTAGTTGATTAAAGACGACGCAAATCAACACTAGTTGATTATCGACGATACAGATCAACACCCGACGTCACAGATCAACACTAGTTGATTAAAGACGACGCAGATCAACACTAGTTGATTATCCACGACGCAGATCAACATCCGACGACGCAGATCAACACTAGTTGATTAAAGACGACGCAGATCAACACTAGTTGATTAAAGACGATACAGATCAACACTAGTTGATTAAAGACGACGCAGATCAACACTAGTTGATTAAAGACGACGCAGATCAAGACTAGTTGATTATCGACGATGCAGATCAACATCCGACGACGCAGATCAACACTAGTTGATTAAAGACGACGCAGATCAACACTAGCTGATTATCGACGATCCAGATCAACACCCGACGTCACAGATCAACACTAGTTGATTAAAGACGACGCAGATCAACACTAGTTGATTATCCACGACGCAGATCAACATCCGACGACGCAGATCAACACTAGTTGATTAAAGACGACGCAGATCAACACTAGTTGATTAAAGACGACGCAGATCAAGACTAGTTGATTATCGACGATGCAGATCAACATCCGACGACACAGATCAACACTAGTTGATTAAAGACGACGCAAATCAACACTAGTTGATTATCGACGATACAGATCAACACCCGACGTCACAGATCAACACTAGTTGATTAAAGACGACGCAGATCAACACTAGTTGATTATCCACGACGCAGATCAACATCCGACGACGCAGATCAACACTAGTTGATTAAAAACGCCGCAGATCAACCCCCGACGACACAGATCAACACTAGTTGATTATCGACGATGCAGATCAACATCCGACGACGCAGATCAACACTAGTTGATTAAAGACGACGCAGATCAACACTAGCTGATTATCGACGATCCAGATCAACACCCGACGACACAGATCAACACTAGTTGATTAAAGACGAGGCAGATCAACACTAGTTGATTAAAGACGATGCAGATCATCACTAGTTGATTAAAGACGACGCAGATCAACACTAGTTGATTATCGACGACGCAGATCAACCCCCAACGACACAGATCAACACTAGTTGATTAAATACGACGCAGATCAACACTAGTTGATTAAAGACGACGCAGATCAAGACTAGTTGATTATCGACGATGCAGATCAACATCCGACGACACAGATCAACACTAGTTGATTAAAGACGACGCAAATCAACACTAGTTGATTATCGACGATACAGATCAACACCCGACGTCACAGATCAACACTAGTTGATTAAAGACGACGCAGATCAACACTAGTTGATTATCCACGACGCAGATCAACATCCGACGACGCAGATCAACACTAGTTGATTAAAGACGACGCAGATCAACACTAGTTGATTAAAGACGATACAGATCAACACTAGTTGATTAAAGACGACGCAGATCAACACTAGTTGATTAAAGACGACGCAGATCAAGACTAGTTGATTATCGACGATGCAGATCAACATCCGACGACGCAGATCAACACTAGTTGATTAAAGACGACGCAGATCAACACTAGCTGATTATCGACGATCCAGATCAACACCCGACGTCACAGATCAACACTAGTTGATTAAAGACGACGCAGATCAACACTAGTTGATTATCCACGACGCAGATCAACATCCGACGACGCAGATCAACACTAGTTGATTAAAGACGACGCAGATCAACACTAGTTGATTAAAGACGACGCAGATCAAGACTAGTTGATTATCGACGATGCAGATCAACATCCGACGACACAGATCAACACTAGTTGATTAAAGACGACGCAAATCAACACTAGTTGATTATCGACGATACAGATCAACACCCGACGTCACAGATCAACACTAGTTGATTAAAGACGACGCAGATCAACACTAGTTGATTATCCACGACGCAGATCAACATCCGACGACGCAGATCAACACTAGTTGATTAAAAACGCCGCAGATCAACCCCCGACGACACAGATCAACACTAGTTGATTATCGACGATGCAGATCAACATCCGACGACGCAGATCAACACTAGTTGATTAAAGACGACGCAGATCAACACTAGCTGATTATCGACGATCCAGATCAACACCCGACGACACAGATCAACACTAGTTGATTAAAGACGACGCAGATCAACTCTAGTTGATTATCGACGATGCAGATCAACACTAGTTGATTAAAGACGACGCAGATCAACACTAGTTGATTATCGACGATGCAGATCAACACTAGCTGATTATCGACGATGCAGATCAACACCCGACGACACAGATCAACACTAGTTGATTAAAGACGACGCAGATCAACACTAGTTGATTATCGACGATGCAGATCAACACCCGACGACACAGATCAACACTAGTTGATTAAAGACGACGCAGATCAACACCAGTTGATTATCGACGACACAGATCAACACTAGCTGATTAAAGACGATGCAGATCAAGACTAGTTGATTAAAGACGATGCAGATCAACACTAGTTGGTTAAAGACGATACAGATCAACACCAGTTGATTATCGACGGCACAGATCAACACTAGCTGATTATCGACGATGCAGGTCAACACCCGACGACACAGATCAACACTAGTTGATTAAAGACGACGCAGAGCAACACTAGTTGATTATCGACGATGCAGATCAACACTAGTTTTTACATAAACTAGTCAGCCATCGTCTATTCAACATGCTGCGATGCGGCACTAGGGCCGAGCCTCAAGAAACTCACCAAGGATCTGTGCCAGGGAATAGTAAGTTACCTTCAACCTTTTCCTTCTGGTACTAGCAATTTAGCGTTTCGTGTAGCCGTACTTATGTTTTCTAAATCATAGATTCTGTAGCTATATTAATTTTATACGTCGTTTAAGTTTAAGCTTAATCACACTTTGCCAGCCCTACACATTTGATTCAACAGAAAAAAAAGAAATACAATGCATAACAATACAAAAGGAAAACTTAATTGAAAATGAAACTGGATGGCTGGATGATAGCAGGCGAAAACCAAATTCCCATATTAATGCTACTCTCCTTAACAACAACAGAAAAAAGGGGGAAATTGTAAAGGAATTACTATTTAAAAGCACCTCACAATAAAGTGTAGAAAACATTAAGCAACCAAGTGAACGCGAAGTACATGAAATAGATACAATATGAGCGACGATCTGTATGTAATAGATACAATATGAGCGGGCGATCTGTACGTAATAGATACAATATGAGCGGGCGATCTGTACGTAATAGATACAATATGAGCGGGCGATCTGTATGTAATAGATACAATATGAGCGGGCGATCTGTACGTAATAGATACAATATGAGCGGGCGATCTGTATGTAATAGATACAATATGAGCGGGCGATCTGTACGTAATAGATACAATATGAGCGACGATCTGTATGTAATAGATACAATATGAGCGGGCGATCTGTACGTAATAGATACAATATGAGCGGGCGATCTGTACGTAATAGATACAATATGAGTGGGCGATCTGTATGTAATAGATACAATATGAGCGGGCGATCTGTATGTAATAGATACAATATGAGCGGACGATCTGTATGTAATAGATACAATATGAGTGGGCGATCTGTATGTAATAGATACAATATGAGCGGACGATCTGTACGTAATAGATACAATATGAGCGGACGATCTGTACGTAATAGATACAATATGAGCGGACGATCTGTATGGGTATATATTTACAATGGCGAGCCGCTTCGGCGAATGTTGTATCTTACTTGTCAAATGAATATTAATTTATGTTTTAAACTTGAATAAAAAGTCAATTCAGTTCCCAAGGGAGGCTTTAACAAATTTTGTTCTTTCTTTAATTGATCGGCAACGATATGAATGTAGTTATAGTTATATTTTCCACGAGAATATTCAGATGTTGGTCAACAAGAACAAGAAGTAATTTCAGTTCTCAAGGGAGATATTCTTACTCAGTCATTGGCATCGGTATGAATACAGTTAGTTTTCGATTCGTTAGACACGAGAGGTGGTAACGGTTTGGATTAGTACAAATCATTTGCATTTTCAAGTTTAGTTGGAAGTGTGATGGCAGATTCACGTTTTCGCCCTCCAAAAGGTTTACATGAAGAAGTTCTTTGCTCAGTGAGGTAACCCCTAAGAATACTCAGTATAACACAAAATGCGCAGTTAAGTTTTGAGGAGTGGAAACGGACAAGAGTGAACAAGACCTTCCTAAATTTGAATCGCTGGGTTTTAACGCGGTAAACGTACATGTAGACGGCATACAAGGTCGAATAATTAATGTCGGCAGAGACATTGAACTTTTGGCTTTCTAAATTTATTGCTGAAGTTACTAATCAAAGTGGTGGTCGGTATCCCCCGAAGACTCCGTATATTTACTGATTTGTGCGCTTAATCGCTATTTGGCGGAATATAAGGGTCCGACTTGTAAATTACAAGTGTAAACGTTTTATTGAATTGCCCCAGGTGTCACAGCGTTTTTACAAGTTGGGCTGACTATAAAACCAGTTATAAATGGTTCCAAGAATTCCACATCTATATAGCTTATTTAATAAAATATCATGGTTAACAGTATCAAATGCTTTTGATAGATCAAGGAAGATTCCACATGTTATTCTTTTGTTATCAATTATTCATTTTAAGTTGATCAGTGAGTTCCAGAATTGCTTGTTCGGTTGAGTGGCCTTTTCTAAATCCAAACTGGTATTTAAGTAATATATTATGCTTTTCTAGAAAGAATATTAACTGGTTATATTAGTCTTTCCAGAATTTTTGCAAAGGGTGAAAGTGTTGCAATTGGTCTGTAATTCCCAGCATCGGTTACAGTACCATTCTTATAGATTGGAGTAACTCTAGATACCTTAACTAAGTATGTCGGGTGCTATACCGGTAGAGATAGACTGGTTATAGATGTACATGTAAGTAAGAGGAATCGAAAGGGGTTGACTAGCCATACTAGTTAATTTGTTAGGGATATCAATTGATGCTTTGTTACTCTTTAGGCCAGATAGCCGTGTATAAACCTCACTACAAGTAACAGGTGACATATCGAAACTTGGTGTTGGTGTTCCAGTTATAAATTGAGTGTGTGCCTCGGTAAGAGAAAGAGCATTTTAGAAAGTTAGTTTTGGGTTGTGGTAATTGTAGGTTGGATTTAGTACCTCTAAGATTGTGGTTATGTACTTCTGAGGTCATTTGAAATGAGTCCTGTAGATATGTTGGCGCTATTTTGTGAAATATCTTGAACATCATTATCCTGAACTGCATTTTTTGTCTTTTATCTAAATTTGGCCATTTCAGCTGCTTCAGTAAGTCATTTGACCTAACTGAGTAGTCAGTCCTTGTAACAATGCGAGCTGCTCTATTTTGAAGCCTTTGCAATTGATCAGCCCGTGTTTTGCAACAGTTGTCCCATACGTTACTGCAATAATCAAACTGGTCAGGTTGCACAAGTGAGCAATAAATTGACTTCAGTGTATCTTGGTCATCCGTTAAATTTCGTGCTTTATATAGCATTCGCAGGCCATTTGATACTTTTGAGGTTGTGTGCTTAATTTGATCATCCCAAGTCATCAATTCGTCTATGTGTACTCCTAGAAGTTTTGTGGAGGCTTTATGTTCAATAGCTATATTGTTGACATATAGTTCCATATTTTTAGATTTTGAAAGATTTCGTCTGGATCCTACTGTCATCAGTAGCTGGTTTTTGAGGTATTACAACTTGTTCGTTTTTAGCCAGTTTTCTACAGCAGCTAGTTCTTCATTTAACATGTTCTCAATATGGGTAACTTTCATTCGTATAAACAGGGCCTTACTTTGTAAAACGAAGGAGAAGAGATGGTACATTTTTTCAGTTGCGATGTAACACAAATATTTAGTACCAATTAAAACGGTATTGTCATCATTTTGCTCTCCCCTCCCCTCCCCCCAATGTTCATGACCTCCAATGCCCCAGTATTGTTGATATGGCTTTGTTTATAGCATTTGTTCAATTAGGCCATCCCAATAAAATGTTTTGTTAACCATCGCCCTCTGGCTCGTGATGCTGGGTGAGTCGGTCGGTCGATTAAACAACAAAAAAACCTTGATCTGGAACCAAGTCCACTTGAAGACTGGTAAACATGTTCATGCATTCCTCAACTACTCAGTTTTTCCTCTACCAGTTCTGGATTGACAATTTGCACGAGAAAGGCAAGAAACTAATATGTAGAGAGCTCAGAAGACTGGTGTTGTTAAAAACAAAATTAAATCTTCAATGTTTTTCCGAAACATTGGGTTGGTCTTAAACCTTACCATTGGCCTCTGGCCGGCACGAGTCTTAAATCGCGTGTTTTTTTTTAAGTCGAGTTTTTTCGCCGTTAACCAATCAGATTACCATTGTTCGATGGACAATATTTCCCGAGGGAGGGCTAGTGGAGGGTATAATCGACCTTTCATGAAGCGTTGCAGTATTGATGGAGGATGGACAAGAAACCATACAGTGTATTAGGAAATGCGAGTAACAAGAAGTATCAGACGTTTTGTTAATAAAAGCAGTTCCTGCATTGCTCAACGCGAATCTTTTCTGTTCAACAACTACATTTCGAGGCGGGTGGTGTGAAGGATGACAATATTACCCAGAGGTCTAAGTCGATGAGATTCAGTTTCTCGCTCGCTGTTGATTGTTGCATGCATGCATGTCCATCGAGGCTTCGAGTTTTGCATGTTTTGTGTATTTTGCATCTGGTGCTCAGTACTTACACATCACTTACATTATACACTGTCATTCATACAGTCGTAACTACGACGCCAGACAGTTCTAAGGCACAACAGTCTCTTTACGAGCACTTTTGAACTTCAGTGATGTCTCATATATTAAAGCGCCCGGTAAAGCTATAGCTCAAAAGTATACTCAAAAGAATACTCATAAGAATACTCAAAAGAATACTCATAAGAATACTCAAAAGAATACTCATAAGAATACTCAAAAGAATACTCAAAAGAATACTCAAAAGAATACTCTCAACTGAGATACAAATAAACTGTCAGCAAAGTGATAATTTGTGAACTTCAAGTTCAAGCGTCATGAAACTGGTAAGATTGAAATTGTTATGTGTTTATGCGACAGGTATTTTTAACGGGTAACTGGTAACGGGTAACTGGTAACGGGTAACTGGTAACGGGTAACTGAAAACGGGTAACGGGTAACGGGTAACTGGTAACGGGTAACTGGTAACGGGTAACTGATAACGGGTAACCGGTTAGGGTAACTGGTAACGGGTAACGGGTAACGGGTATGGGGAATTTTCTTGAAAGATGCTTTATTCAAAATTCATCCTATGTGCATATCGAGCACAAAAGAACTTGAGCAAATTCAAGAAAGAGAGCCTAGCAAATCAAAGTATCAGAAAAGGATATATTATCGCCAGTTAGCCGTGAAAAGCTTCGTTGGAAAACAGTTTGAGCAAAGGGAAATACATACACTAGTCCTAAGGCCCATGCACTATGCTGAGTCTAGATTTGCCTTTTACAAAATACTGCCTAGTATGTTGCGTTGTTTTGAGACAGTGTGACTTGTCTTCATGGTCCGCGTGATCGTTTTGAGCGCGGGTAAAGCACGCTGGATCAGCCGACTCGCAAACATTAAATGGGTTGAACCCAGTTACGTTAAATTTAATGTTGTGGGTTGAACCCATACCGAATGATAATCTAGCAATCCACGTATGAAGATAGTCATAAAAATAAATTTAATTTCTTTCACGATCTCCTTATCCCTTCCCACGATCCTAACCCCTGTCAGCAGTATCCCTCTCTAAGTTCAAGTTGTCTAATTAATATATCTTACTTTTATATCTTACCTTTCGATTCCCTGCCGCGAGGTTTGAACCCAAGACCTTCGGTGTACAAGACCAGAACTTTACCAATGAGCCACAGAAACTTGCGATGGAACGACTCTCACTTTTAAAAATATTAATCCTAACCTTAACCATAAACCTAACCCTAACCGTCAGTAAACAAGTTCCCAGGTAAACGACGAGTTCTCACCCACCTAGAGCTCCCTAGAGCTAGGGTTCATAGGTAAACAACGTGCCTTCTGACTGTAATGCGAGCACATTTTTGTGAGATTGCTTAGACTATAATTTGGTCAGGGTTCAACCCACAACATTAAATTTGATGTGATGGGTTCAACCCATTTAATGTTTGCGAGTCAGGTGGCTGGATACTCGTGCTTGGTTTGGCGTCATTCCTTGTGAGCTGAGTCGCAAGGCGGATGATGTTCCTTGGAACCGCGATACGGAAATGGAGTGCTCAAAGTATGAGGTATAATAATAATAATAATAATAATAATAATAATAATAATGGTCTTTAATTCATTGATAAAATACATATCATATGTTACAATTTAATTTAATAAAATACGGAATACTAATTATAATCTAAATACAAATACAATTGTGTATACATATTAAATATTGTTAATGGTACTGATAATAATAATGTTGTAATCATATGATAAATTAAGTTACTAATATAAAAAGGCAAGTAAAAATCTAAAAAGCAAATAAACATCTAGAATACAATTCCTAACATTTGATAAAAGGATTAGACAGCCAAGTTGTACTTAAAAATGAGACGATTAATGAAGCAGTTCTTAAAACGTGAGGTATTAACTTTAGGGAGTAGACTATGCTTCTTTCTAAGATTATATTGGGTAACTTTAGCTTTCGGAAGGAGATCATTCACTACATGGGATGTAGCTCGAGTTTTCTAACTTTGTTGAATATCCGTCTGCTTATCCTGTCGACGTCTCTCTAACAGACTATGTACCTTAATATGCTTAGATATATATTTACGTTTGAAACAACGATCTAAAAAACACTGAATAGTAGTAAGTTCTGCATCAGATGCAGCATAAACTGAAAGGCCATAGGTAATGTTAGGTAGAACGATACTGTAAAATAGGTGATCTACTTCTGTCTGGCTATATCCTTCTTTTCTCAGAGACGTTATACGTTGCTGATTACAACTTTTGTAGGGATTTGTCGACCTATCTCAGTATTTTATTTACTTTATGCAGAAGTCCATATGCTATTTATAAGCTTATTTTAGTACAAGACCGTGTACACGCAAACTAAGTGAGCGGGAACGGAGCGGACAATTTGCAGGTTGCAACTGAAGTTACATCTTCAGGTTAAATTTTCAGGTCAAAATTGCAGGTTACGAATGAAATAAAATTTCTAGTACTTACGAAGAAGCTGACTGCGTGTAATAATACAGACAAGTTTTTCTCCGACATTTTGGACGCAATATGGCGCAAAGTTACCGTGCTGTATGGGAATTAGCTGGAATTTGATGCCAAATAATTTCCGTAAATTCGAATTTCTGAAATAGTCATGTAACGCAAACTTAAGATACCAGGTAAGAGATTAACTGAACAAAATTTGAAGGATGTTCCTTTTTCGGGGGGCGTACAGTCGTGTTTTTAGTTTTCCATACATTTCTCTGTGAGAATGAAATCAATCAAAATACAGACAATGTGTGGAAAGATAATTAACATGACTGCACGCTTCCCAGCACAGATACATCCCTCAACGTTTGATCAGTTAATCTTTTGCATGGTATCATAAGTTTGCCTTTCATGAATAATTCAGAAATTCGATTTTACGGACATTATTTGGCATCAAATTCCATCAGTCTAATTCCCATACAGCACGCGGTAACTTTGCGCCATATTGCACCTCGTCCAAAATGTCGGAGAAAAACTTGTCTGTATTATTACATGCAGTCAGCTTCTTCGTAAGTACTAGACATTTTATTTCATTCGTAGCCTGCAATTTTGACCTGCAAATTTAACCTGAAGATGTAACTTCAGTTGCAACCTGCAAATTGTCCGCTCCGTTCCCGCTCACTTTGCGTTTTACACGGTTTTGTACTAAAATAAGCTTAATAGCATATGGACTTCTGCATAAAGTAAAACAAATCCCTACAAAACTTGTAATCAGCAACGTATAACGTACCTCATACTTTGAGCACTCCATTTCCGTATCGCGGTCCCAAGGAACACCATCTGCCTTGCGACTCAGATCCCAAGGAATGACGCCAAACCAAGCACGAGTATCCAGCGTGCTTTACCCGCGCTCAAAACGATCACGCGGACCATGCAGACAAGTCACACTGACTCAAAACAGCGTAACATACTAGATATTTTGTAAAAGGCAAATCTTGACTCAGCATAGTGCATGGGCCGGAGTGTCTAAAACGCAGGTAACGGGTAGCGGGTAACGGGTAGCGGGTAACGGGTAGCGGGTAACGGGTAGCGGGTAGCGGGTAACGGGTAACGGGTAGCGGGTAACGGGTAACGGGTAGCGGATAGCGGGTAACGGGTAGCGGGTAGCGGGTAACGGGTAACGGGTAACGGGTAGCGGGTAGCGGATAGATGAAGGTGTTTTTTTTTGTACAAAAATATTATCTGGCACCCGTTTACGTACCCTGGATACCAGAGGCTCGAAATCGTCGGGGCGAGCGGAGCGAGACCAGCTGAAAGGCTTGATTTCAGCACGAGTCGCGAAGCGACGAGCCTCTGGCCGCCCGAGTAGAGATTTTCGTTTCTTCCGGTACAGAATCTGTACCTCGTCCCTGATTGGTTGATCGAGTTGTGGCCATGGAAACTGGTGCATTCGGATCAAAGGAACATTTTGATTGGTTTTCATCTTGAGATCGTGTTACAAACCGGTTCACGAGTCTTGACAGATTATACACAAACGTAATGTTTCACAGTGGTTAGCCTCGAAATAAACGAGTTGAAGTCTGTTCATGATCATGTTCTTGAAGCGGCGTGATGTCTTCTCAGTACGGCCTACTGGCTAAGGAAAATCGCTGATTTTCCAACTCATACCTGGTATTTGCTTCTTCCTTCACGTTCGATTATCCAAAACGAACAATTGTACTGGGGGTTTCCCCTCTATATGCCGTGATTTACTCCCACATAAACAGAGCTAGAACAACGAGGAATCAAAGCATGCTCATTGGGAGACTGCCAAACATCAAACCCGACGAAGTAAATCGAGGATAATTTTCCTTTATCTTCGCAAATCCCGACAACGGCATGTTTTATGTTTTGAATCACACACGACTTCACCAAGTGAAAGTGACATGCAAATTAACCGCCGAGTCGAAACCAGTTTGACTGGACTTGTAAACATAAAAGCGAGTCTATGGGCATGAGATCTCTGAGGTTGGCTATTCGAGCGGCCAGAGGGGCTCAACGGTCGTCACGCAAAAGAAAACTCCTTAGGGGAATCAAAACACTTTCGATCGCGGCACATTGCAGTATATTCGTACCTGAGCCCCTCTGGAACCAGGGTACCGTTTACGGTGTGCCACACAGGTACCCCAGGCTTCTTTATGCGTAAAACGGCTATTTCCCGGATATTTGAAATTACAATAAATGTATGGAGTTTTAGCTCGCATACCCGTTTGCTCTAAAATAAATTTCAATAAATCGTCAAAATATTCTTACCTGTCTCTTGTGTATTTCTTTCAGTTTCTGTGAAGTTTCAAGCCATTCAATTCCGTTCAATATTGAGTGAGTTACAGGAATTTTCCTTCCCTTAGTATAATTATTGGGAAGGTAGCAAACTCTAGGCCGATCAGCATAAAAATCCCGTACATCGCCAAAATTCCTTCAAATAACGGTTGCCCAAACACAGGTCCTTCACCACACTCAGCTTCCCTTTCACTGGTTTACTTTAACGGGAGAAAAATGCCACGTAGTTTGCAGTTTTCGAGTTTCGCGGATGTCCTGCAACGGGCTCAGACCTCGAACATATATACCTTATTTTAAAAATGATACTTCAATATAAGCTGTCTAATGGTCAAGTGGTTTAGATTATTTTTGATTCCCCTAAGGAGTTTTGTTTTGCGTGACGACCGTTGAGCCCCTCTGGCCGCTCGAATAGCCAACCTCAATCTCATGCCCATAGACTCGCTTTTATGTTTACAAGTCCAGTCAAACTGGTTTCGACTCGGCAGTTAATTCAGCATGTCACTTTCACTTGGTGAAGTCGTGTGTGATTCAAAACATAAAACATGCCGTTGTCGGGATTTGCGAAGATAAAGGAAAATTATCCTCGGTTTACTTCGTCGGGTTTGATGTTTGGATCTCCCAATGAGCATGCTTTGATTCCTCGTTGTTCTAGCTCTGTTATGTTGGAGTAAATCACGGCATATAGAGAGGAAACCCCCAGTACAATTGTTCGTTCTGGATAATCGAACGTGAAGGAAGAAGCAAATACCAGGTATGAGTTGGAAAATCAGCGATTTTCCTTAGCCAGTAGGCCGTACTGAGAAGACATCACGCCGCTTCAAGAACATGATCATGAACAGACTTCAACTCGTTTATTTCGAGGCTAACCACTGTGAAACATTACGTTTGTGTATAATCTGTCAAGACTCGTGAACCGGTTTGTAACACGATCTCAAGATGAAAACCAATCAAAATGTTCCTTTGATCCGAATGCACCAGTTTCCATGGCCACAACTCGATCAACCAATCAGGGACGAGGTACAGATTCTGTACCGGAAGAAACGAAAATCTCTACTCGGGCGGCCAGAGGCTGGTCGCTTCGCGACTCGTGCTGAAATCAAGCCTTTCAGCTGGTCTCGCTTCGCTCGCCCCGACGATTTCGAGCCTCTGGTATCCAGGGTACGTAAACGGGTGCCAGATAATATTTTTGTACAAAATAAAAACCTTCATCTATCCGTTACCCGTTACCCGCTACCCGCTACCCTTTACCAGTTACCCGTTACCCGTTACCCGCTACCCGTTACCAGCTACCCGTTACCAGCTACCCGTTACCAGCTACCCGTTACCCGTTACCCGTTACCCGTTACCCGTTACCAGTTACCCTTGCCAGTTACCCGTTACCAGCTACCCGTTACCAGTTACCCGTTACCAGTTACCCGTTACCAGCTACCCGTTACCAGTTACCCGTTACCAGTTACCAGTTACCCGTTACCGGTTACCCGTTACCAGTTACCAGTTACCCGTTAAAAATACCTGCCGGTGTTTATATTCGCTTTTGTTTCTGCAATTTTCCCAAGCAAGTATTAAACTGCAATATACATGTACAACAATTTTGTGATGCAATTAATTATATCCTTGATCACACTTGTTTTCTTTACAGATAGATGACAAACCACGTACAGGTTGACATGATACAGTTTAAGCATGTCCTGAAATTGTTAAAGCAAAAGTACACTTGAAAACTTTGCCAAATTCTCCATTAAATTAAGGTGTATTAACTCCCTAAGCATATTAATAATTAATTTTGTCAAATTTTCATACAATCCAACCATTTAAAAACAGTGATGGAACATGTTGGTTATCAACAAATTGATACAATTACTGTACGTGTACATGGGCTGTTCAAGATTCAATACATTGTAGTACTGGTACGTCACATTAAGTAGACTGGACACTCAACATTTGCTCTTAGTTAATTTTCCTACAGTTGGAACAAATATCACCAATAATTATTACTAATTATTACTGTTATTAGAGATCAAAAACATTTTGAATATAATTTATAAGACATAAAGACATACATTGTACAGTATGTCTGATTTATTAATAGTGTAATACATTATATTAGGGCCCCAGGGCCCACACATGGAGCTTCCAGGAGCTCATAACAAAGGTAAGTTTTCAACAGGGAATGTAGGGGGAGGGAATGAAGGGAAGGTATTTTCTTCTCTGTATGTTAACTAGCTTGGCTTCATGTCAATAGCATAATATAATTATTTACATGCCCACATTTTTTTTTTCCAGGCATAATTATTCCTACATATTGTACTTCCCTGTGAGGTTGGCCTAGTGAACTCCTGTAGTGTTCTGATCTTCAATATTAATAAAGCTGATTCAGTGCAGAAAAATAACCAGTCTGTAGATTACATATGTCAACAAGGCCCACAATATTACCAAGTTAGCCATATTGCCTCAGGATCCACATATGGAGCTTCCAGGAGCTTATAGCAAAGGTACATGTAGGGTTATGGAGGGTTATATTTTCTCTGTGTTAACATTCAAGCTTATATTGCCTGTCAAAAACCAATAATATATTTACACACCCATATTTTTATATTTGCAGGCATAATAATTATTCCCACTGTTGTACGGTACTTCCCAGTGAGGCTGGCCTAGTGAACTCCTGTAGTGTTCTCCAAAAAGCTGATTCAGTCCAGCCTGCAGATTACATATATCAATGTACAAGGCACATATTACCAGTTAACAATAGAACTTTGTACCAATGCACTGAACAAATGTTGCTCTGAATTTTGAACATCACAGGACTATAAACAAGGGCACCCAACGAAATTTCCGGTTAAAAAGCTGTTCGGGAGAGTAAGTTAGCCTAAATCTTTCGGATTTAAAAAAAATTATCCCTAGAAAATTGTTTTCTGAAATACTGGCTAGAAAATTTGTTTTAAATCCCTAGAGAATTATAGAAGAAAGGCGAGACTAAAAGGTTTCCCCTAAAATATTCGTACGTCCCAATTCGTCTGATCAATAGAGTCAGAACAACACATTTTCATTCCCTAAGAATTGCCAAAAGGAAAAAAGAATCCCTAAAAAATTCGTACCTCCACAAAACTTTGCAACATGCAGTTACTTGGGCTAGAAAGTTCTTGTTTCTGTTCTAGACTACTAACAAATTCGTAAGCCGGGAATATTTTGCCATAGTATTTTCGGTTCACGCGATTTCCACCTAGAAAATCCGAACAGCTAATAGCTTTCTAGAATACGTCAAAAGACATAGTAGGCGCCTTAAAATGGCTAGATAAGCTGCAGACAACTGGTTTCAAACGAATTTCAAAAAGTACTCGTTGGGTGCTCTTGTATATTAAGCTAATGAACATCAAAGCTGATTCAGCAAGTCCAGAAAAATGACCATCGAGGAACATCATATTATCAGTTCAGCACAGAACTTTATACCAGTTCATTGGGAGCACAGCTGCATGTAGTTGACAATGGTGTAGTTGGTAATTAACAGCTAAATAACTGTTTCCAATGACATGGAAGGGAATCTCATACACTCGAAAATAAAAACTGTGGATGGAAGGACCCAGATAAAATAGAAACACGGAAATAGTTACTGACAGCTGTACTCTAGGAAAACCATTCACCTGCTTCAACACCTGAGTTTATGATCATCAACATTCTGAAAGAAGAACTATTATTGAAAGGAAAGTTTGTATGTATGATTACTGATAAGAAAATGTTTGCTTCAAACTCAGTCAGCATACTAATTTTGATGTGATCTTTTGTATGGTGGTATTTTTTAAATTCGATTAAATAATATTTCACATATTCAGACGCAATCATTTTTCGTTTATAACATTGCTAATATATGTGGCACCATCCTAGTCCCAGGTATTGTGGCTGGGCTTTTTTCTGATTGTGTTAACAGATCCCAGTGGTTTGTACTGGTTTGTGACATCACGGCTCATCTCAAACCTGTACAAATCACAGGGATCAATTAATTCACCCCAATCCCAAAAAATATTAAATTACCAAGCATCACACTTATAGACTGATATGGCCCGAGTATAGGCTGCATATACAGCCTCTTGTTTTAAACAAAATGGGTCGGTTGGGCGATGGTAAACAAAATATTTCAGGGTTCTCACACATTTGCAGTGACCAACTCACGGCTACTTTGGTCACTGCACACTAATTTCTTTTTTCTTTTGTGATATACTTCCTATTACCATAGTTAATAGAGTGGAATGGTTAGGAAACCCGGCAAACTTCAAAGGGGCTAACAAAGGCGCTGCGATTTAGGTTGGAAGGGGGTAAGACAAAAGATTGTGCACGGTTATAGTTCATTAGCGTCCCCTGGACGACTGAACTCACGCGTTTCTATTGGCTGAATGATTAACACATTGGAATTTATATTGCCTTTGGTGCACGGTGATGATTGAAAAAAGCTAACAAAGACCATGTATAACAAAGAAGGTCGCTGGGTTTCCTAACCATTCCACTCTATTAACTATGCTATTACCTATCTATCTTCTATAACTGGTCTTGTATTGTCTCTTATCCATGTATTCCTGAATCAGTGCAAAAAAAAATTATGAAACTTGCAGGAAAAAAAATCTGAGACATTACACCGAATTTCCACTGACCAAGAAGCATTGTCCACTGACCTCCAGTGCACAGCAACATTGAACAATAGAGAGCTTAAGCAATCACGACGGCAATGTCTAGGACGACGGCATAAAACAATAGCCTTAATTACAAAATACAATAACTGCACGTGAAAATGCACGCAGTCGCCTACATTTCAACCGTTCTCTGGAAAAAACACAACGTGAAAACCCCACATTTTACAATGTACGTCTGCAAGAGAACGCCAACGTAAGGAAGTAAATAACTCCGTTTTTCGTTCGGCGTGAACGGAACTCTATGTTTATCAAAACATATTTTACTAGGTCCCGTCCTCGCTGCCGTCGCCGTCGTTGATGCTTAAGCTCTCTATTGTTGACCATGGAAACCCTGATTTTATTGGGATGGCCTTACATTTCTATTGTGACAGGATCATTTAGATAATTAAGTAATACTCTATACATACATGTCACAGTAGATAAAACCAATACTATTCCTCAAATAACAGGATTCAAGTGTAACCAAATAGAGCGATTTAATTGACAAAACTTTAAATTGATAAAAAAATACACAAAAATGAGCAAATAACATAATGATTGATAACTTGCTGGAAAATATATTTTACTTTTGGATTTGTTTCTACATATTTTATGAAAAACACGTATTTCTTTAAGTCAGATATTCTGAAGTAGGCGAAGTTTGGTAAAAAATTGGATGTGCATTTATCAATGTTGCCATTTTATTCAAACATGGTGCGCTATCAACATGATTATTACCAAAACGACAAAGTTTTAATAATTATGATATTTTATTCAAACTGGCATACTTTTTATTATACACTCTATACACACTGGTACAAACCTTTGCATATACACATTTTACACTGATCTGGTTAAAAACTTAGCGCTACGTTAAAATTTGACCTGAACAAGGCTCAAAATGCATTGGAAATTTCCAAATACTTTATTCACTGATCTGGTTAAAAACTCAGCGCTACGTTAAACTCTGGACTGAACAAGTTCAGAGTTTAACGTTGCGCTCAGTTTTTAACCAGAGCAGTGGAAAAAAGATTATATACCAAGTTTTTTTACCATGCGGTATGCAGGGTCTAAAATAAATGATTGCGGTTGAAAATTATCCATACACCACAGATAGGTTATTGTATACAGAACGTTTTGTTTTTTTACCTTTTTTGAAATATGGTAAGATTACTAATACTCCAACTGAAATAAAACTTTATTATTTTACCCGCTCTTTGAATATTTTGTAAAATTCTGACAACCTTGTGGAATTCTTACCATTATCTTGGTAAAAAAAACATATAGTCAAGGCAAATTTTACCAAAAAACGTACTTCATAATATCTGAACTTAAAAAATTACATGTTGAAATTGCCGTTTCTGTTTAAAAAAAAACATACAAAAACTACATTAGTACTGGTTCACATACCCCATCAACTGACAATATAAACTGCAATATATATGTACACACCACTCTATATACAAGACATTCAACAACATACAAGATTAACAGCATGTTAATATCCTGATGAACGTGAAAACAATGGAGAATTTGTTCGCCAGAACGACAGTGTATGGAATAAGCCATTTACTGGTTTGTGACAATAATTCTCAATGAAATGAATAAAGGTTTAAGGCTCTGAATTTAAGATATGTGCAGCAAAGAAACTATCAAAAGAAATTAATGTGTTTACCAAAGAAAACATTTGAAGAGGTCAGTGCAAAAACTAATCAAGTGACGATTTGAATCGCTCGATTTCGTTTTTACTTTTACGGTCGCGTTTACGTTTTTTCACGCAGAATGAAGTCGAATTTTACGAGGTTTGTGTATGTGAAAATGCCGATCATGGTACTGAAAAAGATTTGAATATATATATATATATATGACATGGATTAAACCCGAAACCTTGTTGACTCCCCTTCGGACTTAAAGGGGCTGGGTCAGCGCTCATTCGTTACGAGGCTATCGCACGGCCAAAGGCAAAATCCGGCGAAATCAAACTTCCCTCCGAAGGAACTTTTCAGGAATCCATTTCCATCGCTCTTATTTCGAACCTCTAAAACATATTTTTTTGCAGGAAAGTTTTGTTTAGCATTCATTCTAAATGTAGAGTATTTCATTTTTACATCTTTTTTTTTTTCGAAATTGTGATGAATGAAGGCTCTGGAGGAAGGGGGGGTAAACGAGTCGGGGCAGGAAGAAAGAAAACGCCTGCCTTGTGGCAATTGACGGGGGGAAAAAATGACCGACACTGCAAAAGCCAACATGCTGCTATATACTTAAGCAAACAAATATTCAAAACCTGGCGGGACCTTAAAGGCCAAGGAACTTTTGGTAGTGACTCGGCCTTCGCGGCCGAGTCACTCCAAGAGTAGTTGATTGTGATTGTTTCCACACGAAACGTTTAGTGAAAAAAGACGTGTTTGACTCAAGGTATAACAAAAAGTAACGCCAGAAGAAGGGCTAGCGCTCGAAACGTCAGCTGCTACTCGTTTTCCACGGCGGTTAGCATACCTCAATCGACTTTAGTTGATTACATACCAGAAGACAAATAACATTGCCGAAAACCTTTTGCTAAAAATCAATGTTTTATAAAACGGACAGAATGAAAGAAAAGAAAGACTTTATTTTGCGACTTTTTGCGACCGATCACGGTAAAAAGAGATTTGAAAAAAAAAAAATTCGGGCATGACAAGGATTAGACCCGAGCCCAGTTGGCTCCCCTTCGGGCTTAACACGGGCCGAAAGGAATTATGGGTACACAGCAAAAATTTTGGCAGGGAAACTCTATACGGTTTCGTTTTAACAATCTTTTAGAAGTCCCCAGGCGAAGCACAGACCAGGCCTAACACGACTATCTTTGGAAAGCTCAGACCACGAAACTTACCGAAATGGCCTTCTTAGCTCCAAAATATCCACAGTTTGCTTCGCCTGAAGACGCGACACTAGTAAATCTCCAGCGATAACAAACCGCCTTTTAGTCAAACAGTTCTTCGTTCAACCATGAGTTAAGCCGGCGACTTAATGATGTCCAACAACACTTTACACAGAGTCACTCTTTCCAAATATTAGTCCACCATTCCAACAAGAACCTCCAATCCACCGGTTCCAGCTTGGCGGCTAGCGAAAGTCTGTTCGAACGGTGAGCAATTTCCCGCCCAATATACAACGAATGATCGCGGGCGTGACAATTTTGTTTTTCTAAACCTCTTCCCCTCCTCCCCCCACCTATTAGAATTATAGCAAAACGATAACAACTCTTTTCGCCGTAGAAATGGCTCGATGACTTGCTTAATTTGTTGATTCTTTCATTTATTTGAGATTTCAAGTGATATCCTAACATTCTAGATTAGAAATTACGGGTTTTCTTAAACGAAAAGCGAAGTTGGCTATCAAGAGTTTTCAAATCGTCACTTGATCACTTTTTGCACACAGCCCTTCATTTGACCAAAAACGAACTATAGCTACTTTATAGATATCATTGCTTATCTGTTCAGACACTGAAATAGTTATGTGAATTAAACTTAGCTGACATTAATTTTACAAAGAAACTACACTGAACTAAATTAATTTTGTATCAGTAAAATTATCTCTCTTTATAACTGAACTGTTCTAGTAAAGTCAAAATAACTGTTGACAATTTAACAGAAATAGTTTACAGGAAAAACATTAAACCGATAATCAGTAGTGAAGTTTAAAAATAGTAAGCTCCCATTTACACGGCAAAAAACTTGGTTGTTTCAGTAAAATAATGAAAAATGCATCAACAATGAAACCTGTTTTCTGTTATACAAGCATAAGAACGAAAAGTTATAAAAAGCATGGAAGAAAAGATTTCAAACTAAACATTGTTGAGAAAACATAGACAGCAATAAAAAATACGCGCGAGTTTTATCGGAGAAAAAATCTAACGCGTGTAAAAATGCAAAAAAACAATAGTTGTAATAAATAGGAACAGTTGTAAATGTTGTAATTACGTGTTGAAGGTTGTAGATATTGTGTGTTGATAGAGGGGTAAAGATGTTTAGTAGAGATGGAGTGTTTATTAGCCAGTTTGGTGACCAACAACAATATAAAGACCCATACTATATAACGTACACTAACGGTACATATCATGTATATCGTATTCTGATGAACATTGTATACAACTGAGGTATTGCGACTGCTGTAGGATTTCCAATGAAATCTGCTCTAATTGTGGACAAAAAAGCCACTGCAAGAGAGCTAGAGGACATCATTAAGTCATGTTCAATCTTTCTTGGAATAACCATGTAGATCAGATAAGTAAAAAAGCCAATCGCTCTCTCGGTTGCATCAAGCGCACTTGTGGTTTCCGATGGACAAAGTAATGGCCAGTTTAGTTATCCCCGTGGCCTTACAGTGTATTAAGACACATTTATCTACTGGTCTGTGACTGGGGTGATCATCGTGTTCAGGTGCTAACACAGGAAGGAGAATGTATGAGTACATTCGGTAGTGAAGGTTCTAATCTTGGTGTTATGTTCCACCCAATGGTCCTGACAGTTTTCCCTGATGGCCGTACTGTGATGGTGATAGAACAAAACAACGATCGTGTTCATGTAATGGCGTTAGTGTAGAACTGAATCCACTGTACTCTCCCTGGTTAGAAACACATACTCCATAAGGACTCTTAACTCTCCCCTCACCAATACTACGAATAAACACTCCATCTACTGAAAACACTTGAACCCTGTTATTACCCGTATCACTAACAATAATATTATTATTGTATTTATCTACTGTGACTCCGCGAGATATTTTTATTTGCCCTTTTTTGCCTCCCTCACCATCAAGTTCGCGTTGATATTCTCCACATTGTCTGATTGTCGTATTCCTTGTTTGATAATCTCTGAACATTTTCACCCGATAAACTGAACTATTTTATCTTCATCACGAACACTTCCTGATCTATAAACGTCCTTTTCAAGAGATTTTGTTATACTTTCTAAACACAGAATCAAGTTATATGTATACTGTTGGTATTGCTATTAGGGAAGCATCACATATTGATTTTTCCACGAGAAACGTCTAGTGAAGTTTCTTGCCAGGCATAATAGCAAACTTGAAAAGCTTATAAAGATATACAAAGAAACATAAAGGAATAAAAGGTAATATACAAAAAAACTGTTTTCAAACTCTGTGAACGAGACAAGCTGTTGCTGAACCAGAAGCTGACATTACATAATACTCTTTATTTGAACCACTATTTAGAATTTTACAAAACTAAAAGAAAAATTATCTTATAAATTACCATATACATATATTACACTGAAAGGAAAGACAATGAAAGAGAGTGCAGGGGAGCTGGAGTAACGTAGGTTTTCGAAGCCAACTCCCCATTAAATAAATTTCACATAAATAAGGTCAAGGTGCAGTATTTCTGTGAAGGGGACATGACAATAAAATAAGTTAACATATAGTATTTTAATTTATCTATAATACGATAATATACAATTATTGATTATAATAATTATGCACATTCAAGTGAAGTGAACTGACGAAGATACGTGTCCAAACTGAATCAATATGGGAAATGTCTTGTGCACTATTGGTGGGGTGCAATCCATCCCCAGAGATTCAAATAACAAAGACGTGGTCGCCATGTTGGATGAACTAACAAGAGAATCTAACGAGAAATCCTTTGAAAAAGGGAACCAAGATGGCGGCGATGACGTAACGTGCACCCCAGCATTAGCAAATATAAAGGGCTGTTATTGGAATGCATTCGATGTATTGGAATGCATTCGATGCAAGTTTTGGAGTACTATGTTGTTATTGTTTTACATACGATTGAAGTGAATAAGTGCAGCTCTTCTGAAAGTGGAACTCGAATCGAAATGAACTAAGATTTTTCACCGTGAAACCGACATGTGAAATCTCTCAACCTCATATAAACCGACAAAAAATTGCCGCGAAACTCCGTGCAAGAGCCGCTTAATCGGAATATTTGTAGTTTATCTCTAGTAAATAAGTTGATCGTTAAACAGACAAACGGCCCGGGCAACCCATCGAAGTGTGAATAAAGTTTGAAGTAAACATGCCAGGGAGCCTTTGAAAACTTTAGTTTTAATAACAGCTGATCGTTAAAGGGGCTATGTCATGGTACTGCGCATGTATCGAGTAATCGCTCATTTAGTGGCTGTAAATTGGATACAAATAGTTAAACCTCCCTCCCTCGATGCTTGATTGAAAGGATTTTCAATATTTTCCCTGGAGACTGTTTATATACACTGTTTGTTAGTCATTTTTGCATATTTGCTTTGATTTTAAGCATCCCACATGGCCGAGAGGTTCGTTAGTTCATATCAAAATCGGTGGAAATAGCTCTTTCCGGCCCGAAAAAACGAATGTAAAGTCTTACCGTAATACAGGCCCTTTAACAGAGAAATACCTGCGAGCAGAGCCTTATTTTGTTTGGTTTTCTAATCTCCTTCCACGGAGAGCGAAGTGGAAGGAGATTAGAAAATCGAAGAAAATAAGGCTCTGCTCGCAGGGAAACAGAGAAACGACACTTTGCCGTAAAGGGAAACACATTGAAGTGTTAATACCGCGAATAAAGTTTGAAGTAAACATGCCAGCGAGGGAAAGGGAACCACATCGAAGGATAGGAGTACTCTGTAGCAATTAAATAATAGACGTTAAAGGGTAGGCTTGTAAATCAAAAATAGAAGGGGAGGAGTGACCAATAGAAATTAAATAATCGAAGTGGACAGGTAGGCTATATTGAATCAAAAATATAACGAGAGGGGTATACCATAGTAATTCCAAACTCAATGGGGTGTGGCCTATAATAATTAAATAATACAACAGGAGGGGTAGCCTATAATAAAATTAAACAAGGGGAGATTACCCAAATTTATATTCTCAAAAAAACATTAATGGTCGCCGATGTTGGCATTGTAGACCTATTTCTTTATGGAGCACACGCCATATTGGATTTTGCGGTAATTATTTTATTTATTTATTTATTTCAAGATTCGCCCAAAGGGCAGGTGTTGTATACTAGGACACGAGGTCCCCTACTAGATACAGAACACCGCAACCTCCACCTCTATAAGAACATTGTTGCTCTATCCCCACCCTTACGCTACCCAGTTAAAAACATATGTACTGTATATGTGTGTAGAGAAATTAATGAAAATAATTTATATATAGCAGTAAAGAAAAAAAGAAAGAAAAAAATTAGCCATATTCAAATGTATATAGGTAAATGTATAAATATAATAAATAAATAAATAAATAAATAAATAATCAAGAATGTTAATTAACAGCTGCAAACCGACATAGCATTAATTCGACGACACTTAGGACATAATAGCTTGTATGTACGAATATTGTCGGGATCAAAAATTGTGTTGAGTCTTTCAAAGAAAAAAGATATAAAGGCCCATAACCAACCGTGAACCTCTGCGGGGGTTTGTTTTTGTTTTGAAACTGAGCTATTGTTAAATGATAAATATTTATCAATTTTAACAGACGTTTTCAAAAATACGTCATAATTTTAAAGTATTTCCTCTCGACATACGATTGTGGGTACCGATTTAATCTTTAAATTGCTAGATTGTCGTGAATAAATATTTTAAACTCGATGAATGAAGAAGTTATTTTGGAAATTGTTCTATATTGTATTTTAAAATTTTGCCGGGAAATATTTCACAATTTTATAACTTTTCTCCCTCTTAACCAATCGAACTCGGGTTTTCGGTTACTTTGTTGTCAACATCATGGGAATTCGAAAAAAATAATTAATTGAAAATATCAAGAAACCTATTATAAATGGATACATGACGTATTGTGACGTCATCAATATGACTACAGTAGTGCAAATCATCGGATTTTGTTTTGGTATCCGTCTTAATCCTCCCACGAAAATTCAATTTTCTACGTTAGGAACTTTTGAAAATATAGCAAAGTAATCGATTTGAGGGTCATTTGTGTCCACCGTGATTAGAGACAAGAGATATTATTTTATGACGAAAGACAAAATAACAAGCTAGATCTCACGTTTTACTGGAAAATATCTGAGACCGTTTCCATAAAGGATGGCAAAGATATATGTGGATAAAAAAAAGAATGCTTTTGAGAGAAATTTAGAACAACTAAATTTCAGTTCGCCGTTTTGTTAGAATAAGATGTTACAATCGACTCTGTTTGAAAAGCATGCATTTTCGCATTTTCGCATTGGGGAGTCATCACACAACAGCAAATGCCAATAGCCTGTACAATGTATTGCACACACAAAAATATGTAGCCAGAGCCATTGAACACCACTATAAAGTAAATATGTCTGACTTGATGCTTGATTGCGTTAATGCAAATCCATCTTATGACTTACCTTCAGTTCTTCTACATTTCCCTCACAGCTCTGACAGCAATACCAGAAGTGGTTCACTATATCATCTATCCAAGGCTTGATGGCCTCGCATCCCTTTAAACGAGCAGCCTAATTTTGATAGAAAATGGTGCTCATTAACCATAAATATACGCTTGTAAAGCTCGGTTTCCATATGATCGCTTCGATCGCAGGGAAACCACTCCATCGATCGTAGGATCGCAGATGTTTCGTCAACTTTTACAGGTATCAGGTAAAAGTCAAAGAAACGGGATAAAACAGGCTAACATCGACAGGAAACTAAAAATCAACAATTACAAATGAGGTAATTAAGAACATCTTTCCGTTTTCACAAAATAAATCTAAAGTCTCAATTCTGCTTCAAAATCTTAATTCTTTTATAAGACTTATAAGTTAAGTGCATATAAGCTTCGATTCGAAGCTTGCTTGCATTTTGGAAGAACAAAGAGTAATTTGCCGATGAATAAGCACCGACCTGTGATATTTTACAATCCAACAAGAATTGCAAATGGAACTGCTAATATATTGGACTTGATCTTGACTAGAACTCCTGAATTAATTAGCAACATCGAGGTTCTGCCTGAACACTTCGATTCTGATCATTTACCTGTGGCTTTCGACATCAAAATGCAATCTGAACGTCCTCACAAGTCAGCTCCTAGACAGGTTTATAACTATAAGAAAGCTAATTTCACTGAACTGAATGAATTGTTAAGCTACATGTACGTTCCATGGAATTGTGCATTCCTGGAGGAAGATGTGGACATTTGCGCTGATAAAGTCAAAGACCTCTTGCTTGCTGCTGCAGATATGTGCATCCCTTTATTCACAGTGAAAAGAAGGACAAACCCTCCATGGATCAATAAGGAAATTCTGCGTTTGATTAAAAAGAAGAAAAGATAATGGCGCCAATTGAAAGCTCATCCATCTGAAACTATAAGTCAAAAGTTTAAGGACTTAAGAAGTACAATTAAAAAGTTAATAAGATCAGAGTATCATAAATACTTGCAACACCTCTCTGATGTCCTCAAGGAAAACCGCAAAAGATTCTGGTCCTTTCATTCCATAAAGACTAAGTCTAAAAGACTTCCAGACATCAGTGCTTATAATGGAATTTATGCAATTTAAGAAAAAAATACTCTCTTGACCTTGTCAGTATGTATAGTAGAACTAATAGTTTTAAATACAGCTATTTTATCCGCATTATCAATGAATGGAACAGTCTACCAAATGATATAAAAGAAGCTATTAGTATTTCTAGCTTTAAGCACAAAGTTATGTCATTTCTTAGTAATACTTAGTTTTATATTTAGTATATAAAGTCAACTTTTTGATATATTTTAGAATTTTAGCTAGTTTTATATTATATATTATTTATTTTATGGATTTTTCTCATATTATATTGTAGTTACTGGGGAGCATCCCTTGTATGGTGTCAAGGGCGCTTTTTGGATGTTTCCCTCTCCACTCTTTATTTAGTGTATATATTATTTGTTTGTTATTTCATTTATGGAGAAAACTGTAATAAATTTTATAAGCAACTGACTGCGTTCACGCTTCGTTTCTGCCAACCACAGAATGCAACACATGTGGCGTGACTGGCATGTGTGACGTCACAGTAAGTATCGCTTAGTTGCAGATTATCATAGCATGCAACATTATCCCTCGCGATGACGTAATGAGCGTTATATAAGTCAATCCTCGTAACCTTAGGGGCTCATCTACAAAATTACATATACCACGCCCAAACGGCACATAATTTATTATAAGCAATAGCAGGAGATGAGGGAAATTAGTGATTAAATTGCCCTGAGAGCCGAGGGAGGATTTGTGGCGTTCCCGAAATGTCATTCTATCACTTTGTACTTGTAGTAGTATCACCGAGGAACGGAACAAATCTCTGAGAAGTCTAAACTAAAGACATCGCAGTTGAGTTGTTTTCGAAAACGTTTTGTTATTATGCTTGATTGACCTCGATTCATTGAATGACCCTGGCTTCCCCTGGGGACAAGCTTGTTGTTTTTCAGAAGAATAACACTAAAATACGAAGTAATTATGCAGTTGATCTGAGCACAGGCAGCCCAAGCTCAAAGTTTGAAATCAGTGGTTTCACGTTACGAGAGAATTACAAGGCTTTGTATGGGATCCAAAAACTCGGGATTTTCCCCCGTATTTGAGTTCCTCATCTCCTATAAGTACACATAATAAGAGAATACACTTTATCTTTGAGTATTCTGGTGCCCTTTTGTCTAGAACTCAAACCTCCCTAAAACACCGTTCCTAGAGCTCAGAAGACAAAACTTGTTACCAACCTTCTTGATAACTGACTAACGGGATTTCTGAAATTTCGTAAGTCAATAGATCGAGACCTTTTCCACTTGGCTCAATGTTGTCCCCTTTCAAATCCTTCGGGGATCAGGAAAAAGTCAAATAAACGCGATAAAACAGGCTAAAATCAACAGGAAACAAAATATCAACCATTACTAATGCACACCTTCTTTCCGAGGTATTTCCATATCAATGTATAAATTTTGTTGAAAGCTAAACACCAAATCCTACCGTTTCCTACTATTTGGTGTGTCAGTTATAGAAAGTTACATAAAAAAATCCTATTGACCGCCAGCTAAACTAGGTATACCTTTCGGTAAAGTGCCAACGAGCAATGTTTCAAGAATGGTGTTTCACCAAATATTAATAGTGCTATATTCTCACCGAGAGCATCCGCAAACAATGCCAAGGGTGATACTAAGTTATGGGAGAGATCAGCCCTTCGGCGGCTTCGCATTCGAACTGGCAGCACTCCAGTAGAGGACGTATGCACTGTAATAGCATAAGTATAACTATAAAACCAGAGCTTTCCTCCTAAACTCAGAAAGTCCGAAAATCAAATGTCAAATCAGAGACTAACAACGCTAACAAATTCAGACCATCCCGTGTCACATATCTGCGGGCAGCAGCGCTAAATTCAAAGTTACGGAATTTGGATGGTTGTCGTATCTAGTGATCGATGACGTCATAATTATATAAAAATCGTGTAAGTGAAATGCGGCTGCGATGATAACATATACATATAAAGTAACCTGCTAAAACATGACGAATTGTTCAAGCATTAGCAACCGTGAACGACAATCTACGTCCTACGTACGTTGTATCGGTCTTTGCTTCCGTTATAGTTAGCCGGAAATAATGTCCAGGGTATCAGAACACTCTGGTATCAGAATATATGAAAACCTTTTGGTCATTATTCACCAATTACTTCCAGTCAAGTCCCTAGTATCGTGACGAGTCGCCGTAAAAATGGAGTTGATTTCTCTTTCGTTGGCAGTTTTTATATGTTGTTCGGGTATTCGGACTCAGTTGTTTGGAAAGGGAGGGGAGGGAGGAAGGAAGAGGGGATACAAATGAACTTGTGGTGGTTAATTGTGGTTAAGAAAATGAATAAGTAAAAAATATATTTTGAAAGATGGTAAAATGTAAATGTGAAAAAGAAAATGTAAAAGTAACCCGGTGAGGGGATGAAATATGTGAGAAATGGACTGACCAATGAGAATAAAGTACAAAATAGTTTTTATATGTTGTTCGGGTATTCGGACTCAGTTGTTTGGAAAGGGAGGGGAGGGAGGAAGGAAGGAAGAGGGGATACAAATGAATTTGTCGTGGTAAATTTACAAAACCACGAAGGGCGCGCGTTGCTTTTTCACTAAACCGGAAGTAAGTTGTTCCCGCATTTGCATGCGCGCGCACCGACCCTTCATAGCAACGTCGCTGCTTAGCGACGAAATTGGTAAATGCACCCATTACTCGTTAACGAAACATTATAGTCATCTTTTCTAAGCTGATCTAGGTAAAAGGCTTCAACCTTAACGAAACATATCCACTCATCATCCTAGCGGTTTAAACTCGGAGCCGCGTTTTTGATTTACTAATTTCGTGTTCTAAGACACGTGACACGTTTTGCTACACACAAAGCACTTAAGGTAGACAAGAATGGCGATACCTATTATCATGAGAAACTTGGCGTACTTACCATACTCGGCTGTGCTGAAATTTACCCGAAATTTGACCCCTGAACCAGGCCTTAACATGCTTGAGGAGCTGATAATCTAATCCGAGTAACAATACTCCATGGGCCTGATCATACCGTGGTTGTGCTAATGCAGGATGGAATTGTGATGAACATACACTTAGTCGGCACGCCTATCCGTACGTTACTCAATGAATGCAATGAATAAGCTCCGAGACCATACAGGACGAGGGCGCTGGAGTTGCAACACTTGGGACTATACTCCTCCATGCAATCACGCCACTGCATAGACGTAAACCGAACATAGAAAATCATATCGAGCGAAAATCAATACACATGTAGCCGGCCTCAGCGATGCACTGAAAAGAATCATGATATATACGAAGGAAGAGTATAGCCCTGAATCGAAGCATCTCCGAAATACCCCGTCTATGGACCGAGTAATGAAGGGTATTAGATAACCCCATCGGAGAAGCTTTGAACCAGGAAACCATACTGAAAATATATGCATGAAAAAAATTAAAACAAAATTGTACTATGTTAGTGCAAACACTAAACTCTAACGAAAAACAGGGCAGTGTGATGTAATGGCCCAGAGTACTCATAATGAAAAACATTATCATGTACATAGCGACAACAACACCGTTCTTCAGTCCTTATAGCGAAGCACATGTGCCAAACGAGAAACGTAAACCAACGTGTTAAACTTAATACTCATGGTTACTTATGCAGTTAACTCAGTTGTGATACAGACGTTTCGCTTTCCCTACTAAGCGAGATACGCTCGCAGTCCCCGTAGCTGAAGAGCGAGGTACAATCGACTCCTATACAATACAATACAACGGAGGCCCAAATGGGCGTGAACTAGGCATGGCAGCAGAGAATAGGATACTCTTGTTTGGCGTGATATACCGTTCAAAATTTTGTTCTAGGAACGTAGCACAGAGAAATTACTAACAAAGCGGAGCTGACTCTACTCTACATATTTTAAGGACATTCTTAGGGCGCCATAGGCATATGTTCTATATACCCTAAATAAGAGGACAACCCTGTTGCTATCAGAACAAACAAATATACAGAGCGTAAGTTTAGCATTTAATTAACGGCTAAAGTTTGAGTTTGTATAATAGCGAGCGTAAGTTTAGCATTTAATTAACGGCTAAAGTTTGGGTCAGTAATATAATAACATATTTTTCATTTAAGTTTTATACACCTCATGCTTATTGCTAAACTTATTTTTTGTCTATAGATAGCGTTTACTGCGAAATATGCATTTATATCAACACCCAAGCGAGCGAGTTAAATAAGCGAGGACAACTTTATCGCTCTCTGAACAAAACCTGAAATGAATATAATGAGCGGGGTCGCCCCAGTCGTTACACAGCATTTCTAACACGAATAAACTGAGCGAGGTCACCCCAGGTGCTCCGTGTACGAAAATTCTTAGCGAATTGACTGAGCGAGATCACCTCTATCGCGCTACACAAATATTATAAGCGAAGTAACTGAATGAGATCACCTCTATCGCTCATCACAAAAATTCTAAGCGAATTAACTGAGCGAGATCACCTCTATCGCTCATCACAAAAAATCCAAGCGAATTAACTGAGCCTAGCCTCCATCATCAGACCCTTGCTCGTCTCTCTTATACCGCAGGAAGCCCGGTTTCACATCTTTATTCACTTTTTTTTTCGATTTTAATTAGGAGTTGACTGCGGAGGAGCCAGATCACCTATCGCTCGACACAAAAATTATTAGCGAATTTACGGAGCGAGATACAGACATTCGCGTTCCCTACATCAATTTAGCCAGACACACTAGCTCCCCGTAGCTGTAAAACGAGACACAATCCTCTTTAGCTAAACAGGGAAATACATTCGCTTAGCGAGACCGATACTTGCCCCAGGTTAAAACAGCGAGACACACTCGCTCACAAGACCGACATTCACTCGCGAGACCGAGACTCGCCCTAGGTTAAACAGCGAGACACCCTCGCTCGCGAGACCAATACTCGCCCTAGGCTTAACAGCAAGACGTGCACTGCTGTCTCGCATGCGAGACCGAGACTCGCTCCCTAGTCCAAATGGCGACACACACTCGCCAGCGAGATCGAGACTCGCTCCCTAGCTGTATAATCCAATCAACGATACAAGATAAGAAATATATATTTACACATATACAGGCGAGATATTCTGCTTATAAAATAATAACTTTATTTCAAGACGCCAGCATTAGTACATAGGAAATACATAAATATGCATCTAATCACAGCGTACAATCATTAAAGATAATAGTTATGTCATATAAGTATTTTGCTGTAAGCTTCACAATATAATCATCTGTCATGGATACACAATACATAAATAATACATAAACAAGTCTCTATGGTCAAAATAACTGACACACTATTAATCTCTAACAAATTAGCTAGGAAATTAGTCACTGAGAGCTACTAATCTACTATTGTTGCAACTGGAGAAATAGTGTAACTCATCGCCAACTTCATTCGAATTACAAATTGTACATACAGGCGAGCCATAGACGATATTTGCATATCGCCCAGTTTCAAAGGGAATTTTATGTGCGGAGATCCTAAACGTTGTAACCACTTGACGATATTTAAACACGAAGTTGTAAAACTAGGAACACCGGAAAAACGGAACGCCCACTACGGAACACCGGAACATCAAACATTAATAATAAAATGCACAACTCGACGAAAATAGCGCAGAGTAATAACAACAAAATTGGCGATGATTTGTTAGCGAGAAGGTCCTTTTAGTGAAACTCCTGGTAGAATTTAGATACAGCCTCGTTTCCAGTAACATACTCCTTTTGAAAGGGTTTCAATGACTGCTCGTCTGTTCACCACATGATGTACAACAAAGGAAACTATTTGTCTTTTAAAACAAAACTATACTCTGCAACACAAAGAACCCTAATCCAGAAAACAATGCATCAGTTCTGCTAAACCAAGAAATACCCGTCATGATTTAGTACTTGAGATCCCCGTCTTTATCCTGACGTATACAGCTCGATAACTCTTTATTGGGTTAGGAACTTGCTTCCTGTTTCTTTCTCTTCAGTGTTTTCGCGAAAAGCGCTGAATTACTGTTATTACCGTCCTACTAAATTATTGACCTATTGATCTAACCCTTGTTAGGACAATTGACAGATAGTAAATAATTACAACAAAATCCCAGCCCACGTAAAAACAAGTTAGTCAAATATAGCTTTAAATGTGTGTATGTAAAGTGTTCTCTCTAACAACCTGCCTTCCCGTGACGAGCAGTCCTTGAAACCCTAGCTACAGCTATGTTTGTTTATACGAAGTAGAGAACACTTTCCGCATGTTGTGATCACCAGTGTACCGATCGAATCCAACGTTATCACGAGCGCTAAATCAACTCCATTTACTAGATTGTTCTTATTACTCTGTATAGTTTTCGTCGAGTGAAAACAATTATTTGATGGTCCAGTGTTCCGGGAATTTTTTAATTTATTTTTGATGTTCCGGTGTCCGAAGAGGGTGTTCCAGTTGCCTGGTTTCACAACATGCCGTTATCTTCTCATGCGTTAACAAGAAATAAAGGAAACAATACACCGTGACCAAGAGCGCATTGTTGATCACTTATCGCTCTGTTGCTTGCTGTCGTGAGTGTCGATAATAAGTCAGGAGAGTTCTCTTCATAATCTGAATCTCACACATGGTCACTACTAATGGAGTGAAAGGCCGCTGATATAAGAAGAAGAATCGGGTAAGGTTTAGTTTGTGATATTGCATGCTGGTTTAGTTGGCACACTTAGGACTACAGCTTACTACTTTACATCACATTCTTTACACTTAGCGCTACGCGGCAAACATGATTTGATATCATAACTACATATACATATATAATCGCCGTGACCCCACAAAACACACCAATGCCCACGATTGCTCTCATCTGACTTGATAGCTCAGTTTGTAGAGTGCCAGACATGTAACCTGGGGGTTCAAATGTAGTTGGGTTCGAGATTGTTTCTCTTTCCCTCGTAGAGCGTGCACACTTAGCACTACAGCTTACCACTTTACATCACATTCTTTACACTTACTAGTGCTACGCGGCAAACATGATTTGATATCATAACTACATCTACTGATGAAATGTTTCTTTGGGAGACAATTATTTGACATTTGCATATACGCTTGCAAAGCTCGGTTTCCATATGATCGCTTCGATCGCAGGGAAATCACTCCATCGATCGTAGGATCGCAGCTGTTTCGTCAACTTTTACAGGTATCAGGAAAAAGTCAAAGAAACGGGATAAAACAGGCTAACATCGACATGAAACCAAATACAAACCATTACAAATGAGGTAATTAAGAACACCTTTCCGTTTTCACAAAATAAATCTAAAGTCTCAATTCTGCTTCCAAATCTTAATTCTTTTATAAGACTTATGCTATCACTTTGTATTAGTAGTATCACCGAGGAACGGAACAAATCTCTGAGAAGTCTAAACTAAAGACGTCGCAGTTGAGTTGTTTTCGAAAACGTTTTGTTATTATGTTTGATTCAGTGAACTCCATTGATTGAATGACCCTGGCTTCCCCTGGGGACAAGCTTGTTGTTTTTTAGAACTCAGGCGGAATAACACTAAAATACGAAGTAATTATGCAGTTGATCTGGGCACAGGCGCCCAAGCTCAAAGTTTGAAATCAGTGGTTTCACGTTAGGAGAGAATTACAAGGCTTTGTATGGGATCCAAAAACTCCGGATTTTCCCCCGTATTTTAGTTCCTCATCTCCTATAAGTACACATAATAAGAGAATAAACTTTATCTTTGAGTATTCCGGTGCACTTTTGTCTAGAACCCAAACCTCCCTAAAACACCGTTCCTAGAGCTCAGAAGACGAAACTTGTTACCAACCTTCTTGATCACTGACCAACGGGATTTTTGAAATTTCGGAAGTCAATATACCACCACTCCAGTAGATGACGTACAGTATGCACTGTAATAGCATAGGTATAACTATAAAACCAGTGCTTTCCTCCTAAACTCAGAAAGTCCGAAAATCAAATGTCAAATCAGAGACTAACAACGCTAACAAATTCAGACCATCCCGTATTACATATCTGCGGGCTGCAGCGCTAAATTCAAAGTTACGGAATTTCGATGGTTGTCGTATCACGTGATCGATGACGTCATAATTATATAAAAATCGTGTAAGTGAAATGCGGCTGCGATGATAACATATACATATAAAGTAACCTGCTAAAACATTACTCCTCCCGCAGTGTTTCTTACCACGCTGATAAAACATGACTATCATATAAAGATCCAATTGTTTTGGGCCGTTGCTAAGTAGCATTTAAAACGCATAGAACATAGGATAGTGCTTTCATATTTGCATATATTATTGGTCTGGGTTAGGCACAAAAGGTGTAGCATGCGTTTTACGATATACCGAAAATTTATTGTTTTAGAATTTTTTCCCGTGACAGTTACTTAGATCGTCATAACTTTCGTGTTTTTTTTCTATCCTATAGCAATCAAAAACACCAAAACCAAAACCAATCCAGAGGAATGTCTTGCTATAATGTGTAATGTCCTTCGCACATGTTCGTAATCCTTATAATATTCTCCATTGATCAAAATAGAAATAATTAAAAAATTCGGCAAGTAGCCGCCTTAGGCTTTGTTTGCCCTAAAGGAATGGTTCTGACCCAATCTGAATTGCAATCATCGCAAGTTATTAGGAACTTGCCATCGTTCGTTTCCGTATTTATTTTTGACTTCCGCATTTTTCACAGAGATTTCTGGCCTTAGAAATAGTTGACGAATTGTTCAAGCATTAGCAACCGTGAACGACAATCTACGTCCTACGTACGTTGTATCGGTCTTTGCTTCTTTATAGTTAGAAATAATGTCCAGGGTATCAGAACACTCTGGTATCAGAATATACGAAAACGTTTTGGTCATTATTCACCGATTACTTCCAGGGAAGTCCCTAGTATCGTGACGAGCCGCCGTAAAAATGGAGTTGATTTCGCTTTCGTAGGCACTGCATTTTTCTTCAGTATTAACAGTATTAACAGTTTTATTTGCCAACAAAAAATAATAATAAATGATTACAAAAGTAATTAACAAAATGGCGAGGAAGCCCAAAAAGAAACCAGAAGGCTTATGTAGCATTGGGCTGCCTCTTTACAATATTTGTGTATATAAAACAAAGTGGGAGTGGCGCGAAAACAAAAATAACAGAATGGAGAAAATCACTACTTCGCTTCTTTCTTGTGAAAGTGGCTCAAACCCAAACTCTTCGAAGACTCCTCTCACGTCTAGCTGCTCACTTCTAAGTACATTCTGGCTCCCATCGTTATCAACAAGCTCTTTCCGAGCACTTTCCAAACTTTCTTTGTCGAAATCCGAAAGAAAATTAGTTTGCATTTTCCCTCGTACAGCGACCCTCCACAGCAAGAATGGCTTTCTTGGTTTTATCGCTCTTTTTCGGCATTTATATAAAGTAAACTTGAAGCATGGAAAGTAAAACAACCTGGTACGGGTTGAAGTAGCAAAGAACAACTTCATTGTAACTTTTACAAAATGTAAACAAAACCACGAAGGGCGTAAGTTGTTCCCGTTATTTGCATGCGCGTGCGCACCGACACTTCATAGCAACGTCGCTGCTTAGCGACGAAATTGGTAAATGCACCCATTGAGGAGCTGATAACCTAATCCGAGTAACAATGCTCCATGGGCCTCATAATATCGTGGTTGTGCTAATGCAGGATGGAATTGTGATGAACATACACTTAGTCGGCACGCCTATCCGTACGTTACTCAATGAATGCAATGAATAAGCTCCGAGATCATACAGGACGAGGGCGCTGGAGTTGCAACACTTGGGACTATACTCCTCCATGCAATCACGCCACTGCATAGACGTAAACCGAACATAGAAAATCATATCGAGCGAAAATCAATACACATGTAGCCGGCCTCAGCGATGCACTGAAAAGAATCATGATATATACGAAGGAAGAGTATAGCCCCGAATCGAAGCAACTCCGAAATACCCCGTCTATGGACCGAGTAATGAAGGGTATTAGATAACCCCATCGGAGAAGCGGCTTTGCACCAGGAAACCATACTGAAAATATATGCATGAAAAAAAAATTGTACTATGTCAGTGCAAAAACTAAACTCTAACGAAAAACAGGGCAGAGTGATGTAATTGCCCAGAATACCCATAATGAAAAACATTATCATGTACATAGCGACAACAACACCGTTCTTCGCTTCTTGTAGAGCGAAGCACATGTGCCAAACGAGAAACGTAAACCAACGTGTTAAATTTAATACTCATGGTTACTTATACAGTTAACTCAGTTGTGATACAGACGTCTCGCTTTCCCTACCAAGCGAGACACGCTCGCTCCCCGTAGCTGAAGAGCGAGGCACAATCGACTCCTAGCTATACAATACAACGGAGTCCCAAATGGGCGTGAACTAGGTATGGCAGCAGAGTAGTAGTCACGTAGTAGTAGTTTATTTAACCACGTAGTCACTAATGAGCATAAGCTCGAGTTTAGGATACTCTTGTATGGCGTGATATACCGTTCAAAATTCTGTACTCGGAACGTCGCACAGAGAAATTACTAACAAAGCGGAGCTGACTCTACATATTTTAAGGACATTCTTAGGGCGCCGTGAAATGAAATCACTAGGTTCTTTTAAAAACAAAATCAAAACAGTCGCCGTCCTAAATGACCAATGATGCTTAATTGATAATAGTATATAGTAGTTTTCATAATTTTAGGATATCATATTAGTATAGTATATATATTTTATATTATTATTATTACATTGACAGTTCTGTATTTTTATATATTTAATAGAAGTTAACACGGCTTCTATGTATATCAGTTTTTCTTATCTGTTAGAATTCCGTGTATAAATATTAATAAAGTTGAAGTTGAAATATCCTAAATAAGAGGACAACCATGTTGCTCTCAGAACAAACAAATATACAGAGCGTAAGTTTAGCATTTAATTAACGGCTAAAGTTTGAGCTCGTATATATACCGAGCGTAAGTATAGCATTTAATTAACGGCTAAAGTTTGGGTCAGTAATATAATAACATATTTTTCATTTAAGTTTTTTACACCTCATGCTTATTGCTAAACTTATTTTTTGTCTCAGTATAGATAGCGTTTACTGCGAAATTTGCATTTATATCAACACCCAAGCGAGCGAGTTAAATAAGCGAGGACAACTTTATCGCTCTCTGAACAAAACCTGAAATGAATATAATGAGCATTTCTAAAACGAATAAACTGAGCGAGGTCACCCCAGGTGCTCCGTGTACGAAAATTCTAAGCAAATTCACTGAGCGAGATCACCTCTGTCGCTCTACACAACAATTCTAAGCGAATTCACTGAGCGAGATTACCTCTATCGCTCATCACAAAAAATCCAACCGAATTAACTGAGCCTAGCCTCCATCAACAGACCCTTGCTCGTCTCTCTTATACCGCAGGAAGCCCGGTTTCACATCTTTTTTCTCGTTTTCCCCCCGATTTTAATTAGATGCCTGCGGAGGAGGCTAAACTGAGCCAGATCACCTATCGCTCGACACAAAAATTATAAGCGAATTAACGGAGCGAGATACAGACATTCGTGTTCCCTACATGATCAATTTAGCCAGACACACTAGACCCCCGTAGCTGAAAAGCGAGACACAATCCTCTCTAGCTAAACAGGGAAATACATTCGCTTAGCGAGACCGATACTCTCCCAAGGCTAAACAGCGAGACACACTCGCCCACAAGACCGACATTACTCGCGAGACCGAGACTCGCCCTAGGTTAAACAGCGAGACACACTCGCCTACAAGACCGACATTCACTCGCGAGACCGAGACTCGCCCTAGGTTAAACAGCGAGACACACTCGCCTACAAGACCGACATTCACTCGCGAGACCGAGACTCGCCCTAGGTTAAACAGCGAGACACACTCGCCTACAAGACCGACATTCACTCGCGAGACCGAGACTCGCCCTAGGTTAAACAGCGAGACACACTCGCCTACAAGACCGACATTCACTCGCGAGACCGAGACTCGCCCTAGGTTAAACAGCGAGACACGCTCGCTCGCGAGACCAATATTCGCCCTAGGTTTAACAGCAAGACGTGCACTGCTGTCTCGCATACTTAGATCGAAATTAAGTGTACCTAAATAAAATACAGGTGTTTTCATGCATAAAAATCCAGTTTTGATGTCGGAAATCCAAATTTTGTGAGCAACGACTACATACACTTTTTAGTTGAACATCGTTTGAGTCTCAGTCTAATTTTAGCTTTATTCCTATTCGCTCGTAAGTTTACCGCGCAATGGGTTCCTGGCGCGTGGTGGGAATTTCAGCAACTTTCAGACTGAGTATATTCTTTATTTATTTTCGAAAATCACTAGATGCAATGGGATTCAAAGAATCCATCGCTTCGCGATTCGTGCGGTATCGGTTTTTCGCGTGAAATTTAATGTGGAATTCCCTCGTCAGGCAATGAATTTACCTATGGAATCATCTGTCATGGATACACAATACATAAATAATATATAAACAAGTCTCTATGGTCAAAATAACTGAACACGCTGTTAATCTCTAACAAATTAGCTAGGAAATTAGTCACTGAGAGCTACTAATCTACTATTGTTGCAACTGGAGAAATAGTGTAACCCATCGCCAACTTCATTCGAATTACAAATTGTACATACAGGCGAGCCAGTTTCAACGGGAATTCCTAAACCTTGTCACCGCCTGACGATACTTAAACACGAAGTTCCGGCATAAAATGGGAGCCCAGGGGTTTGTCACCCTTCAGTTGTCACTCAGTCTTTGTGGAGTGAACATCTGCGTGATGCTCCGCTTGAGTGCTCCCTACTGATTGATTATCGCGCCGAAATACAAATGAAACACAAAAATGTTTAACTTCAGAGTAAGGGCTGAAGAGTTCGCAAACAGTCATAAAATACAATTAGCAGTCATAAATGGACAACTAATGTCCCTCTGGTCACTTTTTATGGCTTGTTTAATTTTAAACCTTAAATCTACCATTTCAAAGGAGAGGCTGATATGCTCGCTTGCTTCTTCACTGCTCAAACATTTGAATTTTAAATTTTGAGCTCGCCGTTCGCGAAAAGAGGAGGAGCTAACCTATTTGTACCGGAACTTCGTGTTTAACATTTGGGATTCGAGATAAGTAGTTCTCAAAACCTATTCTTGATTTTACAAGATTTAAAGTACGTAATTTACTACACTGGTGAATCTGATCCCTCCACGTAATAATGTAATGTTTGTACAATTCAGATTTAAGATATTTAGCTTGAAGTCTACGGTTACTAGTAGATGTAAGAGCAAGATTCTTTAAAGACTTAAGATTACACATTTCTAGCAAATAATCAGTAAATTTAACACCCTGAAAATTTGATTTGATAGATAAACGTGCTGCTTTCCCAACTAATTCATCGTCATATAAAGAATCTTTCACCCGTAACCAATATTTAACAACCAAAATATAAATTTGTACAATCATTGGTAATCTGCCCAATGGGCTGTTATCGCAGTTCGGCCATCTTGGATAAAACAATAGTTTTGGCCCCGGTAGCCTCGCACTGGTTGGTTTCAGAACGAGTTTACCGGACGAAAACAAAGGTTTTTATTCTCCTGGGATTCAACATGGCCGCCGTGCGATAAAAGCCCATAGTCCAGTTTCGTATTCGAAAATTACCGCTGAATGCAATGACTACAGACGCATGTACACAGATCTGAAGTTAAACATTTTTAAATACCAACGAGAAGGTGCAAAACGTGAAACCACAACAATACACAGTGTTGTGAATAGCCCACCTTCTCACTGGTATTTAGGAATGTTTAACTTCAGAATGAGGCTAACCCTGCGTACATGCGTCTGTAGTCATTGCATTCAGCGGTAATTTTCGAATACGAAACTGGACTATTCTGCATACACCGCTAAATTAGTAGTCTTGGAATGAACCCCTAAGATACGCTTGCAAAATTTCAAATACAGTTTCTCAATGTCGGAAACCGCACTGAAAAACTTATTCTTGAACATATCAAAACTAGTTATCCTTCCTAAAACAGGCTCCCAGATCTCACACCCATATAGTAATACCGGAGATACAAGCGTTGAAAACAATTTCAACAGCACCTTGATCGGAACATTATCCAAGTTAGATAAACTTCTAAATATACTATGATATGTACGCAACGCTTTGTCATACAAAGTCTTTCGAGCAAGCTTAAAAAACCCACTATAATGAAACGTTATTCCCAAATATGAATACTCATCAACGCATTCTAACAAATCTCTACCAAAATAACAGTTAGAGGTAATATACGAACGCCGTTGACACTTGGTACCAAAAATTAAAATCATATTTTTTTTTCAAGTTAAACACTTTTTAGCATAGCTCCCAAGCTTGCAGTCCGGACTCAGACTGGGATAAAAGCACCAGATCGAACGATATAAAAGGCAATTTTGAATAACGAACCTGTCAAAACAGCTCCTGGAACAATGAATAAAAACGATATCAAACTTTTTCAGTGGCAAGATGAACAGTAGGTCGGTTAAATTGTAGTCTGAACTGGGGCTGGTACATCTTGGCGAGGATAGCTTGAAGCTTCGTCTCCTGGACAGCATTCTAGGGTCGAGGACCAACGTGGGTGAGAATACAACATCCAAATAGTTCATTGCACTGATTGCCACGATCACGGGTCAATTCTTTACTCGTAAAGCTAAAATATAGCTTACAGCACACCATTTCAAAATAACTCTTCAACATTTTCTAAACAATGCATGCAGCCACGATGACGGGTCCTAGAACATACTCGAAACTCAACTTAGATGTCATTGAACTAAATGTTAAGAATACAAAAAAAAATAAGAAATCCAGAATTCGCTTTCTTCAGCAAAGCTTCTGCTGCTTGAGGGCTGCATCTTGATCACCTTCTAAGGCACTGATCTTGCACTTCTGCCGCTGCTCGAACAACAGGAACCTGATCAGCCATGTATGCAGGGAGAGTTCAGCCAGGGTTAATTTCAACAAGAACAGGCCGCGTTAAACCGTTTTTGGATTTCTTGCTCAACTCAATCAAGAGAGCGTCCTTTCACTTTTTTATAACCCAGCAACCAATGAACAACGGCGCATATCCCAACAAATACGTTTTCACATGAGGAATGTCATTAATAACAATTATTTGGCTGAGTATGCATATGTAATTGACTTATGCAACATTCTGATTCAAAAATGTCACATTTGACATTTGAGAGAAAGAGAGAGAGAGAGGTGTCGACAGGTTGGCAATTCATAAAGACATACAATCCCTTGACCGGCCGCATGTCAATTATACTTCTTTTCCTATATGGAAGAAGCTGTCAACCAACGTAAAACCACATTGCAATCACTATAATCCCATGTATTCGAATGATTGTATGTGGTTAATTGTTAGCTTCTCATAATTAACACATCTAGATATGTTAGTAACAATATTATTTACAGCTACAGCGAGTTCAAGTTGGCAAATATGAAATCGTTGTGATTTTACTTATTTACTAATTTAATATTGACTCAATTTTATAATAATGGGTAAATAAGCGTCTACAGATTGCGCCATACGGATAACTCCGCCGTATGATATGAATTGTGAAAGCATATTAGTGGTTTGTTTGAGGTAGATTTTAGGTCATCGAAAGTATATGTCTGATATGTCGACAAGTTGGGAAAGACAATGTGCGAAACACGCAGGTGTATTAGATCGTCCGCGTTACACCTATCTCAAAGATATGCCGGAGTTCAGGCTGCGTGCAATCTCTTGTTATTTTCGTTTATCGTTTATCAGGCAGCCCAAGCTAATGATTTTTACAAGGAATGTATGGGAATTTTTAGAAATAATCTAAAACTGTACTAAAATGATCAATAAAGTCATGAAGTTGTGAAGTTTTTCCTCTTCATCACTGATGTGTTTCTGGTTTAAGGCACCTCTGGATTGTTTCTTTCATCTCTAATATAAATATTGAGAAGGCGGGAAACACAAGACGCCATTAGTCCATGTGGCGACTCTTCGAGGCCTCATAATTCTTCGAAAATCCAAACTTTCGGCATTTTACCTCCAGAAACCCTTTCTCACATTCCTCTAGCACTCATTTAATCGATCTCGCTTTGTAAGTACTCAAATTCGACGGTTTCTGCAGCCAACCTAGCATGTAACGAGCCGGGGTGCCGTCATCTTGACCTTTTCTAATGGGCTGCCTGTGCTATAGTTGAACCACAGGCAGCCTGTGGTTCAACGTGGCTTTTCTTTGGAAGCAGTGACGAACGAGTGCCGAAGTAATCCAACACCTCCGTGTTTTATATCCGATTTATAGCCAATGTGGCCCGGATGTAACACCATTGTCTATATATCATGTAGACACCGATGTTTTATTCATCAGTGTTGTGTCGGGATTTGTAAAATTCATTAATAATTCATGAGGGTGACAACCAATCCAAACACCGTATTCAGGTAACATGGGTGCTGCTGTAAATCCCAATAAAGACTATTAATGAGGTACATTACTGATCTAATTAATTCATTAACTTTGATACAGATTTGACAAGACGCTAGAATGTGGACATTAGATCCTAGAACTACTCGTAGGAATTTAGCACTAAATAGTGATATTTAAAGAAAAAAACTAAAGAAATAGCAACGACTAGTACTATTTAGATTTAGTAGTGTTTCACGGGTCAAATGTCCGCACTCTATTGCAAGATATAAATAATTAATGAAGCCGTAACTAACCTTCTGTCTCTTTTCACGAAGATACTCATTCCCTCGTCTCCTTTCAACTCCAATAAATGGCGATTAATTCCGCATGTTAGCAAATATATATATTTTTTAATTTTTTTTGGGTGAGGGTTAACGCTCGCCATTTTGCTGTTTTGGTGGACGAAAGCGTTGGCTTGGCATATTTAGTTCACGACAACTCACCGCAACCACGTTAACTTTCAAATGAAATAGTGCATAACTTGAATATTCAAATCAGATCTGCGCTGGAATTCCCTGGAGAGATGTATGAAAACAAGGAGTGGTTACTCTATATTTCTTTATTTGTGTTGTCTACATACTTGAATATATTTATTCTTATCCTATGGGACAAGTCAGTTCAGTAATCAAAACGACTATAATTGTTCATTGTTCCATTGTACTTTTTCATTTCACAAGTAAGATAAAATATTCGCATCCGATCTGTATTTGTATCAAATGATAAAATACTCCTGCTCGTTATTTAACAAGTACTAAAAATACTCGGGCTACGCCCTCGTGTTTTTAAATCTGATAAAATACTTATGCTTGGTTATTAAACAGTACATACGATCTTCTCCAAGGAGAAGGGATACATTACAGTCAGCCATATTGCTCATTAACTTACTTACCATCTTCGCTTCCAGGACTTCGGATAGTCTTTAAAGTAAAACTCCAGTCTTGTTCTGGGTAAAACTACAACCTCGTATCGAGAGCCTTCGTTCTGGATTGTTGCGGGTTGCGCACGCGCGTACTATTTAACAACAAAAAGATGCACGCAGTTTTCACTTAGAACAGTTCGGTTTGTTGGTTTGTTGAAGGTATTTGTATTTATGAATAATATCTTCAATCTATGTCGGCGGTTTCATCTGTCTGGCTGGCTGACTGATATGTTCTGACTGACTCTGTTTCTGAACTAAACTGGCTTAAACTGTCTGACCTAAGAAGACGAAGAAAAAAGGTAAAACAAAAATACACCGGAATTGAAGACTCGGACCCGTCACAGGCGGTCCGAGTAATTAGACTGCGAGATCGAGGTTTCTATCGGCAGATAGTTGGCGAGGGACGCAGACTCGAGTCAACTATCAAAGTCGATAGAAACCAAGAACGAGAAGTATAATTCTTTTAGTATAGCCAAGGCACCGTTCTATCAACTTTGCGATCGAGTAATTTTTGTCTACAGGACGCGCACAGTCGATTATCGATCGACAGACGGCGCCTGGCTAGCCAATCAGATGGCGAGTTTGCCAATAGACGGCGGATGAGTTATGCTAATACGTAATAATGACCACTTGCTGCATAGAAGAAAAAAATACTGCATTTTAAGACTCGGGCGGCCAAAGGTTTGGTCCCGAGTAATTAGACCACGAGATTCACCGGAAAAAGTGTTTAAAAGTATTGACATAAGGACTGTCTAGTGGCAGTCACTTGAAATGCATTTCATTCGCTAATCACTCTCGAGTTTCCATTAAATCATGTTTCGATGCTAGACTTCTGATTTCTTTCGTTTTCTGCCGGGAACTCGCTAGCAACACGTCTTAGTTACGCGTTTGCATAAATGCCGATCACATTGGTAACTTAGGTTCGACTGACCGCAGCAGATATGAACCCTTCTCGAATTAAAGTGTCTATAAGCCTAGCCTGGGAAACCAGCCGACTCTTATCGGTCCCCCACTCGCTAAAGAGACGTCTGGGCAGCGAATCTCTAATAGAAATAAAGTCCCTATAAACCTACATCAGCTAAATAGGTGAATAATACAATATTTATACTACGAGTTATGAGATTTCTATTGCCATTATGCTAATTATGTGACGTCACAGGAGGCCTAATTTATTATGCAGAAACGTGCTGGCAGAGATAAGTATTTTTTATTCACATCCATGTTTATATGTGGGCCTCATATCAGTGATTTTACCAAATATGTTGTATAAATCAGAAGGTATAAGGTATACAAAACGTATAATTCACAATCAAATGACCTTTTGTTGGCCTCGTGTGACATCACACATTAGCATATTGGAAACAGAAACATGCGAAGGTCAATTATCCGAAGACGAATGTTTTGCTGCACTGAAGTCTTTTAAGAAGAATAAAACACCCGGAATCGATGGTCTTCAAGCTGAGTTTTAATTGCGATTTTGGAAATTGTTAGGCGAACCTTTGGTTGATAGTTTTAACTACAGCTTAATGAGGGGTGAAATGTCTATATCTCAGAGACAAGGGGTATATCACTAATTTAAAAAAAGAAGAAAGTGTTACAATTTTTACAAAACTGCCGGCCAATCTCTCTTCTTAATGTAGATTACAAAATTGCCACTAAAGCTATTGCAAAGGGAATAGAAAAAGTTATTCCTAACATTATTCATAATGACCAAACGGGCTTCGTCAAAGGGAGGTTTATAGGACAAAACATCAGGCTGATTTCGGACATTTTGACCTATACTAAAGAAAAGGTATAGAAGTGATAGCTATGTTCCTAGACTTTAAGAAAGCCTTCGATTCTATTGAATGGAATTATATTTACAAATCACTTGAAACTTTCAATTTTGGTCCGCAACTTAAAGAATGGGTCAACGTCTTTGATACTCGACCATCGAGTTGCGTTTTAAACAATGGGAATGGGTTTGCCTCAAACTTCTTTGAATTAACACGTGGATTAGCCTCCTCCGCAGGCATCTCTATTTTTTGAAGAAATCAGATTATGGGCCCCTGCGGAGGAGGCTACACGTGGATTACGTCAAGGATGCTCACTGTCTGGTGCTTTGTTTACCATCTGTGTTGAAATTCTAGCGTGCGCAATACGGGATAGTGCAGAGATCAAGGGCATCCATGTGGAGAAAAGTAGCATTGTATTATCACAATATGCTGATGAAACCACTGTGTTTCTGAATGATGTTAACTCCGGTAATGCTTTGTTCACACTTCTTGAGCGTTTCGAAAGGTGCTCTGGCTTAGCAATTAACAAAGAAAAAACTGAGGGTCTATGGCTGGGATCCTGGCAAAATAAATTAGATAAACCCTTCCCAATTCGCTGGTCACGTGATCCGATCTATTGTTTAGGCGTTCACGTTTCGTAAGATGACAAGGCCTGTGAAAAGAAGAATTTTGGGACAAATTGGACACCCTACACAAAACTTTAAATATCTGGAAGTCCAGAGATCTGACAACGTGGGAGAGAATTGTTATTCTGAAAACACTTGGTCTTTCTAAGCTTATATATAATAGCTCAGTATTAGTTGTTCCTCTAAAATTTGTTCAGGAAGTAAATAAAGAAATTCGTAATTTTGTGTGGAATAATAAGCCTCCTAAAGTAAAAACTTCTACTATGATCGGAGATTATAAGGCTGGAGGAATGCGATTGCCAGATTTCGCTTTAATCGAAAAAGCGATAGAAATTGCTTGGATTAAACGATTAGTAACAAAAACATGCGCCCCAGACGGAACTCCAGATAACTGGAAAAAGATCCCTCAACTGAAACTAAAAAGGTTTGGAGGCAATCTATTATTTAACTGTAATTTCGATACGAAGAAATTAGCCTTGGGAACACTAGATTTTTATGATAAAATAATTAAGTACTGGCAGTGTTTTCGTCAAACCTGTCCTAGTACTGAAGGAGAGATCCTTGAACAAATAATTTGGAATAATCGCTTTATAATGAAAGAAAAGAAATCTTTGTATTTTTCGAATTGGAATAATGCTGGAATTTGTAAGATAGGCGACTTGATCGACGAGAATGGTAATCTTATGCAATTTGTTTCTTTGCAGCAAAGATTTAACAGTACATTTAACTTTCTGGAATATTTTAGCGTATTGAAAGCCATCCCTCATAAATGGAAAGTATTACTTCGGGATAATTTCAGTAATAAGAAACTCCCATTAGCTTAAATGGTAACTTATTATATGAAAATACCCAAGAATTTGATAAACTAACATGAACTCGGATAACTAAACTATTAGTAGAGGTAAATTATGAGCCGCCTACCGCTGAAAAAAGGTTATTAAATTATGGAATTCTTGCCGAAAAACTACCATATCATTATAGGTTTGCCATTAATGTCGACCGAGAAACAAAGCTTAGAGTCTTCCAGTTTAAAATTATCCACAATATCCTTCCCACTAAATCTTCTTTCTATATAGAATGAAAATAGTTCAAGATGATGATTGTGTTTTATCTGCCATGAGTCACAAACAGTTGAACATCTATTTTGGATTTGCCGAGCTTCTGTTGCATTTTGCGAAGATTTCTTTGGATGGGCGAAACCAATCTTCGTATTCAAAGAAATGCTATCTTTATCAAATATTTTATTTGGTTATCAACCACATGTAAAAGGATTCAATACCTTTAACCAAATGATTATCATCGCCAAGCATTATATTTGTGGGAGCTGTCTTGAGGAACAGGAGCTTACTAATAAGATTCATATCGAACGATGTATATATGTTGCTAAAAATAAGTTTGATGAATTTCTCTCTAAATGGAAGGATATTTTTGACACAATTTAGTTACTACAATTGCCGTTTCTCTTACTTTCTCTTATTCCGTTTCTTTTACTTTCTTTCTTCTTCTCGTTAGTTCTACCTATCCCTTATTATTTATTTGGTAAAACTAATTAACTTAGAAATATTGTGAAATGTCTGAATTGTACTTAAATCTGTAATACTGAGGAAAATAATAAATAGACGAAAGCCCAGAAAAAAGAAAAAGGAAACAGAAACCTCTATAACTCCTAGAAGCAACACCCAAATGAAGAAATATCTTACTATTCACCTATTTACTTGATATAGAATCGATTTTTATGATTAAAAATGTGGGGTTATAGCGCCACTCAACAAATCCCGAGTCTAGTTGATCGGCATCATGTGTTACTGCGTGATCTGTAGCCGGAAGTATACGGTTCACGTTATTCTCTTGTGAACGTAAACTGTTAGTAAAGTTTTTCCAGGATTTCACAGCAAAATCAACATTGTTCCTCGTGACTACAATTGCTTAATATTGCTCAAACTTCCACTCCCGTTTCTATAACTCCATACCCTGGCTGCTAGAGGTTGGAACAAATAAAAGGAGAGAGAGAGAGAAGTAAATGAAGAGCCTGTGGTGTTATCACAGGTTCAGAATTTGACCCTCGGTCCTGATTAGATAATGTACTCATTACCAGGGGCAACTGAGTGCTGGATGTTACGGTTATTTTTATTGGCTTACAAATGGCTAGCAAAACCGGTTTGTCTTGTTATCTTGATTTGAAACACAGCGCATGGATCGTCTTCTCTCACCTCTTAGCCTTTTATTTACTCTATGGAAATATGGAAAATGTTTTGTATACATTAAATATTGCATAAATCACGAGATATGAAAGTGACATTATCATAACATTCTTGTATTTTTTCAGATCTTGAACCTTCTCAGGAAAGAGCATCACGACAGTTTCAAAAACGAGGTATAATGGCTAACTTTAACAGAACATTTCTTACAAATCCTAAAGAGACTGCAAACTTTCTTTCTATCTTGTTTATGACCTGGGTACACAATATTCTAAAGCTTGGAAATCAACGCACACTAGATGAAAATGATTTGTATCCACTTCTGGAAGAAGACGAGGCTGAAGAATTAGTTGATACGTTAGAGAACAGCTGGATGGAGGAAATCAAGAAGGCTGAGAAAACTGGAAAAAGGCCTCGGCTATGGAAAGCTGTACTGAACACATTCTCCATAAGACATTACATACTAGTGATTACCCTTAAACTCTTGGAGTCGTTTGCGAAATTAATGGTAGCTATCATGTTATGGTGCTACCTCGAGGTCATCAAACAAGGATCCCACATGGATCAGAACTCTGCTATCCTGTTTATCACGGGCATCAGCGTGGCAGTTCTGTTAAAAGTGTTTTCTTATCATCACCTTTCCTACCAAACATTTTTGATGGGAATGCGATTGAAGATAGCAGTCATTGGTCTGGTTTATAAAAAGGTGAGTACTATGTAATTCACTTGTTCTGTGTCCATTCTAGAAATCAAACTGTAATAACTTGACCCGGTAAAACCCCGAAACACGAAGCAAGATAAACTAGAACTGACTTCTGTATTCCAGTTACGCACATGTCTGGTCTATAATTTACATAACGACGAATGTAGTTGGTCTGTTGTATAACATTCCTCCACCCGAAATGAATAACTAGGAACGTAATATAACTAATACGTAATAGAGCGGATTTAAATTGAGTGTCGGAAGTGTTTTGGTTTTGCGTTTACTAAGCTCTCCTATTGGCTGAGAAAGTAAACCAACCAAACCTACTTCTGGCTTGGTAGTCATGTTGCTCTTTCAGTGTACCTTGTTTACTCTTGACTCTGTCTTCTACACTTGCTCGTGCTAAGTCTAGGTGTGTTCTGAGGTTCCTTTCCATTAGAAGTTCAGCAGGGGTGACACATGTCGTGCTCTGCGATGTGGTTCTGTATCAAAGCAAGAATCGTGCTAGCTGAGTTGCCAATGAGCCTTAAGTCATTTTCTTTAACCCTTCCTTGAAAATCCTCACTGCTCTTTCCGCCTGACCATTGGATGCAGGGTGGTAAAGTGCTGTTTTGATGTGCTTTATGCCCTTCTTTGACAGGAACTCTTCAAACTCAGCACTTGTTAAATTTGGTCCATTGTCTGAAACTAGACATTCCGGCAATCCATGTATTGCAAAAATCTTCCTCAGGCGTTCAATGGTACCCAATCGTGTGATAGACTGCATTATCTGGACGTCTATCCACTTCGAATGAGCATCCACCACGATAAGATACATCATATCTCTAAATCTACTCAGATCCTGGACCACGGGCGATTTGGCCATTCCCACGGGTAAAGTTGGGCTTCTTGTGGTGCTCTCTGGTGTTCTCTGGTGCACTTGACACATTTAACACTGCTTCACCGGTCGGTCAATGTCTGCATCGATTCTTGGCTACCACACATAACTGCGGGCCAGCGACTACATACGAGGCATTCCAGAATGAGCTTCGTGTAGCTCCATGAGAATCTTCTCACTTCCTGGTTGAGGTATCAAGACTCCGCTACCCCAAAGCACACATCTTGCTTTAACTGAGAGTTCAGTTTTTCTTACAAAATATTGGTGGAAACTTTCAGCTGGAGTGGCTGATGGCCACCCTTGCTCAATGTAGTGTTGCACGCGAGACAGCACTGGGTCTTGCCGTGTCTAAGTCTTGATCTCTGAAGCATGCACTGGTGTTTGGTCAATTAACTCCATCAACAGAATGGTGTCGCCCGGTGTCGGTACCGATTCTGGTTCATCCGATAGCGGTAGGCGACTCGGTAGGCATATGCATTCTCATGCATGCAGCACTTCTTATACACAGTTGTATACTCATGCAGCTAATGTCAGGTCCCATCACCTCTATCACGCACTCTCAATTCCTTAGGCTTCGCCGTTTGTACAGCGATCAAAGCGACTTCAATTCAAAGTCCGAGGAGATGCACCAGTTCGCTGTCGTGACAACTGCATTGGACCGCGCCCGTGACATCGACAGAAGAACGGCTCAGCTACCGTCCGAACTGAAGATTCCGATCCCATTAACTTACCGTCTTTCTAATCTGTTTATCAATAAAATTATCCAGAAGAACTTTAAGATTTTACAGAGTGATCCAGAGACCGCCTCTATTTTCCCGCAGCGTCCTCTCATTTCTTTCAAACGTGACAAGAATCAACGTGATTTCATAGTCAAAGGATCACTACAGCCTGATCTACAACCAGGCACTTTTAGATGTTTTAGGGCACGATACAATACCCGTGCTTATACCTATAAACTACGACACTTCTTTCAGGATTTAAAGCTCTCTTAAAATCAATGATCATTTTGATTGTACTTCTAGTAATTATTTATTTATACCTGCACACTTTGTAACAAACTCTACATCGGATAAACAGGGCGAAGATTAGGAGATCGATTCCGCAAACATTTGCTAGATGTTAGAACTAGCAGCAAGGATCTCGCCAAACCTGTAGCTCGCCACTTTAACCTTCCTGGTCATTGTATTAATCACATCATTGCATGCTGCATTTCTGTTCACCGAGGTACTACCGACACCCGGAAAGGCAAGAACAGAACTTTATTGTCAAATTAGGCACTTTGGACCTCACGGTATCAATGAACGCTTTTCGTTCATTTAATTTCAGAATCCACGTATTTACTCACACTTACATCAGCATGTTTCGTTAGTTTATTCATCAACACTCTTTATTGTTCCTGTCACAGCTATTAGCATTTCTATTATTGCCGCAATTTCCTTTGATCCTAATTGATCCAAGTACGTTTCCTCAGTGGTAATCACTCAACACTCTATAAACTCACAAATATCTCCACCCACAATTCCCTCTTTTGCTCTGACGAAGGGCTAGGGCTCGAAACGTCAGCTGCTACTCGCTTTCCACGGCGGTTAGCATACCTCAATCGACTTTAGTTGATTATACCAGTGTTGTACTTTCCCGCCGACGCAGACCAACACCAATTTTTACAGGAACTAGTTACCCATCATAAATAAAGGTTTGTCTAACCTATTGTTTTAGCGGAGCTCTCGAGCAGGCCAAAGTCCCGCGTGAGCGAAGCGCGATACTTACGACAGCAGGCCTGACGTTTCTTCCGTGCAACCTCCTGCTCGGTCGATAAGACGTTTATTTACTTGTAGCTTAATTGACCAAAACCGCTAAAACTAAAAGGAAATGAATCAAACATTCAAGTATTGAAAGCATGTGTTTGTTTGATTATAGGTACTGGTTTCAAGTCGTAGCAGCTTAATTAAGATAACAACAGGTCATATCCTCAACTTGATCTCAACTGACGCCCAGAAACTGGAACGAGTAGTGCATCGCATACTTTATGGCATGGGAACTCCGTACGACATAATATCATCCATTATACTGCTGTGTTTTCTGGTTGGATGGCGATCTTTGGTAGTTGTACTATTTTTCGTGATTGTGGTGATATACAACATGTATATGTTAAACATGTTTGGTAAACTAAGAAAACGGCAAGCCTTGGTAACGGACAAACGTTTGGCAGCGATGAATGAGATCATCTCTGGTATACGAGCTGTGAAGATGTACGCCTGGGAATGGAACTACCGAGATAGGGTCAATGAGATTAGAAGGTATTTACAGGCAATTTACGCATCAATTCAAAAGGGTCGGAGAAACAGTCAATATCCCCGAAGAATGTCTTAGATTTAGAAGTATGAAAAATACGGCAAAACCATATCCCTGAATAACGATAACAAAAAAGTGCTAGCACTGTTCTCGACCGATGACAGTACGGCTAATCTTCAGTTCTTTTGCGCACCAATATAACTATAAACTAACAAAATATATTAATTTTAGCTACTACCAAACCTCCATCTATCCCTAATATGGACTTCAGAATTAATATGTTAGAACATCGTTTTTGATTGTTTGCCATTCTAGGGATTCACTGTAAGTTTAAGAAAGGTCCAGAAGTTGTTTTCAACATGTTTATATTCGTAGTTTTAAGGAAGAAAGTGCGATTTTATACGGTAAGATTGAGAATTTGTTGTGGACATCAAAGATGGCGCCCTGAATCGTGTGCTGCAAACCTTCAATACTGGAGTGAATAGAGGTAATCGGCTAACGCTGTTGCCACCCAATTCAGATCATGTGACGTAAACAGATGCTACTCTGGGGAATTATTCCTTTTTCATTCTAATCATAACTCAGTCATGCCTATCTCAATAAAATTAATTTTCAAAGAGTCTATTCTCCAGAGTAATGTGTGGTTACATCACATGATCTGAATTGGGTGGCAACCGCTATTAAGCCAAGATCCGAGTAATTCCCAGGGTTAGGTGAGTTGAGACTAAGTGCAACGTTATCTTGTCTGTGCGAAAGTTCTCTTATTTTTTAAGCAACTCTTTTTTTGAAGAAATCATGACCTGGTAAGAAAGTGCATGTAGTTGTGGACGAGAGTTGAGTTTGTTGGTATCTCGGCCTTGCTCAGAGTTTTTCTCTGGGTTCTCTAGTTTTCCTACCTCCAAAAAAACCAACACGCTAAATTCCAATTTGATTTGCGGGTTAGCCGGATCCTGGCTTTCATCAGCCCCTATGGTTGTTCCAGGTTCCATTACAAATTCAGTGTAGGACTGACTCGAGTGACCACGAGTGACCACGAATGACCACGAGTGACCCCGAGTGTCCACGAGTGACCAAACAAAATCATGCACCCCCCTCCAATCACTATTGATTTTCTATTTGTAATGAGCTTATTATCATCGTCGACTCCTTGGAATGTTCGTACTCCTTATAAACCACTCCTTCACACGTTCATACCATTTGACGTCGCATTTCAGCACCGGCCTTAGTTTTTTCTTGACATATTGTAGCTCTCTTATAGTTTGAGTTAATAATAGTTTTTACGTAACAGTAACTGTAACATAACTGTCTCTGAGTACGTAACGATTGCAATAACTTGTATTATATTTGCAATATTGTTCTTTAAAGGTTTTTCGTATCCGGCAATTCACCATCTAAAATCTAGCTCAGAATTGTACTATAATTGTACTGGACTATTGTTCTTAACTATAACACCAATTACTGCTGTAACTTGAATGTAATAAACGATGCTGTCAGATGTGCGGCTCCCTAGTTTCCCGTAGCTGTTTTTCTGTTTTCTTGCACGATTGCAACACATTCTGTACGTCTCAATAAAACGTTGCTGACTTCCATGCGGCTCCCTCCAATATATTGTCTCATTGTCATTATTAATAGTGTAAAATATAAATGTTTCCTATTCGGCTGAGCGGAGCGAATGAGAATATAATTCTAATAACATACGAGACACATGAAATGAAAAACAATGAAACGTGAAATGTACAAATTAGTCTCGTCTCAAGCGTGGGAACACTGTCCTATGATTGGTCAATCGCAAATGTATTGTCTGATGCTTGGGAGAGTGGCACTCAGTAATTATTCCATTACATGTACGTCACTTTGCGCAACTGATTAAAGTTGCATATTGTAAGCAGACGTTACTTCTTTCTGTGAAAAACATTACGCCTGCATAGCATCCTAAACCAGGCCTTTATTCGAAAACAAGAGCCCATCTGGGCTTTCACTCGGGCCACATGAGATTGAAGATGAAATACACTTTCATTTGAAATCCTCTTAGTAATAACCGAAGGGAATAATTATTAGCTGGATTTAGCAGTCTTTAGGAGTGGCCGGTAGCGCGGTGACATTCATTATCTGCTCCCTTAGTATATATATGTAATTTAATATTTTCGTTTTTCTCGTGTACGTAAATTAAAGATAATTTAGTCTGCAGTAGTATATAAAGTGGGGGTTCTGGTGCATCACCTTCGTTCTTAGTTTTTTGTCACATTCTATGGCTCCCTCCCCACAAAACGTAGTTATTAAACTTTGTAATACCAAATCCCAACTTATTATCTTCTGGGGTACCATAGATGTTGTTATTTGGTACTACAAAGTTCAACAAATACGTTTGGGGGCAAGGAACTGAAAACACCAGAACCCCCACTTTATATACCACCCATAAATATATAGTACGTTGTATCTATATCAGTTCTAACGAGCTGGAACTGATTGATGAGCCATTTAGCTACATCGAGATGACCATTTCTACAGACATAGTATAGCGCAAAATTACCTAGAGCACGGCCATCCTCTGTGGTGAGCTAGAAACGTTTGGTGAGCCATTTAGCGACATCGAACTGCCCCCTATAGCAGGCATAGCGCAGTGCAAGGTTATCTCGATAGCGGGCTTCCTGCGTGGTAAGCTGGAAGTGCTTCGTGATCCATTTAGCGCTATCAAGATGACCCTCATAGCATAGGATACCTAGTTCTCGACCTGCATCCACAGCGGAAATACCGAAGGCCCTAACCAAATCTTCCCGACTGTAAGCGTCTACGAAATCATACGTGAGGATTCGCAAGATTATTATTCGACCTACATTCTTATAGCGGGCTAGAGATGCCGCATCACCTAACCGTTTCGAAGTCAAAGAAGTGCTTGCAAAAGCCCAAGGCCCTGAGTACTCTACGCTCTTAACCAAGATTTGTAGAGGGAGGTCTAACATATTAGCCATTGTTATTGGTATATACCATGTGAACCATTCCTCTAATATGTTCGAATTGTTAGAACCCACTTTATTATCGTTTAAACAGCAATTAGAGAAAGGCTAGTATAAGGTATACATCGAACGATGCCGGAGATAATAACTTGTAGTTGGTTGATGCGAGGGAAGGACACGAAATGCGTAAGGAAGTGTTCTAAGTTATCAGAGTACTGTGCTCAACACAACTTTCAGATTCAAAGAGGGAGCACCCCATTCGTCCCATGTTCTAAATGTGGCCGCGGCTGTCGTACGAGTTATGGACTTTGTACGAAGTAGGGTGCACCACAACGCCGTATCATTCGTGAGAAGAAATACCTGGAAACGAAATGCCGCACTAGGAATTGTTTTTCAAAGGTATTAGCGGAATTGAAGAACCATAAGGTATTTCTAGATAATTAGAAATCGTGATAAAAAAAGAAAAGAAATAGAAACCAGCATCATGCCTCTTTTTTTTTCTTATGTTAGATAATAGATGGGCCACCAAGCGTTCAAAATAAAATACATAAGAACATGAAAAGCAAAACTGGTGTCTAGGAACCACTTTCACCTTTTTCCTTCCTTCACTATTTTTCGTTCCTAGAGAGGTTTTTGCTTTTTGTTTGCCGGGCCGGCTTTTTGTATTTGTTCTACTGTTTCTTTGGATCCTGTTCTAACTGGTTGAGGCACAACCGGCACCCCTTGGAACTCTATTCAAGTATCCGTAAGCTCTACCAAAGCACCCGACCCAGTATTGACATTATTCCTACTGTAATTATTCAACTTCTGCCACATCGACAGACGCGCTACGATTTCTGTGGGGCTGGAGGCTTTTTACCCCACACAAACCGATCTACCACATATGGCCCCCGCAGGATTCGATTCCCTGACTCAAGGGGCCTCCATTTTCCCAAGAGTCCAGCGCAGAACCGTGAGGCCGCATGTGCTAGACGAAATATTTGGTAGCAAAATATCCTATTTATGTCTTAAGCAGCTACCGTATGCTAATTAGCGGTGCACCCACGCGTTGGCTCGAAATTTACATACGAACCAGACGTAGGAATTAATTTATACGAAGATTTTTGTAAAGTTAAAATAAAATCCACGCTCGCTTCTATGGTATGAAATATCGATTTTCATCCCACTAGACTGCCAAGTTTTGCTCTCATCTCCTTTCTGATCTCGGAGCGATGTTCTTCTACGCTTTTTAACCCTCCTTCTCGCCTGTTTTTTTGCCGTATTCCTAGCTTAAGCATTTCATATTTACCTTTCTCACCAATGATGCCTACAAACTCAGCGTCTGAAATGTTGCCGTCAGCTAGAGCTTTCGAAACTTTGGCTTCCACGGAATTAGCCTTAGCCTTTGCCAACATAACGGTCTTTTCGTGATTCGAAACGTGAACCCCCAGTTTCTTACTGGCAATAGCCGTCAAGGCCGAAAGGACGGCACAAAGAAATCCCACTGATCCTAAAGAGATTCCTATTGGTATTCCTATTCCTGTCAATGACATACCCAGAGCGGATGCGGACAAAACACCACTCAGGCTACCTGTGGCCACAGCAACCCCGTGAACGATACCACGGGCTCGGGCATATTTTTTACGAACAACTTCGTAGTGCTTTGCCTGCTGTTCGAGCTCGGTGAGCGTGTCGCAGACTTTCTACAGTCGAAAGCTATCTCCAGACAAAACAGTTTCGGGTGGATTTAGCTGTGGATAGATCGGTGCTATTGGAACTAGTTGAATTGAATCGCTTGCCATCGTATGTATATGCTATAACTCATTCAATCTTCAATACGTATCGTATAGGTTGACCACGGAAGTCTATGGTGTTGCCTTTATCATCGTGAATTGTCAGTTGAAGGCTGCTTCGCATAATCCCTAGAGCCTTGACGGTTGTGGGGTTTGGTGGAGAGTAAACCGTCCTTACATAACGCTTACCTCGGATCTCTAAGCTAGCCAGGACATTCGATCGCTTTCCCTCTAGAAGTGAGAAGCTGGAATCCACCACATCGCAGTGGACATACACCATGTTGATCTTATCTTTGATCGACACCTCATAACTACCAACGTTGATACTCACCATATCACCAACGTCAAGTGCCTTGATACCCCATAGCGTACATAGATTACGGCTGAACATGATTGTTTTTTTAACCACAAGGGTCCAAATATTCTTCGCCATGTTTTGTATGAATTCTATGAAGCCACCATCAATTGCGGCTTTGAAGAAGGGCTGGATGTTTACCATATCATAGTGCCCTTGATTAATATGATATGGGAACATAACAAGGTGAGGACCCCAACTGAAAGAAGCAGCCATTGATAGATTCCACCAACTGTTCTCAAAAGCGATCGCAACTAGCGAAATATTGTTGACAAGAATAGGGTTGTCGAAGTAGACCGTATGGTCAGCCGAGGTGGTGGTGACATTTAAGATAACCATTATACATTAAAGGTAAGCAACTATCCTATATAAGCCGAAAACTTCAATATGGTAGAGGCATGGCAACAGTTCAAGTATCTATTTCCAAAGGCTGTAACCGGGTGGTTCGACTCTTTTGTTGGTCGGGATGGTGTGTGGAATATTAATTTATTATTTCACGGTGGGACCTACCAGGTGTTCACAGATTCAGGCCTCCCTACGAAGACAGGTGGAGGTCAGCTAATGGTATGGCATGGGCGCACAGGCGAGGCGCTCTTGGTACGAAAACAGTTTATGAGGAGGTACTATTCGCGCGGAAGCACAAAGGTCTTTCAAAAGAAGCTGTGGAAAACGAAAAGTTCGCAACACTGAATGCCAATCTGTTGGCGAAGTTCAAGAAAAGATACCCACACGCGGATTTTCACCGGTTTTATGCATCCACGGATGTAGATGTTCCTGGCAAATATTCGACCAGTATTTGGTTTCGAGATGGGGATTCTAGCTATGTGGTCTATGGTGATAATGTCTCCAAGCTACCTGCTATCATTCAAAAACGTGCATGGAGGTTTCCCATCTACCTTGACACTAGACAAAAGTGCAAAATATCCTGTTACGGCAGTCCCAGATACCGAAAAAGCACAAGACATCGATCTCACCAATCTATGGATATACGCCACACCTACAAAAAAGTTCAAAGCAGGTGTTACGAACATATTCAAGGAGACCACCATAAAGCATGTGACAGGAAAGGAGTCTCATCATTGGTTATCAGGTCCGGATTTCAAATATTGGCCTCAACAGCTAAATTTTGCAACATGGTGTGCAACTTCTGGATGTGGAGTGTCGCTGTTCGACCCTACTTTCAAGACATATCCAGCTGTTGTTCAAGGGTTCCTACAATTTCATGTATATTTCACAATACGAAGAATTCTACGTGAACTTGGTGGTAAACATGGCCTACGTGCCTCTACCTGATGACTCTTCTTTCAAGCAAACTGATAACCTCTACGACAAAGCAGCTCTAGAGAAATTATGCATCGAGTTTGGTTTATCTAGAACGCCAGACTTCCGATGGCATGGGGATAGGAATCACGGATTAGGAGATGTATTCCTTTTGTACGGTGATGGCTACAAAAACGTCCACGTAATCCGAGGCTACGACAAAGAAGCAGATAAGTACCCCAGCCACAATTATTTGTTTAAAGACGAAGGCAAGAGCAAAGATTTGCAAAATCTTAAGGACTACATGAAGGCAGATCTGGTATCCTTTATTCGGAACGATGAACACAAAGGGAAACAATACAATTGGTTTACTCCACCAGCTGGAAAGGGTTTGACAGATGCTGGACTTGGTAGGTTGAATCGATCTGTCGAGGCTTTTGGATATTGTATTCTAGGTGCCCAAAACAACCTGACTGCATCTATCATAGATCACCACAACGTCAAAGAAGAGTTTAAGAAGTTGGTTGAAGACGCTATTCTTGAGGATGATTTAGTGAGAAGCTATGAAAACTATAAGGGAGCTATACTAACCTTACACAAGAGGCTTGATCTAGCAATAACTGTAGGGGTGCGGTTACTACCGAGCAATCTGGTGTACTACCTTGGCAAAAAGGATGGTTATAAAAATCCAATCCCAAACGCCACGAAAGATATGGTGTTAGGTGTAAACGGGGTTAATGAGGAGACTAACGAGGAGGGTAACGATTCCAAATCAAATCCTATGGAAGGACCCACCTCAAAGACACAACTACCACACAGCGCAAAGCACCAAGGTACAACTTCCACATATAACGATACCACCACATCAAAGCCACATAGCGATACCACCACAGATAGCGATACGATACCAACATAACAAATCCTACTCCACAACATGAGATCAATCTAGCAATGGTATCTATTGCTGCAGCTGGATCTGCTTGGTGGTTGTTTCGCTAGCGCTGTTTGAATTGCTCTATTACGAACACAACTACAGCAACAATTAACAACCAAAGGTTGTTTGCTAGGAATCCCACAGCTTCACCAGCCATAGTAAATATGAAGTTTGCAATTGGTCCAATCATCCCAGGTAGAATCTCTCCCAGCTTTTTTCCTAGTGCTTTTAACGCTTTGGCAGCGGTTTTAGCAGCATCTTTATTATAGTCAGGCAAGCCCTTTGGTGGCTTTGGCACGGCCCTTGTCAGGTAGGAAACTATTGTACTAATCACGGCCCCAACCGCTAGTAAGACGGAAGTAACCGTTACCCCATACTTCTTGAAAGTAGTTGTTATGCGGTCTCGCAATGCCATACGTTCTAGTAGGTTTTCTTCTATTTGTTCTAGGACCGCTTTTTCATCATGTGTGGTTGATATCTCATTCCTGGCCTCTGTTTTCTGAGCCTCGGTAGACGTAGGGTCTTTTAGTATGTCTTCACCTTGTTTGATAAGAGCATCTCGCTGTTTCTCAGCTATGATGACATGTTCTACTGCTTCTACTATACTAGGCCCTAGAGTCCTTTTGAGGTCCTTCCCCATCTTCTTAAATAACCTCCCACCCTTGGTTTTCAAAGGGATAGCATTCTCTTCACTTCCCTCCGCGCGGATGGCAATTCTTCCGTCTGGCATGGTTGCTACATTAAGCACACCCCGAATTCCCACATCATGATAGTGTTCCCATATAGTCTTGAACATCATCTCTTCCGATAAGCCTTGTCTGAAGGCTACATTCCGATTGGTATTTTCGGAACTTTCTCATCCCTAATACCTTTCAGAATCTTCTGAAGCCCCGAGACATTCTTTGCTTCCGGAGTGGCGAGGTCTTTGATGTAATCGTCCACCGAAAACGAGGTTTCCTTAGTCTTAGGCCTATCACCTTCCTTCTTATGATCACGTTTCGTTTTCATTTCGATCTTTTCACCCCCTGGATCCGTAGTTGTGTCATCTGGAAATATTGATTTCCATTCATTTTCGTCGATAGTATCACCATCATCGTAGCCTCCACCCGCTTCATCTCCACCAGGATTTTCATCATACGGGTCAAAGTCTCCTCCTTCAGCCATATTGAACTTAACTATATATCTTGCTATATTCAATATGATATCGTCAAAGTTAGTTCCCGCAGAAACACGTAGTTGGACTCAAAGCTCGACGTATCCTATATAGACGCACTTTCGCACCATCATCCGCCAACCCAGGAGAGACTCTCTATGTTGCGGTTCCAAAACTAGGAGAAAACATCGTCCTAGTTCCAGATAGCTTTGCACTCTTAGGTGACATTGTATTGTCTGGGGGGCTCAACACCAATCGCGTGGTAGCCAACGTTGGACGCTGTTTAGTCTATCATCGCAGATGTAGATTTGGAACAGAGGCAATAGAAGACCTTACCCGACCAGATCTCCTACAGACATATTCCGATCTATATCTTCCTACTCCAGAGCTAGAATCTAGGGTCCAACAAGGCATCCAATCAGAGAATATGAACAAGCTTCGCTCCAAGACTAACGGTGCAACGTCTACAACCGAAGAAGCTGCGCTACTGGCTGTATATGGTTCAAAATATCGAATCCCATTAGATGTTGACATTCTGACACAGCATGGAGCTCTATATCCCCACGCCCTCAGCGACATTATTTCGTTCGATTTGGTTCTAGCACCCGCTGTCGATATAGTGGTTGGAACGGATGCAACCAAGATAGGTACATACAAGCTAAACAACATACAGCTGGAGTATGAGGTCATCGAGGATGAAAAACTAGCCATGCCAGACAAGCAGAGCACGCATATGCTACAGGCACGGCCTTTCTTTTCAACCACGCTTTACACCCCTCGGCTGTACCTATTAACAAGGCATCAGACACTTTGGTGGCTAAGAACCTCACAGTCCCACGGAGATCCTTTACTGGACTACTTCTACTCTTCATTGAGCCACACACTGCAGGCGCCCGGGACAGCGAGGCATTCTCCAATCCAGGCATCACTAAGGTGGAGGTAGATGTTAATGGCATTCCAAATTTCTTCTTTCCAGATGGTATACTACCACCAGATTTCTGGGAGGCTGCCAAGGGATGGTTTGGTACGTTAGTAGATGTCGATCCGAAAATGACGCCTATGACACCCACCAAGTTCTACAACAACAAATTTGCCATCTTGGTTGATTGTCGCACAGCAAAGGATTCAGTTGTCCATGGTGATGGCTTGGCCCAAATAGGTGGTGGGAAAGACATTGACATCCGAGTGCACAGGAGTGGAGGCAGTGGAACTGTTAACATGCACATCTTCGTTCTGTCAGATTCACAGATCAATATATTGAATGGAACTCTGAGTAGTTTTACATACTAATGGCTTCCATGGTAGAACACATCCCATTCAACTCATTCATAGTAGGACCCACGAATTGCGGGAAAACAGCATTTCTCATAGAGCAGCTTCGCGGACCATTTCGTGGTAAGTTTGACTATATAGTATTAGTTTGCCCCACATACGCCTACAACAAAACCTATCGGGGATTTGCCAATCTAGATCCACACTTCTATGTTGCATCTCCACCACAGGATGCTATCAATACCGCATTGAATATTTGTGCTACATTTTGGGCTGGGACCAATACGCTATTGATTCTAGATGATTGTGCTGCCTCGAAAGATGTAAAAAGAATAACTGACAAGCTCGTCGATTTAGCATTCTCTGCTATCCCATCAATTAACAAGCATATGCAAACCTTTCCGTGAAAACGTAGCTGTTGTAGTTGACTTTCATACCGCATCGACTGTAGATGGAAAAAGGATTTTCGAGGACTATGGAGGCTCGCAAGAAGGCAGCGAGTTACAAACGGTACGTGCTTCTGTCTCACAAGTTTGCTCGCATATGCTTTTGTTTACGACATCATTTTGCAGTAGTGTTAGAGCTACCCGCACCTATGATATATTATCATGGATGATAAAGAAATATGTGCCCTACTAGGTGAGGATGTAACAGGCCCACCACCAAAGACAGAGGATGTCGTAACTGATAACCGCGAAGCACTTACAATTTTAGCTGCAACGGGTACAACGAAGGATTATCTAGGTAAAACGTTCTCTCTAGGAGATATTGCTAGACTATCTGAAAAAGAAGTAGATAGATTATATAGAAGGTATCAGGCCGTTCTAGCGCAACAAATAACGGAAAGCTTAGTCAATGGTGTGATGCGTCTAGCTACCCGCTTAGTTGCTTACCTAGTACCCATAGATTCTCAGGAAGAACTGATCAAAGACCTACAAGAAGACCATCTAGTCCGCAACGAGATCAGTGCTGCAACTGGTCTACTATCACTTAGAGCAGGTCGCTTTGTGGCACTAGCTAGCGTCTTGTTCCATGTGTCTGGTAACATAGTCATTCCTGGTACACCTATTGAACCTTCGCATACATCTACTATATCGAAGCAAGATGGAGATAACTGCAGATCCCCCGAAGACTGTGCCTAAGAAAAATGGAAGAAATCCAAAGCATCTTGCTGTTGGAAAAGCATTGGCAGAAATCAACAAACGTGCTAGAGAGGCTCAAAAGCGAATGTTGGCACGTGAAAGCGAATTATCTGGCCACATAGTCATTCCTGGTACACCTATTGAACCTTCACGTACATCTACTATATCGAAGCAAGATGGAGGAAACGGATCGAATAACTGCAGACCCACCGAAGACTGTGCCTGAGAAAAGAGAAAAGGATCCAAAGTGTGTTGCTAGGGGGAAAGCATTGGCAGAAAGCAACAAACGTGCCAGAGAGGCTCAAAAGAGGGAGATAGCACGTGAAAGCGAATTATCTAAAGGAACCGACGTGGGGGGAAGCTGGACAAAAAACGTGTCTACCAACACCACTCTAGCAGTTATTGGCACGGGCGCTGCACTGGTAGGGGCATACTATCAATACAGAAGATACGTAGACGACGCCCCTAAGGACGTTAGTGTGGTACGCCCCGCGAGTCCGGTAAAGACTACGAAGGTAGCATTGCCGGACATGAAGTAGAACGATAGAACATTTGAAGACTAGGAAACCATAGGCTATAGGAGGATGGTTGAGAATAAATTGATGAAAACGGTAACTGATGCCGCTATAGTTACTGGACTTGCTACAGGTATTGGTTGGATTGCAAGGAAGGCTGTAAAATAACCTATGCTCAACGATCCGTCTTCTTCTATAGTGAATTACGTGAAGTGGACGGCTGTGTTGGCTGGTAGCATAGCTGCCAAACAATATCTCGCGGACCAAAAGTACATACCAGCTGATTTGTAGAGTGCCCGTAGTAGCATGGCTTCGGTCGCAATGCTCTTTTTCGGAGCTGTTTTGAATGCGACGGCATTCACTGGTGCTGGGTTGCTTGCTAAGCTTTTTTGGGGAGGTGGAGGCGCTGCTATAGAACGAGAGAGACACGACAAGGCCCTCGAGAAACAATAAGCTGCCATGGTGGCTTGCAAAAGGGAACGCGAAAGATTATACGACTATGCCAACGAACAGGAAGGTAAGGAGCGCGATGCTTACGAGGAGCAAAGCGACACCAACAAAGCTCTCGTGCGATCCGACAAGTTACGCCAGACACTGAAACGACTCCAAACAATGAAGGAGCCTCGCTTATCAGACTACTATCGACCCTCGAATGGACAGAAGACGAATGAGTTGATCTATGCTGGAGGTGGAATGCTAGGTGCTGGCTATGCTGTTAGTCGCTGGCTATAGCCTCTCGAGAAAAAAAAAGAATGAAGACTTGTTGATCCAAGGAGTCTTCATTTTTTATATTAGGGTCTTGTCGTTGTGTTATATATAATCGATGCTCGCCTTGCAAATACCTTCTATGGTCCTGAGGGATACTGGAAAGGTCATGCTGCAATTGGTAAGTTAGCGGTGGCAGCAAAGGTATCGGAAGACGCAGCTAAGAGTTGGTTAGAGAAACAAGCACTATGGCAGATATACCTACCACCACCACGATATATCCCACGACCACATTGGACCGTATCGAAACCAAATGAGGTTCACCAAGCTGATTTGATCTTTCTACCTCACGATCGACCTGGACGTGGGCGAAAGCTATATAAGTATGCTTTAGTGGTAATCGATGTGGCTTCTCGATATAAAGAGGCTGAGCCTTTGGCGTCGAAAGATAGCGGTGAAGTTTCTGCTGCCTTTGAACGAATCTACAAGCGTAGTCCACTAGAATGGCCAAAAACGTTGCAAGTCGATCCTGGTAGAGAATTCATGGGACGTATGTCTGAAACCTTAGAACTACGTGGTACAAAAGTTCAACGCGGTGAGGCTGGTAACCACAGGGCACAAAGCTTCGTCGAGCGAGCAAATAGAACACTAGCTGAGAGATTGTTTGGATATCAATATGCACAGGAAACGGTACTCACTTCGGAAGGATCAGATGCGCGTAGTAGAGAATGGGTTTTGAGGCTTTCAGAGGTTATCAAAGCCATGAATAACGAAGTTACTCGGCTGACTGGGAAGGAGCCTTCGAATTCCATAGAGGCACAGCAAGTAAACATAAAGACTCCTACATATTCGCGGTCTGTTGGATTAGAAGAAGAACGTTTACAGTTTGATATTCCAGTTAGATATCTTTATGTACCTGGAGAGTTGGAAGGTGGAGCTAAGCGAGCAACTGATCCTGTGTGGAGCATACAGACATATGTTATTTCACGTTGTGCGATATCTTCGAACCAACCAGTTCTGTACTATTTGGGGGAAGATGCACCCAAGCGTGGATTTGTGCGTGAAGACCTACAAGTCGTACCGCCAGATACTGAACAATACCCCCAAAGGGGATTCTAAGATAGCAGCTCGCAAATAAAATCATCTAAGTCTTCCTCCTCTGGAATGGTGTTTTTATGTCCATAGGCTAGTGTATCAATCCCGTTTGCTGAAATCCATCGCTTACTATCGAAGGGCGATAGAGATATCTTATTCATATGCATACCATACATCATATGACCTTCGCTTCGAAGCATATCCATACCATGGCGGAATACTTTCTTATCTAGCAAGCACTCTTTGTATTGCTCATGACAAATACGATGTTTCACAACTGCCTTCTTGGTGCATTTAGCTTTCCTAATCTCTCCACCATCTACTTTCAATATTGAGTAGAGCTTAGATCGTAGTCCAACGTATTCGACAATGGGAGTACCTCCACATTCGTCTTTCATTTTACCAAGTGCCTTCTTATTGTTGATGATATACAACGGATGGTCTTTGCTGTAGTTGCTCGTATCGTATAGATGTTTGTTTATACCCATGTCTGCATATATGTCTTCAGTTTCGATGTGTAGTAGGAGACTGTCGGTGTCTGTGTAGAGTAAATTACAGCTGAGCTCGTTGTAGTAGAAGTCATACATCAGATATTTTGAGAGATCTAGAATCGACATTCCAACATATACTGGGCGGTCCAGCAGTAGCTTGCTTTTGTAGTTGTGTACAGCAGCTAGATCATTATCAAAGGTCGTTGAGTGAGCATAGCTAGGCTTATTCAAGAGACGCTGTAGTCTGATTCCTTCTGAAGATCGCACTAGTTGAATATCTACACGCTTACGCAGATTTTCCATTGTTTTACCAAATACGCTATTGTTCATCAGTTTGTAGAGTTCCTGCTCAAAAGTGCTCTTTGCTTGTTTTCGTAGCTCTGTATTCATTCGTATGTATGGCTCCATCCATGGGGATTGGTTGAATCGCAGTGCTCTGTGGATCTTATGGAGACGCATACCTAGAGATAGGTATAGTTGTAGGTTGCGGTAATGAAGAACATATCGCTCTTTATATCGGAGGTTAGGTATAAGCTTCTCCACTTTTAAGGATCCATTGCCTTTGTATAGTTTCTCAAATAGTTCGGTTTGATACTCTGATAACCAAGCACGATCCACTTGCATTCTTTCTGGAGCTAGCGGATAGCTGTTGTGTGCGTCGTGGAGTTCTCGATGATACTCAAGGTCAACTTCTAGGATGTAACCTTTATCTGAATCAATTGCGTGCTGGGTGATTTGTTCTTCTGTTGGTATGCACCACTCAAATCCTCCTGTTGGTAGATATTGACTCATAGCCCAGCCGTATAGGTTGTTAGCATCAAGATAGAGTGTATGGCTATTTGGCTTCTCTGGGTCAAAATCAGATACGCTTGGGTTGTTTGCTTTGGCACTACGCTGAGACACCATAGATATCCCACCGCGTAGACCTTTCTCAACAAATAGATGCATGTCATAGTCGGTTAATAGTTCAAGCTCCACACCTGTCTTCTTCAACAGCGCATCCCACGATAGACCGGGGCTCGTGTAGTAGTGAGCTGGATCCAAGCTATAGTTTTGCATACATGTCACGCGAAAACCCTCAAACACATCTGCTAGAAGAAGTACGTCGGTTTGAAGGTAAAGATCATGGTAGTCTCCCAATGTTTCACAACCAAATGTCTTCCAAACTTCTAGTGCGTGTTCATAGTCCTCGTCGGATACGTCCTCTAGTTATAGCTTACTATATAACGCTTCTTTTGGTGGAAGAAAAGTCTCTGTGAATCTCTCCCAAGAGTCCATGTACTCATATGGATAGACGCCTTTGCGCAGCAGCAGCTTGTTCTCATCTAGGTCATGTGTATACTTTGTAGTTTGTCGAAAGGTGTCTGGGGCTGCACTTGCTACCAGCTTATGAAGAGATGATGGTAGAAATTGAACGCTCTCTATGAACCGTAAGTTGCCAAGTGAGAATGAAATGTATTTCTCGATATTGTTTGGAATACAAGAGATATCACCCTCTGTCTTTGATATAGATTGCATCAATAGGTGAGAATCATATCCGCGCAAGTTATGGAATACAACTGGAATGGTAGGTGAGATACGCAATTTGAGGTTACAGACTCTGTGTGCGGCGCCTCGACTACTCGCCTGTGAATGATCACGTACTCTATCGCTACCAACTAAGGGCTTCTGGCAGATATGACAAATAGTTGACCTATTATAAGCTCTCTTGTTTTACCATGACATACATAGTGGCTTGGCAACTTGGGCTTTGATCTTTGCCTCCTCTTCTTGTATGCATAGTAGAAAGCGTTCGATAGTATCTGTACCTCTATATAGTACAGGTGGCTCGCTGTGGCCATCAGAACGTACAACTATGTAGCAAAATCCACAGGGAATATGTTCTTCCGTTTTTTGTGGGTCTTGGGCAGGTCCTTCGATCTTAGTTGTCAAAGCCTCAAGGTCGGCTGTTTGTGGACATTCTGAAATGAGACTATGTTGTTCTCCTTGGTAGGCATTTCAATGCGAATGGCTCTGTCGTCGACTCCGTTGCACTCTGGAATGTGATTTTCGAGAAGAGCTTTGGTAGTATATCCATGTAGACAACGCTCGCAGAAGTGCTTTCTCTCTTTATGCTTTGTTTGATCGAATAGGAGTTTGTTGAAGTTCTTGATCCAACAGTAGTGTTGAAGACCTCTATCTGGGTGCTCTATAAGCAATAGGTTAACTCGCTCCGAAAAGGTCTCCTTCGAGATATGATGTACGATCAAGCACTTTTCCTTTGGATCCCAACCATACACATTTATAGAGATCTTGTTTTGCTTCTTACACGTTTTATTTGTGAGATTGGCGTTGGTGAATCCACCCCATCAAAGTTCAACCCATCGTCTTCTTGGTACTTCGATGTCCTCTCGGGGTTTTGTTTGACTTTACACTTTGCGGCACGTAGCGACCAACGAAAACAACGGTTGTCTTTGTTCTGTACGTTGATCACGGCTTTCTTATTCGCGATTTCTGGAGGTAGTGGTAAATACGAACCTCCACGTAGTGGTTTATATCGGGCAATGTTCAACCATAGAATGTTGACTGTATCTATAACCCAGTTTGATCCTCGACTGATCCAATTCTCAATGTAGTTGTGGATCTGAGCATGTGCTTCTACTATTACCCCACAGATCTCAGCACTGTTGGTCAAAACGGCTTGCGAACTATGAAAAGTAGCTATCTGATATACTGAACCCTCAGGTTTGTCAAGCATGAGTGTTATGTTCAAAGCTAGCTGAAATTTAAGGTTATTAAGGTCTTGGAGATCTTCATTGAGCTTTTCGGTAGTCTGCATCGGCACACCAGCGAGGAAAGCAGCTGGGTCTGCTCCTAGATGATTACCATCTGGAATGTCCATCTTCCATCCTCGTAAATAGCCCCTAATGGCCCTCGGTGCTCGAACGAACTTAAGCATGGTATAATACCTTAATAACTGCACTCCTCTAATTGGGTGTCAAAATACAATAAGTGTACTATAGTAGTATATAAAGTGGTGGTTCTGGTGTATCACCTTCGTTCTCAGTTTTTTGTTACATTCTATGGCTCCCGACCCCAGACTTTGTAATACCAAATAACAACATCTATGGTACCCCAGAAGATAATGAGCTGGGATTTGGTATTACAAAGTTTAATAACTACGTTTTGTGGGGAGGGAGCCATATAATGTGACACAAAACTGAGAACGAAGGTACTGCACCAGAACCCCCACTTTATATACTACTTCTGCTGTTCTGCAGGTTCAGAGTACTAATAGATGAGTGTCTCAAATGTATGTTTATATTTGTCCCATATTATAAGTTGTATCCTGTCCACCTATGATGGAGCTATCACTATATTTCTCTACTCTTCTTTCTACCCTGCGGCTCTTTATCGCAGCTCGCTGATCGCGTCCATATTGGAATTGTTTGATTAAAGATTATTAACTGAATCTCTATTTAAAAGCTTTTACCCTCCTTCCCAAAACTGCAGTCTGCTCATTATATTACATAACTATAAAGGGAACTGTTGGAAGCCTTTAATTTCTTGAACCAAAACCTCGGCCGTGAGAGGATTCTTGTTTATACCTTGAGTTGAATATTTCTTCGCTCATCATAAATTATTCTGTGCTGAGTGTTTATTTCTCCGGGGTATTTCTGGCTTCGTGTTGGCGAGCTCTCGCAGTTCAGGAGTTCAGATGTCTTCAGACTTCGATAGAGGAGAGAAACCCATGACTGCTCAACCACAGCATATATAGATTTGCTAGTAAATCGCTATATTTCGCTATAAATCAGCTATTCAGTATACCTGTATAGTAACGTACAGAGGTCTCGATACGAGATCGGTAAACCAACCAAAAACACGGTCAAAATTATTCTAGTGTTGGCCTACAGATCACGGTGTTTGCACTGGTATGTATTATGACCGAGAGTAAAATGAAATGTGGCATAAAACCTACGAAACGTACCTCAAACAAGAATACCGTCCGATGGCGAAATCTATTAGCAGCGGCACGAGGTCGATTAATGCATAATTTAACGCATGCGCAGAAATTTTGTTGCACCGAACAAAAACGGCCTGCAGATTTCAACTCGGGCCTGCCACAGGCAGCCCGAGTAAAAATACAAACATGAATAGAGAAGGGATTAATGTTTCAAATAAAGAATTACTAGGTATTTACAGGAGCCCATTACCAGGAGCGTCCATATGTACTGTATCTCTTACCGAGCTGACAAGCTGGCGGATGAACACGTTTAGCTGACCACAGCGAATGATAATTTAAGAGAATAACTGAGTAAGCAATTAACTATGACAGACGAAACAGAGCTTCTAACGATTGAATCCTATCGAAAACTTTGGAAAAAGGAAATGTTACGGGAATTAAGGAAAGAATTCAAGAAAGAGGTAAATACACTTACCGAGCGACTTCAACTCGAGCTCGCGGCAATGAACAAGCGGCTTCAAAAGGTCGAAACCTCGCAGACCTCGTAGGCATTCATATCAGATAAATACGATGGACTGATATCGGTTACACAGACAGCTAAGAAGGAAATACAATCTCTACAGAGACCTTAAAGAACAAGAGCAGACAATTTCAAGCGCCCAAGAAGACATTTGTTACAACATGGCCTCCTTGGACGCTATTCAACAATACTCGAGACGTGACTCATTAGAAATCACCGGAATCCCAATTCTTCCTATCAATAATCCTAAGAAACTAGTAGCTGAATTAAGCTCGCTGCTAGAGGTCAAACTTGATGATAAATATATATTTATTTCACACAGATTGCCTGAGACCAAGAAAGTTAAAGATGGACTAATAGTGAAATTAGTCCGACGTGACTAGAGAGACGAAATATACAAGAATCGCTCAAAGCTTGCAGGGAAAAGTACAACCTGGCTTCCATCAGTACTCGAGGAAATTGGGAAAAGTATTCCCAAAGCTACCAAGATTCACATAAACGAATCTCTCAGTTCGTACCGTAAAATACTTTTCGGTAAAATACATGCATTTAAGACCGATAATAGGAAACACTTAGGATTTTTTTTTACAAATTACGGCAATACCTGAGTATGCAAATGCTAAATCAGCTCTATTATGAACCCATTTATCCTTATCTTAACTATGGATCTATGAGCTGGGGAAATACATACCCTACAAATCTAACAAATATATGTACTAAACAAAATAAAAGTATCCGAAGTATCTTTTTTGCCAATAACAGAGAATCCTCTAGTCCCTATTACAAACTTCTTAATATCCTAAATTTGAAAATGTTGTAAAGTTGAAAATTTGTACCTTAACACAAACTATATAATAACCCATCTAATATCTCCTCTGTATTTCATGATTTTTTAATGCCTATAACAAATGTACACAGCCATAATACCAGATATGCAGCAAACAATAACTTTAATCGCCCCAAAATTAGAACTAATATAGGAAAATATACATTTAAATATTCTGCCTCTAAAATATGGGAAACTAGAAGTAATCATAGATTATCAAAGTGCGTTCGACATATTTTTTTGTATGAGAACTAACGCCTCTCGGGTTTCAATTGTTTTCTCAACATTTGTAATACCACTCCAATTAGTGTTTTAAATAGTACATAGGAGTTAGTATAGAACACAATCAATCCTATTTAGATGTGTATAAACTACATCCCAGTTTTCATCACCAAGGCTGTCTCCATAATACTAAGTGTCAGTGATTGCACTCCAGTGTAGAACATAAAATATATGTGCATGTGCGTAAACTACACCTTCAGAGAATTCAAATTATTCTTCAAGTGAGACCATGGCTGGCTGCAGATTATTGACTGTCCATTGTTATTGCAGAATAATTTCTGATCATATTAGCGTACATAGCAACAAAGAGTACTTTAAATGTCCCTCACCTTGTTCTGATATTTAAGTTCCTTGACATATCCAAGTGTGGTTATATCCTGAATGCAGTGTTAATTATTTGCATAACCACGATGAAACCACCACGATGCACACATGTGTAGTATTTAAGGGCCCATTGACATATTTAAATCGGCCGTTGCAAGGGAAAGTTTGCAGCCTCATAAAACCCGTAAAATTAAAGAGTGGGCAATAATTATTGTCAAGGTGACACATAGGGTAAAGTCTTGTAGTCTGATGACGCCATCAAGTGACGTCATGATGACGTCATCAAAATCAGGAAATTTCTAAACTCTCCAAGGAATTTTCATCTACTAGTAATTTATGAATATTTTCCGAACCTACGAATTAAGGCGCATAAAACCGAGCATGCGTTTGCCATTACGACAAAAAATGAAGATTTTCCAACACTTTTAGTCCAATTTTAAGCTTTTTTGGCGAATGAAAAGCCATAACTTTGGCATTTATTGTCGGTTTCCAAAATCCATTCCCGAATTTTTGGAGAACGTGGTCAACAACATTTTAACGGGAAAACGTTTGGTGTTTAGTGAAAGGAATCGGAATCGGAAGTGGAGAAATTAACGCATGCGCAAAAGTGCCTGATTTGTGAAATAGTCGCAGAACTGTTGTTCCAGTAAAGTCTACAATAATAGGTAGTAGTATATCCGGAGTCAAAATGATACCACTTTTTTGTTGCACAACAAAACGAATGTTATGGAGGTCTTCGCCCTCCATAACATCCTCTTGTTGCACAACAAAAAGTGGTATCAGTTTTGACTCCGGATATACTACTGGGATCCTAAGGGTCTCTCGCAACATCCAAATTGTCCCTAGACATTCTTGCACCTAAAAATCCAAAAGTGCGGACCTATTAGAGATAACGTTAACATCTAGTATATCGACACCGATTGTGTGTTCTTCGCCCCGCGACATCGACGTTCGTATCTATTAAAGATATCATTAGCATATAGTATATCGACACCGCTTGTGTGTTCTTCGCCCCGCGACATCAACACACAAGGTAGAAGATGGTCACCCTAGAAGACCTAAGGACTCAAGCAAAGCAATTTGGGTTGCGAGGTACTTCGAGGTTCGACAAAACCAGGCTCGCCCAGACAATAGCTGAGGCTCGCGCTCTCGAATGGGAGAATAGAATCGAACGAGCCGATCGAACAGGCAGGTTTCCAGCTCTTCGAGGTGATCCCGAAGATCCCCACAAAAGAGCTCAACGTGCACGCAAAAGCCAACAGTTGAATGAGGAGGTTGCGGCAAGCCTAAGGGCAAAAGCTGTCGAAGAGAGGTCCATAGCGGATCCTCGAAGACGTTTGCCCCACAAACACCGAGCCTTCCGACGGTTCCTGCAAGAGCCTCGTAGTGAGCCACTTCCACGGAGTCTAGCTCGAGAGGCAGGTGCTATTCTCGACGAGAGAGATGGAATGCTCGAGGGAGTGGAGACAGGCCGCCGTACTATCCAGTGGCGCTTCTTCCAAGGTGTGGCAGGAGATTTAACCCCTAGGATCATGGAAAAGTTAGTTGCAAAGGTAACCACCAGCTTCTACCTGCGCTACAGCTACACCTATCGCATTCGCAATGTCAACGACGGGCGTGTGATGCTATTCTCCAAGACTGTCCCCGGCTCTCCATGGGTTAACATCCTAGGAGATGCAGAAGAGTGGGTGGTCGACAGGGAGCTATCTCGATTGAATCCCGACAACATCAATCGTCCAAATACCCAATGGGCCTTCGTGCGTTGGATCTACGTGGATGTCAAAGTCGTGATCGATCGTCAGCCTCTGTTGGGAACAGGCCCACTGCCCCAATGGCTTCGCCAGAAAAAAGGAATGCTTGCCCTCGATCGATATGGTGACAACCTATGTCTGTGGCGCTGCCTTGCCATGCACGAAGGAGCACGAGCAGATAGGTGTTGCGTCACAGCTCGAAGACTTGCCCAGGACTTCTATCGCCTGGCAGCGCCCACGCAAGACGTTCCTAGAACTTCCTTAGACCAGCTGGAGGAAGTCGAGTTGCACTTTGGAATCGGTATTCGGGTGTACGAACCTACGGAGGATGGCGCTTGGCATCTGACGCGACATGCACCCCACTACAAGCATACGATGACGATTGGGATATACGACGGACATGCCTTCTACATCAAGAACATCAACAAGATAGGGAGCATCTACGTATGCAACGATTGTAAGCAACGGTTCACAAAAGCCTCGAATCTTCAACGCCACGCAGATCGTTGTAGTCGTGGCGAAACGAATATTTTTTGCCCCGGAAAAGCAATCACAGTACCTCAGTCAGCATACGAAAAAGCCTTCTGGCCAGAGAGCGACTCTAACAAAGCCAGCAAAGCCGCTCTACGCTGGTTGAAACGCGAAGCCGAAAGACTCCAGAAGCACATTCATCACGCGGCTTGTGGACATGGTGGAGAACATTGGATCAAAGGAGCAGCGGTTGATGGCTACGAACCTCTTTCGAAAACCATCTTCCAATTCCATGGATGCTACTTCCACGGCTGCCCAAGATGCTTCCCTCGAGGTGGACGTCTGTACCGTAAGACCTGCGAAAGAACGGAGAGTCTACGCAAGGCAGGTTATGTAGTAGTGGAGGCTTGGGGTTGCTCCACGAAGAAGACAAACGAGCCGGTTCCAACTCCAACACAAACTGCTTATCCACATGCCATAGTTTATGATTTCGAAGCCTATCTCGATACAACGAAAGGAAGACAACCAACGGACCGATTGATCATCGAAAACGTCCATGTCCCAATATCAGTATCAATTGCCGACACGTACGATCGAACGCCAACCCACCTCTGTCGACGCGATCCAAAAGAACTTGTAGCCGCCTTCGTCGAAGAACTCCAACGAAGAGCAAAAGCAATCCGAGAAGTCGTTGCGGAACAGTTCTGCCCCAAGACACCTGAATTCTCCTTCGACACCCTATCGAAGGAACAACGGATGAGAATCGATGAATGGGTCAACCAAGTTCCCGTTCTAGGCTTCAACTCTGGCAGGTACGATCTCAATCTGATTAGGAACTACTTTGTCGAAACCATCGCCGACACCTGTAAGAAGGTCAGGGTCGCAAAGAAAGCCAACACCACTATGTTTCTCTTGACTCCCGAGTTCCGTTTCCTCGATGTGATGAACTACCTTGGACCTGGAACTTCCTACGAACGTTGGGTCGCTGCTTACGGATGTGAGTTGCAAAAGAGTTTCTTCCCATACGAGTGGTTTGACTTTCCCGACAAATTGGATCACGTTGGATTACCAGATTATCGAGAGTGGGGTTCGAAGTTGAAAGGTCAACACCTACTATCTAGGTCAGAGTTGGAAGACTGCAAGCGCACCTTTCGCGACAAAGGAATGGAGACCTTCGCAGATTGGTTGCGGTACTACAACAACCTAGACGTAGTCCCATTCCTAGAGGCACTCGAAAAGATGCGAGATTTCTACCACGAGAAGGGAGTAGACATGCTGAAAGACGCAGTGTCCATCCCAGTAGTCTCGCTACAGTTCCTGCTTCGAGGTAGTGTAGAACGGGGAGCTGAGATGTACGCTCCATGTGAGGAAGCCTACCACATGCTGAAAAGCGCTGTCGTAGGAGGTCCAAGCATAGTGTTCACCAGACGACACGAAGCAGGAGTGACTAAGATTCGTAGTCATCAGGGTGGAACCAAGGAGTGTCGCAAAGTGCTTGGATACGATGCCAATGCCCTATATCTTTCTACGATGGCATTCGAAATGCCTTGTGGAAAAGAAAAGGTTGTTCACTACGACGAGCCAGGTCCAGCCGCCGAAGAACTTGTCGAACGTCTACGTAGTGGAACGTGGTTTGGATATGCAGAGGTAGATATCGAGATACCAAAAGAATTGTGGAAGGAATTTGAGGAGATGCCCCCCTTCTTCTACAACAAGAAAATCCCCAAGGAAGCAATCTCTCCAGAAATGATAGCCTACCTCGCAAGGACAGGTAGAAAGCGAAGCGAGGAAAAGAAGCTAGTTGGGAGTCTCTCTGGAAAGAGGTTGCTACTCTATGAGCCTCTACTATGGTGGTATCTTGATCATGGAGCGGAGATCACTGCTGTCTACCGCACAATAGACTACGAACCCAAAAAAGTATTTGAATGGTTTGTGGACCAAGTCACCGAAGCACGACGTACAGGAGATGTAGACGAAAGTAAAGCCTTGCTAGCAGATGTGTTCAAGCTACTTGGAAATAGCGCCTATGGGAAATTGATCGAAGATTTGGGGCGCCAAACTAATGTCGCCTATACAAAAGACGAGAAGATTGTGGACAAAGCTTTGCGGAGTGCTTGGTTCGAAGACCTGGAAGAGATTGGCGAGGCATACGAACTCGAGAGTAGAAAGGCCCAGATCCGAATCAAACGCCCCTTCCAAGTAGGTATCGCTGTGTACCAGCTCGCAAAGCTGCGTATGCTCGAGTTCTACTACGACTTCCTCGATAAGTACATCGCCCGCGAGGATTTCGAGTACATACAGATGGACACAGACAGCGCCTACATTGCCATCTCTGGAAATAGCATCGATGAAGTCGTACGACCTAATCTACGTGAGGATTTCGCAGATTGCCGAAAGGATTGGTTAGCATGGGACAAGTGGAGCAGTCGCACACCAGGGCTCTTCAAGCTAGAATTTGAAGGACAGCGCGCCATTGCCCTATGCTCGAAAGCCTACTATGTCGATGTGGGTGGCAGCAAGAAATATTCCACCAAAGGTATGTCTAGGCGGCACAACGACGTTTCGTGGGCTCGATTCGAAGCAGCACTCCAGGGTAGTATTGACGTGGCGAAAAACCGAGGCTTCCTGCTACTGCCAGAAGGTATGGCAACCTACGAACAGTAGAAACTTGGGCTTTCAGCTTACTACGACAAAAGATACGTTCTGTCTGATGGTATCCACACTGAGCCAATAGAGTACGCTGTCTAGCGCTTGGATACGAACAGAACATCTTTCGGTGGTAGTTCCGTATCCCTAGGAACGACTTGTAGCTCTTCACGAACGAATCCACGTTTGGGTGCGTCCTTCTCCCCTTCTTGCTTCGCAAGGTAGTACAGCACAGGCTGTCCCGAAGATACTACACTTCGCGAAATAACATGTATCTGTAGACTCCACACGGGATCAGTAGCTCTACGTTTTTCACCCCCTTCCAATTCTCCTGGTGCGTAGAGATATCGAACTAAGACGTCGAATGGTAGGCGCTCTTCTCTCAAGCCAACAGTGCGCGAATATGTAGGAGTCTTTAGATCTACTTGTTGCGTCACTACAGAATTCGAAGGCTCTTTTCCTGTAAGTCGAGTCACCTCACTGTTCAGGGCTTTGATAACCATTGGTAAACGAACTACCCATTCTCTACTACGCGCATCCGATCCTTCCGAAGTAAGTACCATCTCTTGTGCATATTGATATCCAAACAATCTCTCAGCTAATGTTCTATTCGCTCGTTCGACGAAGCCTTGCGCTCTATGATTACCAGCCTCGCCTCGTTGAACTTTCGTACCATGTAGTTCTAGCGTTTCAGACATACGCCCCATGAATTCTCTACCAGGGTCTACTTGCAACGTCTTTGGCCATTCGAGTGGACTACGCTTGTAGATTCGTTCGAATGCAGCAGCAACTTCACCACTATCTTTAGATGCTAAAGGTTCGGCTTCTTTGTATCGAGAAGCTACATCGATTACTACTAAAGCGTACTTGTATAGCTTTCGTCCACGCCCAGGTCGATCGTGTGGTAAGAATATTAAATCAGCATGGTGGACTTCATTCGGTTTCGATACAGTCCAATGCGGGCGTGGAATGTGTTTCGGTGGTGGTAGATATACTTGCCATATAGATTGCTTTTCCAACCAACTCCTAGCTACGTCTTCCGATACTTTCGCTGCTACCGATAGCTTGTCAATTGCAGCGTGACCTTTCCAATAGCCCATAGGACCATAGAAGATATTCGCAAGTTTAGCATCCATCATGTATCTATGCATTCTAACCTTCAACAGACGAAAAAAAAAGAATGAGAACCCATTCGTTGTAGGCCTCGCGTTCAAGACCTTCCTGATCTCGTGCGAAGTCGTATAATCTTTGACGTTCCATTCTATAGGCCACCATTTCGGATTCTTGTTTTTCAATGGCTCCATCGTGTCTCTCTCGTTCTACATCGACGTCGTCCTTTCCAATCATTCTAGCTAGTATACCACCACCAGTAAATGCCGTCGCATTCAAACCAGCTCCGAAAACTGTCATAGCGATTGCTGCCGCCATTACGGTACGATCTTTTGTTTCTCGAGATACTGCTTCGCGTACAAGCTACCAACTATCACGGCAGTCCACTTTGCGTAATTTACTAGGGAAGAAGAAGGATCGCTAAGCATGGATTCCTTGGTAGTCTTTTTTACGATCCACCCAATACCAGCAGCGAGTCCTACAATTATAGATGCATCGGTTGCCGTCTTCATCAATTCTTTATCCATCTTAACATATATAGTATAGTCTCTAGTCTTTAAGTGTTACTCCATGTCTGGTACCGTTGGCTTTACCGGAGCTGCAGGTCGTGTCGTGCTAACGTCGGCAACACGATTGTTGGCGTCTACGTATTTTTTGTATGTATAGTACGTGCCAACCAATGCAGCACCTGTACCGAGGGCTGCAAGAGTAGTGTTAGTAGAGAACCAACTTCCTTCTACGTCGGTTTTTTCAGACGGTTCGTTTTCGCGTTCTATCTCCATTCTTTGAGCTTCTTTTGCACGGGCAGTGACCTTTTCCCAAGCCAATTTTCCTGCTGCAACGCGCTTTGGATCTTTTCCTTTCTTAGTCGGTACGGTCGTCGGTGGATCCGCAGTTATCTGATCCGTTTGTCCTTCCATCCTGATTCGGTATAGTAGGTACTTGCGAAGGTTCAATAGGGGTACTAGGAACGACTATATGATCAGCTACGTGGAACAAGGCACTAGCTAGAGCCACGAATCGACCTGCTTTGAGTGATAATAGACCGGCCGCAGCGGATATCTCGTTGCGAACTAGGTGGTCTTCTTGTAGGTCCTTAATCAGTGCTTGTTGGTCATCTAGTGGAACTACGTATGCGACTGCGCGGGTAGCTAGACGTAGTGCTCCATCTACTAGGCATCCCGTTATTTGCTTCGCTACTACGGCCTGGTACCTACTATGCAAAAGTTTTACGTCCTTCTCAGACAGTTTAGATATATATACTATTGAGAAATTCCGTCCTAGGTATTCTTTTGTCGTACCCACCGCAGCTAGAATCGTAAGTGCTTCCCGACAAGCTTCGACGCCCTCCAATTTGGTTGGGTGTTCCAGTACAACTGGAGGACAAATAATAGCGCACTCGTCAAGCAGTTCATTCATGTATTCAGCCATCGTGATATGTTATAGGTGCGGGTAGCTCTTAGACTACCTCGAAAGGATGGCGTAGACAGAAGCACATGCGAGCGAACTTATGAGATCCAAGTATCGTTCGTAACTCTTTACATTCTTGCGAGCCTCCATAATCCTCAAATATCCTTTTGCCATCTACGGCCGATGCCGTATGAAATGCTACGACGATAGCTACGTTCTCGCGGAAGGGTTTACATATGCTCGTTAATTGTTGGGACAGCACCCAAATAGAAAGCCCTATATGTCGTGCAGAAAATGCTAAGTCTACTAGCTTGTCAGTTCGTTTCTTGACGTCCTTCGATGCGGCGAAATCATCGAGAATCATGCAATAGAGTATTGGTACCTGACCAAAATGTTGCGCAAATATTTAACGTAGCATCGATGGCATCCTGCGGTGGTGACATGACGAAGAAACGAGGATCTCGATTTGCGAATCCGCGATAGGTTTTATTGTGGGAATATGTAGGACAAATCAGTACTATGTAATCGAACTTGCCACGAAATGATCCACGAAGTTGTTCTATGAGAAACGCAGTTTTCCCACAATTCGTTGGACCGACTATGAGTGCGTTGAACGGAACGTGCTCTACGAGAGAATCCATCAGTATGTTATACTCTGCAGAGATCTGTTCAATACCTTAAGCTGAGCATCTGCGAGAACATAGTTGTGCATGTTCACGTTTCCACTTCCTCCTGCAATTCTATGTATGCGAATGTCGATATCTTTTCCACTGCCAGTTTGTGCCATTCCATCACCATGAACTGTGGAATCCTTTGCCGTGCGACAATCGACTAGAATGGCGAACCTATTGTTGTAAAACTTCGTTGGAGTCATGGAAGTATTGGACGTAGCAAACCATCCTTTTGCAGCCTCCCAGAAATCTGGGGGAAGCATACCGCTTGGAAAGAATCTGTTGGGAATCCCGTTGACATCTACTTCTATCTTCAAAATATCAGGATTCGAGAATGATTCGCTATCACGCATACCAGCAGTGTGTGGATCTACGAATAGTAGAAGTAGTCCAGCAAAGGATCGTCGTGGAACATTGATGTTCTGAGATATCAAAGCATCGGATGCTTTAGCGATAGGTACAGTCTTGAAGGAAACGGCGTGGTCGTATAGAAATGCAGTACCTATTTCGTATTTGTGAAGTGCACTACTAGCCAGAGTTTCGTCCTTGATTGCTTCGTATTCTAGTTGGATGTTGGTAAGTTGGTACGTACCTATCTTTGTCGTATCCGATCCAACTACGACATCGATGGCATGCGCTAGAGTCAACTCGAATGAAATAGTATCTTCTAGGGCATGTGGATATAGAACTCCATGTTGTGTCAGAATATCGACATCTAATGGAATTCTATATTTGGAACCGTGTGCAGCTAGGAGCGCGTTGTCTGCAGCAACCGAAGTACCTTTATCGCCAGCCTTAGATCGTAGCTTGTTTACGTTCTCTGATTGGATGCCTTGTTGTATTCTCGATTCTCTCTCTTGCGTGGATAGATATACGTCGGAATATGTTTGTAGGAGATCTGACCTGGCAACGTCTTCTACTATTTCAGCCCCCATCTTACAAACTCGATGTATAACCAAGCAACGTCCAACGTTCGAAACGACTCTGTTGTTCACATGTCCACCAGATAATACGATGTCGCCCAATAGCGCTAAGCTACCAGGTACTAGTACTATGCCTTCACCTAGCGTTGGAACTTCTACGTATAGAGTCTCACCTGGATTGGCAGATGATGGAGTGAAAGTTTTCCTATACAAGGTTCGTTGAGATTTGAGTGCAAGAGGCTCTCTTTGCGCCTTTGCAGGAATCAACTTTGATGATATCATGTTGAATATACATAGATACATAGTTATGTTTAACATGGAAGGTGAGATCGATGTCGATGCGGGTCGTAAGGATGCAGCTGATAGACAACGAAATGAAGATGATCGACAACGAAATGAAGATGATCGACAACGACGAGAAGAAGAAGAAAACCGACGACGACAAAAGGAGGAAGACCGAAGATACTTGGCTAGTATAGTGGATGAGGATAGGCAAGATGAAGCTGGTGGTAGTGAAATGATTCCCATGGACGATATTCACGACTACGCCCTAGAAGGTGATGACCCGCTTCGAGGATTCGAATTCGAACAAACCCTTCAAGATTCGGCAAAGAAAATGATGGTTGACATGGTAAAGGGACAATATCCGGATGCGGGTGTTCGACATAGTATCGAAATCTACTTAGTAGACGAACAAATCAAAGTTCGCGAACTTGGCAGCAAAGGACCACCTATACGTCTATTCACCGGTGATGATAAAGATAAGAAATTACACGTTAGGATTCGAAGCTCTCTCAAAGATGCCTTAGGTCCAAATGCTGAAGAAGCCGCCAATGAAAGAATATTCGCACAACAACAATTCGACGAACGGGCAGCAAATAATGAATCTATTCTGGGGGACTCTGAATCAACCGACGCTCAGAAAGAAGTAGCTAAGGAGGAGTTAATGTCCATCCAAAGGGCAAGAGAATCCCTTGAACGTCAAGAAGAAGCCATACTAGAACGTACATCGCTACGTGAAAGGATCAAATACATTTTCAGAAAGTATGGAATGACTGTTCTTGCAGTGGTAACTTCTATTGGTGCTATCGTTAGTACAATAGTTTCCCTGCTATCGAGATCCGTACCGAAACCAGTAAAGGCTGGTATCGATAAAGCAGCGGATGCAGTAAAGAAGGGATTGAAAACGACTGGTGGGTTGTTAAAAGAAATGGGAAAGAAACTTGGACAGATCCTACCTGGAATGATTGGATCGATTGCGAGTTTCATATTTACTATGGCTGGTAAAGCCTTGGGAGTACTAGCAGAGAACGTTTGGTTATTCATCGTAGCAATAGTGGTGATCACTATAGAGCAATACAAACGACGTTAACGAAATAGGGTCCATGCAATTCCAGCTCCTGCAATATATACTATCGCTAGGTTGGTCTCGTGTTGTGGAGTAGGACTACGTAGAACTCGTTGTGGTAATTGTTGTAGAGTAGGATGTGGTAATTGTTGCGTTGCGCTATGTGGTAATTGTTTCTTTTGTTTCTTCCCTTCCATATCTGGTGGTAATTTGGGTTTGCGAACGTCTCTATTAATGTCGTTTACACCTAATACCATATCTTTCGTGGCGTTCGGGATTGGATTTCTATAACCATCCTTCTTGCCGAGGTAGTACTCAAGATTGCTTGGTAGTAATCGCACGCCTATGGCTATTGCTAGATCTAGTCTCTTGTGTGTGTGTAGTATGGCTGTAAGATAGTTCTTATAGCTCACCACTAAATCGTTTTCGAGAATAGCGCCTTCGACTAAGCTCTTGAACTTTTCTTTGACGTTGAAGCTATCTACGATGGATTCGTTAAGATCGTTTTGAGCGCCTAGAATACAGTATCCAAAAGCCTCAACAGATCGATTCAATCTACCTAACCCAGCATTCGTCAAACCTCTACCGATTGGTGGCGTAAACCAATTGTATTGTTTACCATTGTTATTGCTAATGTACGATAAAGGAAACTGATAGTCCGTACGACTCTCCTCAGGAAACTTGAAGTCACCACCAGGCCACTTCGCAGAGTACGAAGTATTATGTGCGTACTTCTCTGTATAGTTCACCATTCTTCCATGAGAGTTTACGTAGACGACTCCTAAGCCATCCCACCGAAAGTCTGGCGTTCGAGATATACCGAATTCGATGCACAATTTCTCAAGGACTGATTTGCTATAGAGATTGTCGAGTTGCTTGAAAGCACGGTTACCAGGTAGAGGAGCTCCAAGTTCGTGTAGAATTCTTCGTATCGTGAAATATACGTGGAATCGTAGGAACCCTTGGACAACTGGTGGATATGTTTTGAAAGTGGGGTCAAACAACGACACTCCGCATCAAGAAGTTGCACACCACGTTGCAAAATTAAGTTGTTGAGGCCAGTATTTGAAATCCGGACCTGATAACCATCTACGAGACTCATTTGCTGTCGTATGCTTTACAACGATCTCCTTGAATATATTTGGAACGCCTGCTTCGAACTTCTTCGTAGGTGTGACGTATATCCATAACTTGGTGAGATCTATATCTTGTGCCGGCTCGGTAAAAGGAACTGCTCGAATAGGATATTTCGCACTCTTATCTAGTGTCAACGTAGATGGGAAACCATCAACCATTCCCTGCAATGCGTCATCGATGCGTTTTTGAGTGCCTGCAGGTAACTTTGAGACATCATCGCCGTAAACGACATAGCTAGAATCTCCATCTCGAAACCAAATACTCGTCGAATATTTGTTTGGACCGTTCACTTCCGTAGAGGCATAGAACTTGTGAAGATCCGTATGTGGGTATCGTTTCTCGAACTTCGCTAATAGATCTGCATTCAACGTTGCTATCTTATCGTTTTCTTCTATCCAATCGTGTTTGGAAAGACCTTCGTGTTCCCGCGCGAATAGTACGCTCTCGTAAACTGACTTACCACCAAGTGCTGTGTCGAGAGCCTTACCAGTGCGACCGAGCCACCCCATCAATTTACCACCTCCCGTCTTAGTAGAAGGACCTTCCTCCGTGAACACGCGATGAGACATTCCTCGATCGATGAAATTAACATTATCGGAAGTAGATTCGAACCAACCAAGTACGGCATTAGGAAATAGATACTTGAACTGTTGCCATGCATCTGCCATGTTGAAGCTATACGCATATATAGTTATACCTTCAATACATAAGATGGTTCTCTTATATATCACCACAACATTGGCCGACCATACTGTCTACTTCGACAACCCTATTCTCATACAGAACGTTTCACTAGTCGAGGTCACTATTGAGAATAGTTGGTGGAACCTAGCGGAGAATGCTACCTTCTGGTGGTCTACCGAAGGTATAGGGTTTCCGTACGACGTTCCTAAGGGAAACCACACTATGGCGAGCCTTCGACAATTCCTTGCGCCTGCAGTTAGTGCTGACATCATAAAAATCGAGAAACCCCATCATAGGAGGGCTTGGAACCTAGAAGTCAAGCAATCGATTCCACTTAGTGGAAATCTCTGCAAACTGCTGGGTATTAATAAAGATGGGATCGGTACGCGACTAAAAGTAGGTGTGCACGAAGTGTCCATCCAAGATGAAATCGACATAGCGTATATCTGCTGCGACGTGGTGGATTCCAGATTCTCGATTCAAGAGGGAAAACAATCTAAAGTCCTAAGTAGAATACACATCCGAGGCGATAGATTTGCGAAAGCGACGTATGCCTCACTACAACCTCTAGCTGTCAAAGCTCTAGGGACAATGCGAAGCAGTCTTCGTCTGACAGTTCGCGATGAGAAAGGCAATCTAATAGACTTCCAGGGTCGACCTATACTGTACGTGTTGAAGCTTGAGTAAGTTATATGTATAACGTTACAATGGAAGGCGATTCGATTCAACCGTTTCCCTCAGCACCGAATATCTATCCACCGATTGCTAGTGACACTGGAAAGAACTTTAGACTGCAAACGATCCGAGACACGCTTTCGGACATCGAAGTTCAAGAAAGACACTACGAAGGTGTGCGCAAGAAATATGCACGTTCTCAAGGAATAGTTCATGGTATCGCAGTGGCAACGGGAGGTCTATCTGTGATCTTATCTGGATCTGGATTGGGCGTAGCGTTGACTGGGGTTGGAATAGTGATTGGTCTACCACTTGGAGTCGTTGGTGGACTATGTGGATTGATTTCAGCATCTACTACCATCGGAGCCAAGAAGTTAGGAATAAAGGTTTCCAAACATGAAAGGACGACTATGTTGGCAAAGGCGAAAATCAATACGATTCGCGATCTAGTATCGAAGGCCCTACGCGATGAAAATATATCCGACTCCGAATACAGTCTCATCCTGGCTGAAGCAGGTAAATATGAGATCATGAAGTCTGAAATTCGTCGCGAGACTTCCATAGGTGAAAAAAGTCCGGATCGGGTTCGAGCCGAACTCAAGCAAGAAGTGCAAAAGGAAATGCGAGAAAAGCTTGGCAGCTTAGTGGGGTAAGAATCGATATTTCCTACGAAAGAAACGAACGTGGATCTCATTTTCACTTCGCTAAGTCCTACTGCTAGTTAGACCATGCTTAGTGTAGATTGGTTCGAAGTGGGAATGGTAAGAAAACAACTCCTTGACAAAACGCTTGACCGAACCTCCAAATACGTCACATCGTTTAATGACCTCGTTAAGAGACATAGACGATCCTAAACGCCGTAGCACCTCGTACCTCGCTCCAACAACTTTCGTCTTAAGTACCGATTTGGTGCCTATATTGTTTTCTATCGCTGTAGTAACAACCTCGTGGACTATTTGTTGAACGTCCATAGGTACTCCTTGAGGATCGAGTTTAAGGAAAGTCGTTGCAATGTGGGGAACTATGCACTCGGCATCCAAGTCCATATCAATCTTATCGTCGCTATACAGAGAACGTATAAAGACCTCTCCGCTACAGATGCTTTTGTCGTTTAGTTGCATGAAGCGAGCAACCTCGCCTCTAGATCGCACAAACCCGCATTGCACGCATGCCTGGTAGAGTAGAGAAGCTAAAATAGTTCTCTTAGCGCGACTACGCTTGATACAAACTTTCTTCACTTGGATAAAGGCGTCGGCTACGATTCCTAACGTGTTCGTAGGGAACGATAGGCCGTGGCTTTGTTTATAAATAGTGTTGTAGGCTTGTAGTTCTCGTAGGATCGTTCGTCGTTGCAGGTCTGCGTCATCGCTTTGCTCTGGTTTTGCGCGGTCTAGATCATTTTGATACTGAAATCTATCCGGACCTACCATACGCAGTCGAGTAGCAGCAACGTCGATCTTCGTTTCTTCGCATGGTTCGGCCTCGGAAACAAAACCACATGTGGGACACACGAATTCCGTTCCTTGTATTTCCAAGGGGCAGAGACAATCAGAACATGTTTCACTGGTGTCGATTCGCAATTGTGGTTCAATATGCAGGCTTCTACAAATTCCAGAACCAAACAATCTGACGAGCTCGTCCATGATACGCCATAGATGTCATCCGTTCAATAGGAAAAAAAGAAAGAAAAAAAGAAAGGAAGAATGAAGAGGGGTCACGCAACGACCTTTCTTCATTCTTCTTTCCTTTCTCATGTGGTGATTCCTAATCTTCCTTCTCGCGGCTCCTCAAGGCAGTCAACACCTCGTCGAACGCACGGCCGAGAGCCCCGTCCAAACCTTCCTCTGGTTCCATCACTCTTGGTTCCGCGGTCAATGCTACCGTAAGAGCCTCGTCGAAACCTTCCTCTGGTTCCATCTCTCTTGGTTCCGCGGTCAATGCTACCGTAAGAGCCTCGTCGAAACCTTCCTCCGGTTCCACCACGTTTGGGTCTGCAAGTTTCGCCTGCTCCTTAGCACGTTTTATATCGAGGTTCTTCTTATTGAGAATGAGACGACGTTGAGGTGCTCCGCATACTGAGCAAAGCTCGGAACTCGTGCGACATCCTTTACCGCACTTCGAGCATGGCACGAATGGGGCACCGCCTTTCACTATCTGGAAGTTGTGCTGGGCACAGTACTTCGATGTCTTCGAAATCTTCTTTGGGCATTTCGTGTCCTTTCCTCGCATCAACCAATCACAAGTTACTATCTCAGTCATTGCGACGTCTATGTTTGGGTTCTTCGGCTTGTTCGATCTGTATGGTATTAATGCGTACTAAGATGACAACGAACGCTAATATCGTGAAATAGAGAATATATACTAATACCATTTGGTGGTGACATACAGTATGCTAATCACTCCTCTAACAGATACTCAAATTTGGATTTTTAGGTGCAAGAATGTCTAGGGACAATTTGGATGTTGCGAGAGACCCTTAGGACCCCAGTAGTATATCCGGAGTCAAAACTGATACCACTTTTTGTTGTGCAACAAGAGGATGTTATGGAGGACGAAGACCTCCATAACATTCGTTTTGTTGTGCAACAAAAAAGTGGTATCATTTTGACTCCGGATATACTACTTAGGTCGAACAGGATGTGCATTTTCTCCTATTTCATTCGACAATGGCCAGTTTTGGGGTTTGGCTGAATACTCCAGTCTGCAATGAGCTAGCCAGTAGAAATCAAGCTAAATCAATTAGACCGAGATTCGACAACTTTCACTTGAAGTTGAATCTCGTGGCGTTCACAACAGTTTGTTTTCCGACATCAAACATACTCTTTTTAAGAATGAAAACTGACCTGTTTTTTAATTGGTTGCACTGAGGTGCTATCACAACTTCACCAGGTACCCGAAAGCATTATCTGGAAAGAAAAGTGTGCATGTTTGTGGAAGATTTGAGTTGAAAACCTGCCGGTCGGAAATCACTTGACTTCTTGAGTGGCCGTACTTTTCTTCGTGTTTTTAGAAGCCATTTTCTAGCTGGAAGCAGCCATTTCAGCTTCTATATATTTGACAACTATAGATACTATTTACAAGATGTTCTTTCAATCTATCAACAGCGGGAAGAGCTCGGCTACATCTGAGAATCCAATTTTGGATTCTCAGATGTAGTTTGCTTTTAGTTTGCTTTCCCATTCATCGGCAATTTCCTGCCGTACGCTTGTCGTTACTTTTTTGTTCGGTACAAAATATTAATTATTTCCCTTTATCTACATGTAGGTTCAAGTACAGTTAGGCGCCTTTCGAGTCCTTAACGATTCCTTCAAAATTATCGGATTGAGTTTCTTGTCAAGTATTTCTTTCACACGATAAACCAAGCTTTTCGTTTTCCAGCGACATTCGCGCCCGCCACGGCTTGCTTCGACCTTCGTTCATTCATGAAAACCTTTCAGGTAAACCACGTGTGAGAGATTACCGGAAATATCCGCGCGTACGGGCGAAAATACGTCACATTGACCTTAGTTAGAAACTCGTGTAAGACACAGTGAAAGAGCTTCGAGCTAGAGCTCGAGTTCGTAGTTCGTACAACGCGAAATAAAGTTGTGTTTAGAACTAAACTTCACATTGGCGGTAGTGGCTGGGATTCGTGCTCAAACTGTGAGAGTAAGTGGGATAATTTCGAGTTATTCAGTGGATTTTGGCGAGAAATATGTCTGAAAAAGCCAGCGACAAGAATTTTTAGACTTGATAAAACACGTGCTGTGATTGTTTTAAACGGGTTCAAAAACGCTTTAAGAATGCAATGAAAGAAAGACGCACATCTCAAGAGAATGACATAAAGAAAATAATTTTTAGTAGGATGAAATTTTATATAAAGTTTCATCCTTATTAGAAATTCACTGATAAAGGCCCAAAATTTGCTGCGAGTTTATTAAACGACTTCAAAAACATTCACAATGTAAAGAGGGTAAAGAGACCTTTTTCAGTTATTTTGGCGATACGACTTATTTTGGCCGAGAAAATCCAAGCTAAAAGTTTATGTAAATTTTATCAGGTATAAAATGTCTTCACAGTCATTGATTTCCTTTGTTTTTGCTTCATTAATTATTCACGAGTTTTTGGAGTACTGTTTAAATCACGAACAGCAGTGTTTTATCAAGTTTAAAAATTCAAGGGCGAAGCCCGAGAATTTTTAGACTTGATAAAACACGTGCTGTGAGTGTTTTAAACGGCTTCAAAAACGCTTTAAGAATGCAATGAAAGAAAGACGCACATCTCAAGGGAATGGTTACTTAATGAACCATTGAACCTTTGTATTCACAACGCCATGCAAAATATTCGAGTAATCACCGCCTGCAATTACGAACATCTCAAGGGAATGACATGAAGAAATTACCATACTATGATGTTTGAAGCGGCGTTTCGCAATCCAAGAAGAATCTGCACTTGAAGGATTTGGTGTCGTGGTTTACCTCGATAAAGTTCAAGACTTGGAAAGCGACGTGACTGACATGACGGCAGACTCTAAATTTTTGACTCCGGCACAAAATATGTAAGTTTATGAACGTTTTTATAATTTTACGGCTTTGAGTTTGGTTTAATAATGGGAACTAAACAGTGGCTCGGTAAACAAGTAATGGTAGTTGGATAACTTCATTTGAAAAATATTATCTGTGTATCTCGGTAGTCTGCTGTAAATTTAGTGCAAAAATGATTATCTAGGTACCTTATGTTCCGTGTACTTTTTGCTATCTTTGGGTCTTTATCAGTGAATTCTTAATTGGATGAAACTTTATATAAAATTTCATGTTCATTAATATTCTTTATATAAAAAGTTCATCCCAATTACAGAATTCAAATCCCTCCGCGGGCCTTTTAGAATGATGAGATTTTATCAGGTATAAAGGAGCATGCACGTGACTGATTTGCTTCATCTGATTGGACAAAATGCTCATTAATTATTCATGAGTTTTGAATTATTTTTAAATGTGGAAAGGAAAAGGAGGAGCGTTGCTTTGATAATAATTCATTAAATTCATCTTGAATATAGTAGTTGCTATTATTAGTAGTGTAAAATTGCTGATCGGGGTCAATGTCAAACGTTCTCTTCGTATAATGGTCAGAAAATGGGTCACTATCAGAACTCAGAACTAGGTGAATCATTATTGTTGATTTCATTGTTACTTATCTTCGACAGTCCATTATGTGCTGAGCTTCTGCAGGTCAGCAATAGTAGTAATTGTGATGATAGAGGAGTCATCAGTCTCCCTCAGGTGTACTTTACTTCCCCTTGCCCAACAATACTTGTCAGTAAACGCTCCGACTCTGGAAAGTCACTTGGGAAACCGTCAACAACACTATTTGATGGCGCGATGACCTGGAACCTAATGCCGCGCTCGAAACAGCCGTGACTCAAATGCATCCGCATGATCCCCATACATCATAATCTCTTGGACGTTGTCTTGTTGCGGAATTCGAAAGAAAGGGCATAGGATATGTTGCTTTAGTTTGGTAAACTGCCTTCTTTGCATATATGAGCCTAATGCGCCACCAATTTGATTAGAAATTATAATTAAATCAGCTTTTAATTGATATTAATCTATTACATTCCCTATCTAATTTTCAGAGAGGAAATCGAGATCATTCAAAGGAAGAGTTTTATTTTATCAAGTTTCATAGCATTTTCGTTTACAACAAGACTACTGGCACCTCTAATATCGATTATCGCTCTGGTTTACTCTGGAGTTCATCTTTCCGCTTCAAGCATTTTCACCCTGACTACGATTTTAGATATTATGACTACTGCAATTTGTGTAAAACTCTGCGCAGAATTTTACGTTGTCTCAGAATCAAAAGTTGCAGTTGATAGAGTTGAACGTTTTTTGTGGACACCATCAGAAACACATTCGTCTCACCATGGGGATGAAGAAAGGAATGGAAAAATAATCTTCAGTAACAGCGGTAGTGTTAAACGTTCGAAACGTATTATCTGGAAATGGAGGGAACATTTTCCCGGAACAACAACATCACCAAATAGAGTTAAGAAGATGGAAACTGGCACCCATGTACGAACCGTGATGGAACCACACCTAACACTAACTGATGTATCAGCCGGTTGGAGTAAAGAAGATGATCAGTGCACTTTACATGGGATCTCTCTTAGAACAACGGGAAGCCAGCTTGTCATTATCACTGGAGCTGTTGGTAGTGGTAAGTCATCATTGCTTATGGCAATTCAAAACGAAATTCCCGTTAAATCAGGGCAAATTTCTGTTCACGGTAAAGTTGCTTATGTAAGTCAAATCGCATGGGTGTTCTCCGGGACTGTCAGAGAAAATATCCTCTTTGGAAAATATTTTAATGAAAAAAGGTACAAGGAGGTTCTGGAAGCGTGCGATCTTCAAGAAGATATGAGACACCTTGCAAAAGGAGACTTAAGTATGATCGGAGAACGCGGGGTGAGCCTAAGTGGTGGTCAGCGGGCACGTGTAAGTCTAGCACGCGCAGTGTACTCCGATGCTGACATTTTCTTATTGGATGACCCTCTGAGTGCTGTAGACGCAAAGGTTGGTCAACACATCTTTGACAAGTGTATCTGTGGAGAGTTATCTGGTCACCTAAGGATACTAGCCACACACCAACTGCAACATCTTCATCGAGCTGACAAAATTGTAGTTCTGAGGAAAGGTCGTGTTGTTGGTGAAGGATCATATAAAGATCTTATGACAAATGGCAAACTCAGCGAAGTAGTTTCCGAAATTGTCGAAGCAGTGAAACTTCACAACACAAAAGAGCAAAGGCTTGAAAGATCAGGATATCGTTCAAACGTTCCCGAGAGAGGAGAGAGTGGTAGCCGTGATATGATGGAAGAGGATGAGGATCGAATGGTGGGTACAATCACATGGCGTCTATACTGGGACTACCTTAGAGCTGGTGTGCCTGCTGTGCTGATCATTTGCCTCTTTGTACTGTTCCTCGTGATGGAAGGTGAGAACAGTTTGAATGTAGTAACTATTGTTAAAATGGCCGATTGCTAATTTGTGATATACATTTTGAGAAAACACTCCTTCACTGAAAGTAGCTATAGATACCCAGATACCCTCAATTTTAGGTAAGGAGAAAAACGTTTAAAAAAATACCATTGATATTATGCTAGTCGAATTATGCCTTGTATCATTAAGGTGAATGCTTTATGGTTTAGTTTCACTACTAGCCCCAAATTGGTGGTTGTCACGTGTGGCAATGATGTCACACAACGAACAGAAGAGTGATACAATACTTGGCATCTACGGAGCATTAACAGCAGCTGCCTTTGTGTTGTCCCTATTGAGCATTGGTCTGTTCTTCTTCTCTATTGTTAAGTCGTCAGAAAATCTCCACGATAAAATGACGGTAGCTGTTATCAAGTCGCCTGTGCTGTTCTTTGACACCAATCCAGCGGGACGTATAATGAACCGCTTCTCAAAAGACACAGGCACCATGGATGACTTCATACCCATTGCAATGACTTCATCTCTTTTGTATTGTTTAAATTTCGCCGGCGTTGTCATTCTCTCAGCTGTGGCGAATGTCTGGTTGCTTATTGCAATCATTCCCCTGGTAATGGTGTTTGCATACCTTGGAAAATACTACCTTAAGACTGGTCGTGAGCTGAAGAGATTGGAAGCGATTAGCTGCAGTTCTGTGTATGCGCACATGGTCGACACCATCACAGGGTTGGAAATCATAAGATCCTCGAATATGGAAGCCAATTTCTTTGATAAGCACATAAGGTAAGACCTTTAGTTATTAGTATTAATATGCCCGGTAATATATTTTTATTGTCATAATTTCATTTCGAATTAGAGCATCGTAACATTTTTGGTGGCTTTCGAAAGAGACGCCTTAGCGTGTCTATAAGCCCATTTTGTGTCATTAAAATCGATTATACATAAAGTAAATGGGAAGACATGTTGGATGGCAGGAGTAATGAAATTTGTTTAATCATGTGAAAAATTAAATCTCAAAGGAATGACATTCTATTGTTCCTGCCATCCAACATGGCTGCCATCACGTGATGGTACAAACCCTCTATCGTAAATTATGTCTTGATTTCAATGTTGTGTCTATGTGTTATAAATACAATAACCTATTTGTGGCGTCGAAATATGCCCTGATTTTTCATCCGCGGACATCATCTGATCCGAGAAGAGAACAGTTCCGAGAGCGAAGCTCGAGGGGAACTGTAAGCTTCGAGGATCAGATAATGTCCAAGGACAAATATCAGGGCATTTTCGACGCCACAATGTAGGTTATTGGTACTATCATTCTTCAAATATTTTCTTTGATGCTCGCTTATAAATACGCTCACAGGGGGTGTATTCGCTGATATTTCCCGCTCGCGGAGAGAAAATATCCGGTCACGTGACGCATTTTACCAATTACGCGCGAGAGAAAATATTTTTGATGGGTTATAAAGGTTTCTATTTTCCATATCTTTAAAACTGCTTATTAATAATGGTCAAGGTAAGATAACTCTGTAAAACTCGAGTCTATCATTTACAAGCAAGGTTATGGGCTAAAAATAATAATACACGAGTGTTAGAATGTCGAACTAACTTGATAGATTATTTAATGTAAATGATGAGAATAAAGTATTGCTACTGTTGACTGTTTTACCTTACAGGCATCAGAATGACAACACAAGAGCTTTCTCTCAAGTTGTGGCTACAAATCGCTGGCTCGGACTTTATATAGACTTGCTGTGTGCTGTCTTTGTGACAGCAATTGCCGTTGGATCACTGATGATACTTGAACAACCAGGTAAGGTTTCTTTTCCTTTGCCTGGTATATTTCTAGGTATAGCCTGCGTTCTAACAATGAATTGCTGCTAGAACCGCCAAACGTCCTCACGAAGCCTACACTTGGTGACAGAGCTTTTACATTAGCGGCTCCTAGACTGTGGAACGCTCTTCCAAACCATATTCGCAATGAGCAGTCTCTCATCGGGCAGAAGCCGGCGACATTTTCTGGGTCACGTGACACGGTTTCACGCGCTTGATTCAAATTTCTGCTCGAGCGCACATGCCAAATTACAAAGAAAACTGGCCAAAACTCGGCTACCTGCCGAAATATTGTCGATTTTTAGTTAAAACAAAAACTAAAACAAAAATGTAACAGCGCGATTTTAAAGAAGAGATATTACGCTGTAAATACCGCTAATTTTGAGGTAAATTAAGTGAACTTCTGTGCCATGAAAAACAGGTTGAAGTTTGAGTCTTTTCAGACAGAAAACATATGGAAAGTGTTTTCGTTAGCTATTCAACACTTATTTTCTCGCGAAATCTAAAGTATCCAAAATTAGTAACACCGTGAAAAGATTATTGATTATTCATCTCTTATGGAGTGTTTTCTTATCGAAATCGTATAAATATTTCTACCATGAAACTTGAATGTTTTTGCATCAGTCAAATCGCCTTCGATGCTTGCATATTTATTAACTTTCAGAACTCCCGCGGGCAATTCTGAGATCCGCCTCCTGAATTATAACAGAAGATACCGAAACAAAGGACGGCAGTGAAAAGAGTAATTGGGTTAGGCACTTGTGAAAATTTAAACATAATAAGTCTAATGAGTCGGTTAACTATTTTAGGGTAGCGCCGGGCTTTTGAAAGTTATTGTATCACATACATACTTACTGGTTATTTCATAGTTTTCTATGGAATACCGGCGAATATTTCACGAGAAATTTGTATTATTTGGCATACAACGAGCCTTTAGGCGAGTTGTATACCAAAATAATATGAATTTCGAGTGAAATTTTCGCCAGTATTCCATAGTAAACCATGACATAACCATATTATCCTATAAATAACAATTTACGAAAAGATTTATCACGAAAACAAAGTAACTTACCGGACGGTAGACTGCAAATTTTCTCGCCGGAATTGGAAAACACAAATTTCGAGTGGCGGCCGCGCGCGTCTGCAGACTAATTATGTATTCAAAATGGTTATTTTTTTATTGGCCGGTAAAGAAAGGGCGCGAAATTTCCTGCATTTTGATTGGCCTTGATCTAGCCAAGAAATACCGCTCTGTATTTCATAGAAAAACCATGAAATACCGCCCTGTATTGCATAGTAAAGCTGAGCTCTGATTGGCTGACATAAAATATTTATAGGATAATGAGATTTATGAATGGAATCATTCATGCGATAACTCATTTCACAATTTTCCTTAGCCAATCAAAATCGCGAAACGAATTTTTCACAGGTGCGAAAAGCGTTTCGTCCAATCAGAAAACACCTGCCAAGACATATCGGGATTTTCAAACTGGACTTGAGATCGGAGGCGCCACTTTTCTTTCACAACGAAAGTTGGAGGTTTTGAATTTTTTTTAAATAATGTAATATTGATCTGTAAACAGCCAACTTACGATGTTAAAACTTCCAAGGCAATTGAGGAGTATATTATCGATCAAGAAAACAAAATCACAAGAGCAAAAACTGAGAGAAACTAACAGACAAAGAAGAAGCGAAATTCTACCGAAAGAATTCAACAGATATTGAGATAATCTATGTGAAATCATTCTTAGAGTCAAAATAAAATACAGCAAAGATTACGAGCTTTCGTTCCTTCGTGGAGTGATTTCAACTTCCACAGACCATCGGCATTTGAAAAATCGTAAATATTATGTGAGCAGAGAAAACCTACAAGCCGTTGAGATGTCTGGAAACTTGTAGCAAACAACTTGGAAAAAGCAGGTATACTAATCTATTGACGATGGAAACTTGTAAACTTTATTTGTTGAATCAAAGACAGTTTCATATTGATGATGAAAACTATTTCAAGGTTGATGTCAGTTTAGAAAGTAAGATTTTCTTTCCATTTTGATTGTATCGAGCATAAATTTTAGTCTACGTTGAGTCGGATACGAAATACAAAACAAAAAATTGAAAGCTACAAATGTACGTGTTCAATGACAAGACCTAAATAAAGCCTGTTTGATATTGGAGAAAAATCTCAGTATGTATATAATAAACAAATTACAAGATGGAAAGTGCTTTTGTATGGTATTTACACACTTGTTTGTTTTCACAAAACTCACACGCTCGTACCTCGCTCGTTCGTTTTGTGAAAACAAAGTCGTGCGTAAATACCATACGCCAGCACTTCCCATTTTAAAAGTAATTTCTATATCTGTGCGGAAGGAGTGAACAAAGATAAATGCATGGCCATTGGAGCTGCATTAGAAAATAACCACGCACTAAAAGCGCCTTTGCAGTCGAATTTCTGATAGTTTATAAGTTGATCGAATCCGTGTTTTTCGAGCGAATCTTTTTTTTTTTTTGCGAGCGAATTATGTCTTAAGCTTTAAAACGAGACCTTTCCCACGGTTATGTGTGGCCTAGAAGCGAAGTGATCCGAAAAATAATTTTCGGCTTTATTGAACTCAAGTTGCGATTATTTTACTGATATCTAGACTTCTATTGGTCAGATAAGCTTCAATGATATCTTATTTTAAAGCTACAAAATTACACAATCTGTTTCTAGACCTTTTAAGGTTACCGGATACCTTCAAGGCATGTTTTTTTGTAAAAAAATATTATTGATTATTTGGAAAGTTTATGGATTGTTCTACAATTTAGAGAAAACATTATTTCAAAAGATATAAAAGCTTGCGAGATATTTAGATTGCAAAACTGAATGCCAATTTGTTGGCAAAGTTCAAGAAACAATACCCACATGCAGATTTCCATCAGTTCTATGCATCCACGGACATAGGTGGACCAGGTAAATATTCGACGAACGTTTCATTTCGAGATGGAGATTCTAGCTATGTCGTTTACGGCGATGATGTCTCCAAGCTACCTGCTGCCCTACGAAAACGTATTGATGGGGTACTGCAGGGCATGCAGGGTGGTTTCCCATATACCCTAGTAGTGTCGCCTGGTGTGAAATATCCTGTTACAGCAGTTCCTTCTACCGAAGCAGCGCAAGATATCGATCTCATTACTCTATTGATATACATTGTACGTCACACTCACAAAAGCATTCAAATTAGGTGTCACAGACATATTCAAGGAGACAGTTGTAAAGCACGAAACAGCAGCTGAGTCTTATAAATGGTTAAGAGTTCCAGATTTCAGCTATTGGCCTCAACAATTAAATTTCGCAACGTGGTATGCAACTTCTGGCTGTGGAGTGTCATTGTTCGATCCTGCTTTCAAAACATATCCACCGGTTGTTCAAGGGTTCCTACGATTTCACACGTATTTCACAATACGAAGAATTCTGCGTGAACTTGGTGGTACTCATGGAGAATCTGCTTTCAAACAACTCGATAACCTATACAGCAAAACAGCCCTAGAGACCTTGTGCATCGAATTTGGTTTATCTCAACCACCAGACTTCCGATGGAAAGGAGGGCGTAATAACGGATTAGGAGACGCATTCCTCTTGTACGGCGATGGCTACAAAAACGTCCATGTGACAAAGAAACAGATAAGTGGCCAAATCACAATAATTTGTTTGCAGACTAGGGAGGTAAGGTGGAAAAGGGAGATCTGGTATCCTTCATTCGGAATGATGAGCACGAAGGAAAACAATACAATTGGTTCACACCACCAATAGGGAAGGGTTTGACGAAAGCTGGAGTGGGAAGGTTGCAGCGATCTGTAGAGGCCTTTGGATCTTGTATTCTTGGCGCTCAAGCCAACATGCTCAGACCTATCCTAGGTGATGTTAACGTTCAACTAGAGGTTAAACACTGGTAGAAGTCGCGATTCTTGAAAATGATTTAGTGCAAAGCGTACATAACTATAAGGTTGTTGTAGATACCACGAATAAGAGGCTCGATCTAGCAATAGCAATAGCAATAAATGTTTGTGCCACATTTTGGAAAGGTACAAATACCCTACTCATCCTCGACGATTGTGCTGCATCAAAGGATGTCAAAAGAAGAACCGAGAAACTAGTGGAACTTGCATTTTCTGCTCGTCACATAGGTATTTCTGTTTGGGTGCTCACCCAACAACTCACCAGTATATGCAAACCCTTTCGCGAAAACGTAGCTATAGTAGTGACCTTTCATACGGCATCAGCTTTAGATGCAAAAGTCCTATTTGAGGACTATGGTGGGGGGTTGGAGATGGGTGAGAAAAAGATATTGCAGAGAGAGCTACGGACAAATAGGTTTGCTCGTATATGCTTCTGCCTACGTCATCCCTTTGTAGTCGTATTAGAGCTGCCTGCACCAAACAGTATATGCGATGGACGATAATGAAATCTTAGACCTATTAGGTGAGGATGTAACAGGTCCTCCACAAGAGTCAGAGACCACCTTTGTCGATCATCGGGAAGAGCTTTCTATTTTGGCTGTAACAGGTACCACAAAGGAATATCTGGGGGGAAATATATCTCTAGGAGACGTTGCTAAACTAAATGAAAAAGATGTAGAGCGGTTCCATAGAAGGTACCAGGCAGTTAGAGCAGAACAAATAACAGATTGTCTAGTCGATGGCACTATGCGTTTAGCTGCTCGTGTAATTTCGCACGTAGTCAATATAGATGATCAACAAGCACTTATCAAAGATCTACGAGAAGACCGATTAGTTCGTAATGAGATAACAACTGAGATTGGTAGGATGTCTCTTAAAACAGGTCGCTTTGTTGCTCTAGCTAGCGCTATGTTACACGTGGCTGGCCACGTTGTTATTCATTGAAGACATACAGACAACTGTTGTATATCTACCAGATGGAGGAACAGACAGATCAGATCACTGCGACTAAGAAGGCAAAAAATCCAGCGCGTGTTGCTGCTGGAGAGGCACTAGCAGAAAGCAACAAACTTGCAAGAGCGGCATTGAAGCGCGGCATTGAAGCACGCGAGGGTGAAGAGGCATTGAATCGCGAGATGGCGCGCCAACCCAAATCTGGCTGGTTCGACAACATATCTACTAACACTGCGCTTGCAGCTATCGCCATAGGCATTGCGTTGATGGGGCTGTACTATCAATACAACAACGCACAACGCACCAAGAAATGCTGTAACTATTCGCCTGCAATACCACGTGCTCCCGAACCCCCACAATGTAGGTTGTCAGATATGGAGTAGATGTTACACCATTTGAAGAGTAAAACCATAGGTCATATATGCGTTGGTGCAAAAAAGAAATGGCAGAGAACAAGTTGATGCAAACAGTAAAGGACGCTGCTATATTAACTAGTCTTGCTGCCGGCATTGGGTTCATAGCAAAGAAAGCAACCAAAGAGTCCATGCTAAACGACCCATCTGTTTCTATCTTGAATTACGTGAAGTGGACAGCTGTATTGGCTGGTAGTATAGCTGCCAAGCAATATCTAGAGGATCAAGGATACATTCCAAAGAATCTGTAGTATGGCTATGGCGGCAATTAGAATGGCAATTTTTGGAGCTGTTTTGAATGCAACGGCATTTACTGGTAGTGGTGTACTCGCTAAGGTCCTTACTGGAAAAGATAATGATATAGAACAAGAGAGACACGACAGGGCCCTAGAGAAATATGAAAACGATGTGAAGGCTCACAATGAGCAACGCCAAAAATTAGCCGACTGGGCCTACAAACAGGAAGGGCAAGAGCACGATGCTGCCAATATTCAAAACGCTACCGAACAAGTTCTTATACTATCCAAAAAGGTTCGCCTGGCACGACAACGACTCAAAGCAATGAAAAATCCTCGTTTCTCAGACTACTATCGACCATCGAACGAACAGAAGACGGGTGAGTTGGCCTACGTCGGAGGTGGGATGCTAGTCGCTGGCTATGTTGCAAGTCGCTGGATATAGATATGAAGTTTGGTGTGCTTATAGTATCATAGCTATGTATAAAGAGATATACTATGGTCCTATGGGATATTGGAAAGGCCGCGCTGCAATTAGTAAGCTAGCAGTGGCAGCAAAGGTATCGGAGGATGCAGCTAAGAGTTGGTTGAAGAAACAGGCTCTATGGCAGATATACCTACCACCACCACGATATATCCCACGACCACATTGGACTGTATCGAAACCAAATGAGGTACACCAAGCTGATTTGATATTTCTACCTCATGATAGACCTGGAGGTGGACGAAAGTTATATAAATATGCTTTGGTGGTGGTCGATGTGGCTTCTCGATATAAAGAGGCTGAGCCTTTGGCCTCGAAAGATAGTAGCGAAGTGTCTGCAGCTTTCGAACGAATCTACCATCGTAGTCCATTAACATGGCCAAAAACATTGCAAGTAGATCCTGGTAGAGAGTTCATGGGACATATGTCCGGAGCTTTAGAACGACATGGTACGAAAGTCCAACGAGGTGAGGTTGGTAATCATAGGGCGCAAGGATTTGTCGAGCGAGCAATCAGAACACTAGCTGAGAGATTGTTTGGATATCAATATGCACAAGAGGTGGTGCTTGCTTCGGAAGGATCAGATGTACGTAGTAGAGAATGTGTGTTGCGACTTCCTGATGTTATCAAAGCCATGAACAATGAGGTAACTCGACTTACAGGTAAGGAGCCTTCGAATACGATATTGGAACAGCGGGTGAAAATAAAAACTCCTACATATTCGCGACCTGTTGGATTGGAAGAAAAGCGCCTACCGTTCGATGTTCCCATTCGATATCTCTATGAACCTGGAGAGTTGGATGGTGGGACAAAGCGAGCAACTGATCCTGTATGGAGTTTAAAGACATACGTCGTTTCACGTAGTGCAATACCTTCGAACCAGCCGGTTCTGTACTATTTGGGAGGGGAAGCACCAAAGCGAGGGTTCGTTCGTGAAGAGCTACAAGTTGTACCACAAGATACTGAACTACCTCCAAAGGGCATTCTGTTCGTACCTCATCGATCTAGGATAGCAACTCGTCGATAAGATAGCAACTCATCGATGAGGTCGTCAAAGTTTAGAAGGGTGTCTGTGTGTCCATAGGCCAGTGTATGGATTCCGTTTTCATAGATCCATCGCTTAGAGTCGAATGGTGATAGAGATACTTTGTTCATATGTATGCCATACATCCTGTGCCCTTCGCTTCGAAGCATATCCATCCCATGTCGGAATACTTTCTTATCTAGCAAGCACCCTTTGTATTGCTCATGACGAATGCGGTGCTTCACAACTGCCTTATTGGTGCCTTTAGCTTTCCGAATCTCGCCACCATCTACTTTCAAGATTGAGTAGAGCTTTGATCGTAGTCCAACATATTCGACTATGGGAATACCTCCACATTCGTCTTTCATTTTGCCAAGTACTTTTTTGTTGGTGATGTTATACGATGGATGGTCCCTGCTGTAGTTGCTTGTATCAAATAGATGTTTGTGGGCAGCCATGTCTGAATAGATGTCTTCAGTTTCGATATGTAGAAGTAGACTGTCGGTGTCTGTGTATAGTAGATTACAGCGTTGTCCATACTGCCGTTGTAGCTTACCATTGTAGAAGTCATACATCAGATGTTTTGAGAGATCTAGAATTGACATTCCAACATACAGAGGGCGGTTAAGTAGTAGTTTGCTTTTGTAGTTGTGTACAGCGGCTAGATCATTGTCAAAGATTGTGGAATGAGCATAACTAGGTTTATTCAAAAGGCGCTGTAGTTTAGTTTCTTCTGAAGAGCGCACTAGTTGGATATCTACACGCTTACGTAGATTTTCCATTGTTTTACCAAATACGCTATTGTTCATCAATTTGTATAGTTCTTGCTCGAAAGTGCTCTTCGCTTGTTTTCGTAGTTCTGTGTTCATTCGTATGTATGGCTCCATCCATGGACTTTGATCGAATCGTGGTGCTCTGTGGATCTTTTTCAAACGCATACCTCGAAATAAGTATAGTTGTGAGTTACGGTAGTGGAGTACATATCGTTCTTTGTTGCGAAGGTTAGTCACGAGCTTTTCTGCTTTCAAGGATCCATTGCCTTCCTATAGTTTCTCAAATAGATCGGTTTGATACTTTGAGAACCAAGCTTTATCCACTTGCATTTTCTCGGGAGCCAGTGGATAGCTGTTGTGTGCATTGTGGAGTTCTCTAGGATATTCAAGGTCAACTTCTAGGATGTAACCTTTATCTGAATTACTTGCATGTTGGATGATCTGTTCTTCTGTTGGTATGCACCACTCAAATCCTCCAGTTGGTAGATATTGACTCATAGCCCAACCGTACAGGCTGTTGGCATCGAGATAGACTATATGGCTATTTGGCTTATCTGGATCGAAGTTGGGCATGTTTGGGTTGTTTGCTTTGGCATAACGCTGAGGCACCATAGATATCCCACCACGCAGACCTTTCTCAACGAATAGATGCATGTCATAGTCGGTTAATAGTTCGAGCTTCACACCAGTCTTCTTCAACAATGCATCCCATGAGAGCCCGGGGCTCGTACAGTAGTGAGCCGGGTCAGTAGTATGAGAGGCACCGAATTAGCCTCCTTTTTGCGGCGCTATGCTAATTATTGCGGCGCTATTTTTTAAGACGCTATGCTAATTTTTAAGGGGCGCTCTCATTAATTCAATGACGTCACGGTTCTATTGTCTTGGACTCATGAATAAAGTGCGGCGCTCATGAATAAAATGCGGCGCTCATGAATAAAATGCGGCGCTCATGAATATCTATTGTTCCTTTGGATGATATCATCGATCTATTCGGGCCTGTTTGGACAAAGCCTATTGTTTGGAGCAGCTATAAAGCTAGAACCGATCGGCCCTGAATCCATTCGAAGTTGAATGAAAAAAAGTAATACATACCTCGCAATATCTAAACCCCTTTGTAGCGTAAATAGTAAAAACAAACTACTCGTGATAGGCTCTAAACTGTCTTTATTATTTTCCTTTACAGTTAATAACTCATAAGATAATTGTATACAAAATCCACTGTGACTCATAAGAACAACTTTGCTATTGTTCTTAGGGATTAGCGATAACTGAAGAGCCTATTGTTTTGAGGAAAACTCTTGTGATGCAAATTATTCTCTAAAACTGAACTATAATTACCATAATCAACACAACAAACTACTCGGAACAGGATTTTATTGATTCAAACCATGATAAGCGATACGATTTACAATGAGGCATAACAAATTAAAGAGTATTTTAGCATTTAAGGTTTGTTTACAATCAGTCCTCATCGTCACTTGTTGGGTGATAAGTTTCTTCCTTTTTACTTTTGGGATGAATATGCCGTACTGTTTGACAATGTTGGCATCGTACCAAAATGTTCGGAACAGGATTTTATTGATTCAAACCATGATAAGCGATACGATTTACAATGCAAGTTGTCAAATGCAATAAAATGGACCACAAATAGCAGAAAGGGGGGTGGGATGTACTGGTGTTGACGTATGGACCACTAAGTAGTATGTAAAGTGTGGGTAATGGTGCACCCCCTGGTTTTTTATATTGACAGCAAAATTGATAGCTCCGGCTCGGTGGACAGGAGGCGTTGCCTCTGGGTGATGCCTGTTTGTTGGGAAGGAGCTATCGGTTTTGATGAAAATATAAAAACCAGGGTGGTGGGCCAGAACCGCTACTTTACATACTACTTAATGCGCAGGTGATCATATTCACATGAAACCTGCCCAATATAAGCTATTAAATTATTATTTTATTATTATTAGTTATTTCAAGGTTTATGTGGTAAATTGTTGAGTTATTTGATAGCTGCAAGGAGCTAAAGAGCCAATAAATAGTTAAACCATTCGTACCGTCAACTCGTGCGAAATCTGAAAAGCTGATCAATAGGGAAAGATCACGGGAAAGAATTTCCTACAGTATTATTTTAATCCATTGTATTAGTTGTTGAACCAAATTACCTGCGAGATCCCCATTGTCTTCGAACGCAATACGAATACGTTGTCTTTGTCTGAGCTGAACGTTTCTGTTAATGTCAAACTAATTATCACAGACAACACAAGAAATAGCAAGCTGTTTATTTTGAAACCCATTTAGAAGTTTCGTTCACGTGGATAAAAACATTTTATAAGTTAACACACGAACAAGATCTAAAATGAATGCTGAATATAGATTCACTATTTTAAAGCAATCTTCCGGCTTTAAACGATAGAATGAACGGCAAAGGAATTTCCAAAATCATGAATAATTAATGACCATTTTGTCCAATCAGGAAAAAGCAATATAAAAAGTGCTATTTATAAAATTATTTTCTCTTAATTTCATTGGTTGATAAAATCAACAAACCAATATATTTTCATTAGATAACCTTTGAAGTTATAACTTAGTTTTGGTGAAACTAATGCTGCGGTCAGACTCGCGCTAGAACCGTGCTTGCTTGGCTCATTTCTGTTTACCTAGCACATTCCTAGCACGCTAGCGAATGTGACCGACCAAGCACGGCAGCTTCTGCTTAATGGCAAACCGATGCCTAGGTAAATAAAACTACAAAGAGACCGAAGCGTAGCTCAAGCCTGGTCTGTACCACGCTAGGGCTGCGCTAGGCAAATAAAAGTAATTGGATTTCGTTGTTCAACCTATAAAATGCGTTGCTGCATTGACGGCTAAAAATTGACAAGCGGTGATCTCAAAATACTGTATTCTCTGGTTTCTAACAGCAATACGAGCACTGACAGTTGTAACAATTCATTACCACTTCTCTATACTGTCTTGAAATGTCTCGAAGCCCAAGTCCAAAAACTATATTCGCTGGTTTCTAACAGCAATACGAGCACTGACAGTTGTAACAATTCATTACCATTTCTCTATACTGTCTTGAAATGTCTCGAAGCCCAAGTCCTTTCGTTCCAGCTGCAATGATGAATGAGATGGCTGTCTGCAATATTCAGGGCCAACCGCTTTCGTCTGTAATAAATCCGGCTCCATTTCGTTTGGACAACAGTTCCAGTGTGCCTTTAAGGAACAGTTTCGACACTCTCCGCGGTTACTCTCAACATCCATTCCCAAATAATTCATCGCCAAGTACCTCGCTGAATTTCCCAGTGCAGAGGACAGTCTGGAGAGTGGAAGTAATCAGAATACTCATTCTGACAGGATTCTGTTAACACCTTGAAACTAGCAAGCGCTGATCTTTAATCTGACCGCAACATGCTTGCTTCGAATTTTAGCATTTGCTCAAGTATCTCATAAGCAAGCATGCTGAACTCCAAGCTCTAGCGCGAGTCTGACCGCAGCATTAATGTGGTTTGATTTCGAAGAACGTCGTATAACGACGTCATCCAAATATATTTTGTTTTCTTTCTTTCCTATTGGCTGGATGGTGTTTTCTTGAGGAATTACCTTCTACTAAGGAGATAATTTAGCAGAGGAGGTAAATTAATATTAGAGTTGGTAAGTAGTATAGGGCACATGAAATTAGCCTGTTCTTTGAGGGGAAATACTTAATCGTGAGGGGGCATATATTATCTTTAATGACGTCACACTTCTATTGTATTTGCTCGTGAATGAAATGCGGTGGATTCCATTATCTAATTTCTTTGGCTCCTGAATAAAATACTTTGGATTCATTATCTGTTGTTTCATATATTCGTAGGTGGACCTGTAAGGGATGTACTTTTAATGTTCGAGAATGGCGAATCCTTCATCTTCATCCCCTTAGTCGTTTGAATGGATTTTTGTTGTAAATGTCTGTAACGTGACCAATCACGTGATTAGAAAATCTGGAAATTTCATCTCAAAATGGGTCGGTCACAGTTAGCCTCCTCGGCAGGCATCTATAATTTTTGAAGAAATCAGAATATGGGCTCCCTGTGGCAGGTGAAGAACAGAGAGGGAGATTGGAGCCGAGAGAGAAGAGAGAGGGAGAAAGGAAGAGTTGCCTGCCAAAAATCGACATGTTATCGCCACTTCGCGCAGATTTTTGTGCGCATAACAATATATATATATATTTGGGTAGGGGTGGGGCATAATTGTTGTGAATGAAAGCAATCAAATCGCTCATCACCGTCGCCTGAAATACAGACTCCTCCTCAGCTCGGAGCTAGCCGATTTTAGGCTATCATCGCTGGATCAAGCTCGCAAGCCCTCAGGAATATTAAATTTGGAAGCTCAAGTTTTCAAGCTGCCGTAGAAATGGTGTATCATTTGCTGTATTTGACTGTTCTGGGCCGATTGCAATGTATAGTATATACTGAGCACGAAGTAATAAAATAAACATATTTTAGTTGTAATATTTATGGACACAATCGGGAACGTGATTTCTTCGGTCAAATTGAAATTTACATGGCTTTTGGTTGGTAAGGTTCTCGCAAAGGTTTTCGACTAAATCAACTGCAAAAGTTTTCGTCCCACTCGATATCTATGTACACGGTATGAAACACAACAAATTTGCATATTGTGGCTCCGTTCATCTGTATCACGCACGACCGCTAAAACTGTGAAAGTTCCAGATTCAATCAAACCCGTTAATCAAAACATAAACAAGTGATTTTCGATCTACTTCAGTTACATATAAAATAACATGCCACTTTATGAAATAACCAGCGCCCAACGAGCGCCCATCAACGAGCGTGTATGTGGTAATTTCAACTGAGGTTTGACAGCTTCGTTCCGACGTGTTATTTTCAAAGCTTCGCCGTGGAGTATAAACGCTAACGCTCCGTAAATAATAAAAACTAGCTACCGCTTGCGGATTCCAGGGCAGTTGTTTTGGCATTTCTTCTTGATCGGCTGGTTTTCTAATAATCGAAATTCGACTAAATCAACTGAAATGTCGGTGGTGCCTCTATTTTACACTCGATGGAAATTTGATTCACTTTAACTGCCTTTAGGGTCGCTATATATATATTAATGGCGACTTTTGTCCCGACGGTATCTAGAAATCTTTGATCTCCTCAGTTATAATTGTTTATCCCGTGCGAAGCGGCTGTGGTTGTTTGGCTGTTCGACAATTCCATCGGTTCCTCAAACTTCTCTCGCCTTTTCGATATAAAGGAGAAAGGTCTGTCGAAGAAAGAAGTTTCCAAGGCAGCTACCGAGTACGTCGAAAGGGTATTTTCTAGTTTGTAGAAATCTCTACCTTGGCTTTTTTATTTCTTTGGAGGGTATTGGCAATTCCAACTGTTTGGATGTAGAATCGTTGCTGCAGCAGTGCTGGGTTTCTTTCTATTTCGCAATAGTTGGATAGATAAATTCTTTTTTCGATTTCGATTTCGATGGCGTATTTGGTTTTGCCGCTATATGTGTAGGTTGCATAGGCTTCGACTAGATATTTCGGGGATCGAGGTCTTCCAACCTACCACACAGTTTCCGAGATACATAGGAAACAACTTGCATTTCCTGGTGTGTTGCTGGAGCCAATTCGAGGGCAACGCGCATAGATTTGTGCTTCGTTGGAGGTGTTCCTATTCCCAAGGTTCGTAGGAGTATTGCTTTTTCCAAAATCTCGGGATTTCGACCAAAAGGTCTCCGAGGGGTAGCCCTTTTCGAGCTGTATTTCGAATTCATACTTTTCTTTGTCTCGGTAGATTGCTGTTGCATATCTGCAAATGTAGTATTCTCCAGGAGGAAGTTCGCCTATTTTTGGTTCGCCTCGTTGCCTTTTTTCGTCGATCTTCTCCATACATCCCAAGCTCCTGGAGGCATCTGCAAGTCGAATTTCTTCCTTTTCCTCTATCTCTCTTTTTCGTTCGAGCTCCTGCTCCATATCGACTATTCCTTGGAGCTCTTCGTCCTCCAAACAAAGGCTCCCCAAACCCAGACAATCGAAAAGACAAGGGAGCATAGTCGGGGAGGCAAATGTATGTTTTTCTTGTATATTCGCTCGTGTGTGGGTAGCTAGATAGAACCGCAGGTTGAGTCATTGTATGGTATTTTTGGAGCCCAATACAGTTCGACGTCTTTTTCCTCGATGTACAAAGCCAAAATCCATTGCTGTACGTTGGTTGTAGCAATCAATTGGAAAGCAAGGACACGCACTTGCAAAGGCACCTCGTCCAACAGCTCCGCTAGTTTGTGTGTTTTTCTTTGCCGAAAGAACGTTTTTGTATTGCCCCTTCCAATGCTTCTTTTCGCTCCCTTGCCTCCAACATTTTTTGATTCGCATCTTCGACTATGGCAGCATGTCTATCGAAATGCCCTTGTAGCGCCTTTTGGGCTTTTTGGCCCCATTCTTCGATTGCCGTCCTCCAATTGTTTTCCTCGAGAAGAATTTTCTCTTGCCACAGCATCTCTTCTCTTTTTCTCGTCGAAACTAGACACAGTTCGGTTGTGTTGGGATTGTTTTCGTTGGGTAGGGCAAAGTCTTTACGTCGCCTTTTCAAAACTTCCTATTCCCAGTCCATCGCACAAATTCTCCATCTGGCAAAGGTCGAAGTCCTTCGTTGGGTTCCGTGGCAGCTTTGGATTTGGCAAATGGAGCATTGGACCTTGCCAAGAATGTTTTTCCTTCGAGCTTCCTGTAGGTTTGTAGTTTTGTTTGGATCGTCTCCCCATCGCAATCCAACACCACTGCATGGATAGGAATTCCAACAAATCCGAATGCCGAAACCCACAAGGGGAGATACCTGTTTTCCAAAGTCCCTAGGGTTTGGCTCCCATATTTTTTGGAAACTCCCACAACGCGCCTAGTTCCTGTGTGACCCCAATACACACAATATAGGGTTTTGGTGGGTTTGGAGAGCAATACCACATTGCAGTGGATGCTAGATGCGATAGGCTTCCATTGCCTTTGCAAAGGTTGCACCCAAAACAGATTGTTCCCCGAAAGCCCATAGACACATTCGATCTGTGTTTTTGCATTTTCCAAAGATATGTCTTGCATCCCATACATAGAAACCTCGATCCTGCAAATACCTCTCTGTTGCACATCGGAATGGGCAAAGGTTGCCGCTAGTCGAGGCCCTGGACAATCGCAAAAAATTGCTACGTTATTCCCAAACATATATTGCACGCCAGCCGTCTCCATTTGACAAGAAAATTTGTTGTATAATTTTACTCGTACCAGTTTCTCTGGAAGGAAAAACGACACGCAATGCCCCGCAGCTTGGGTAGAGTCCAAAACTCGGTTGTCTCCTTCTCACGGCTTCCCACGGTTTTTTGGAAAGGAATCCACCATTGCGCGGCATCACGCGCTTGGCGGCTGCCCATAGCATAGTGGTAGTAGTGAATAATAGCGGTTCTGGATAACTTTTTGACCGCCGTTGGATATTCCACCCCGAGGGGCCGAGGGGTGTATATGCAACGGCGGTCAGAACCGCTATTATTTACTACAACTGAGTAAGGTGGTGTTGGTCACCTTGTCAGCCATCCATTTGGAGTTGGGACGTTGGCATACCCATTGCTTCTCGGACTCGTTGAAGATCAGCAGCCTTAAGAATCAGAAAGGGTTCTTGAAAGGCTTGGTTGTTGAAGCTCGCCTGTTTTATTATTATTTCGTGGTAGGAAGCCAAATGACACGTCTATTTGGCGCAGGTTGTCAGTCCTAAGAAAACAATTCACAGACCATGGTAAGAATGATAGGGTATAAAAATACATACGATGTAACTGGATCATCAACTTACTTACGAAGTTAATACTGAATAGACTTGATCACGGAGCAATCTTGAATGGATTCGGAGGCGTTTGGTCCTGGCTTTCTAAGCCGCTCCAAACATCCTCCATAGAAACAATAGATAATGGAATCCACAGCATTTTATTCATGACCAAAGAAAATAGAACCGCGACGTCATTGAATATAATGTATGCCCCCTCGATTATGTATTCTCCCTCGGAAAACCGGCTAATTCCATGCACCCTATACTACTTTGGTATTTGCTTATTGCACAAGGTTAGAAGCTCCTGTTAAACAGTCTCCATTTGGGTCTGAAAACGTTCTCCGTGTATATCAGCCAGAAACAATTCGATAACTCGTCTTGAGAACTTAATATTGAAGCTCTCAGGAAGTTTAATGTTAGCGCTGTTAGGGAAGCTCACAGTTAAAAGGGATGTTAATCTACGAGCGCGTTAGCTTGGTATACCAAGATGAACAATACCTGGCAAAGCTAATTGGAGACTTCCCCTGTCCCAAACGAACGGTATTCCGATTATTTTGCGATGCAGCAGTCCGTGACTTAAAAAAGTATATTGCAACACCACACCAACGAAGATGGCAAAGTTTATGCAGGTATATGGATATGGTTGATGCTTTTGCCGAAACCTCCATCTTGTTTTTATGGAGCGAATGACGCCATTGTTCATGACGTTTGTGCTAGAAAGTAGGTCATGTTACATATTGTGTTGTATATTCTTTCAGGTGTCGCAGGCATGTTACTTTCTTTTGCAATAACCGTTATTGGCTCTGCACAGTATGGCATACGTACTAGTACTGATGTTGAGAATCAAATGACGTCTATAGAGCGTGTTATAACATACAGCCAATTACCCTCGGAACCAGGCTACAGCAGAGAAGCCCTCCCGCCAGAGGACTGGCCAACTGAAGGTGCTGTCAGTGTGCGGGATATGTCCTTGGTGTACTTGGAAGACGGTCCTCGTGTGTTACATGACATCAACTTTGATATCGAACCCAAAGAGAAAGTTGGTATCGCCGGGCGCACTGGAGCTGGAAAGTCTTCACTTGTGGCGGCCATGTTCCGAGTGCCGGACCCACAGGGGCAAATCTTCATCGATGGTATTGATCTTGGAACACTTAATATACAGGCCGCTCGAAGAGCTATTGCCGTCATTACCCAGGACGCTGTTTTGTTTGCAGGCACCTTGAGGAAGAACCTGGATCCATTTAACCGATTTACGGATGATGACATCTGGATAGCACTGGCAGAAGTACAGCTTGGGAACAGTATAGCGAAACTTGATGGTCATCTCGAGTATTGTGTTGGGGAATCTGGTTCAGGATTTAGCGTTGGAGAGCGACAGCTGTTGTGTCTTGCGCGTGCATTGCTGCAGAGGTGTAAAGTGCTGGTGATGGACGAAGCCACGGCCAATGTGGACTTCAAGACCGATCAACTCATTCAAGAGGTAATCCGACACAAGTTTGCCAGCTGCACAGTGCTGACCATAGCACACAGACTGAACACTATCATGGACTATGATAAGGTGATCGTCATTGACCAGGGTCACGTGGTCGAGTATGATAAGCCACAGGTGCTTGCTGGGAAGGATGATGGTGTCTTTGCTGGACTATTACGAAGCTATGCCAGCAATAGTAATGTATAATGTACATGATTTCCCAATTGAGTTAGTTAGGACATTGCTCAGGTAATCATTTCATTATTAGTTTTTATCTGTTATGTTTAATTCGAAAAAATAAAAGTGAAAAAACTAAACTTCGACGATTTTAGTGGCGTCAAAGTAAGGGAAACATCCGTTTTGGGCTTCCTGTTTCCAGGTGGAAGTCAGCGCAAGTGTTGGTGAGGGCCTGGAGTTGTGACGTCAATCGTACATCATTTTTACTACATCTACCAGAATCCTTTGCACAGTTTCTTTTGTTCGTTTAATTTAGACCATTGTCTTACTATTCTCAAAGGAGTTGGAAAATCTGAATAAGAAAAAGAATTCACAAATGTCTAATCAGTATGAAATAAACTCTATCACAAGAAAGCACATCGAAATCGGTCAATTTACCAAGTTTGGTGACATTTCATTGGATATTTATCATATGGTGAGCTTCAAGAGTCGCAGAAATAAGAGATGTTTGTATAGAATTCACCCTTCCCACGCGTCGGCCATGTTGAGTCCCAGGAGAATAAAAACGTTTGTTTTTGCGGGCTAAACTCGTTCTGAATCTGCTCAGTGCGAGGCTAGCCACGCAAAATCTATTGTTTATATCCAACATGGCCGTTGTGTAAGAAGGGTGAATTGGAAGGACGCCTTACTACATACACATCACAGGTCACTAGTCTCCAGGTCCCCAAAGGGAATTGAAAACTGACGGCCACTTGTTCTAAAGGCCGTAAAAAAATTACAGTTGAGGTTTAGCCTCCCATTTTTGCTTTAAGTTCTAAAGAATAGTTTAAAGTTTCAATCAAAAAAAAAAAAATGGGGGGTTATAGGCACTTTCAGTTCTTCTTTCCAACAGTACATGTACCACTGCAAGGGTTTCTTTCGCAAGCTGCAGTAGCATTGTGTCTGATTGGTCAGCTTAATGAGAGGTCTCTTATTGGCTGAAGGTAAGATTGAAACCCTTTCAATGTTAGGTAGATTTGGTGTAAGAAAGTGAAATTCAGTTACGAGAGTTCACCTCGATTTACCCGAAAAAACAGCAAAGAAAATCAGGCTAAATATGTACCAAAACTCTAACCTTCAACTCGTCAAATGTAATACTAAACACTTAATGACTGGCCCCGAGGGAAACAGTGAGTTTTGTTTCCCCGAGATCCTCGATGTTCCCCGAGACGGAGTCGAGGGGAACATCAAGGATCGAGGGGAAACAAAACTCACTGATTCCCGAGGGGACAGTCATTAAGTGATTTGTTATATAGACATAAGTTTTTCTAGAGGCAAAGGTGTGCATAAATACAGGACCTACCTGATACGAGCGAGGTTTGTCGTCTTCTCTTCGTGAAGCTGCTTTTCAACACAAAAACAATTGCTTGCATCGCTACGGCATTTTTAGCATCGTTTTGTGTCTTTCGTGCATCCTTTTTTAGCTCCAATTTCTCACTCTCGCGCTTGATAAAGTTGTAAATTGTTTCTTTGGAGCTGGTTCCATTTTGAACGCTTTCATTCGACGAAAAATGGTCAGCTTTTGATGAATATCTAGACATTTTGGTAAACAAATATTTCCCGCCTTTAGCTAGCCAGTGGCGCGCGCGACAATCACACCATCTTCTGTCACGATGTGATCACGTGGCGGGCAACAATTTTTGAATTGTTGCCCGCGCGGGAAACATTGAAATTTGATGACTGCCACGTGACTCTAAATCAGCCAATGAGAGCGTGCGTTGTGTCTGGAAAACTTATGGCTATGTAACAATAGGGATTGTTTACTTATCATCGTGATCGCTTAGGAAAATCTGTCGTCATTTCGTGTGAAGATCTTCAACATTTTGCGAAACATGGTTTTGGTCCCGTGTTGATTTGAATGTTCAAATTTAGCCGACGTTCCATGCTGTGCTGAACGGAAAACTCCCATCGTTTGGAGTTCAAAAGACTTCTTAAGGGTGCGTTTACCAATTGTTTTGGGCCGTTGCTAAGTAGAATTTAATACGCCATAAAACGCCAAAAAATTGAGTAAAATAATTAATAAATCACTCAGGAACTCCTGGGAGACGAACCTTTTTATTTTGATGACGTCATCGTATGACGTCATTATTACGTCATCAAGGCAGAACAATTCAATCAACTCATGATTGCTTTGGGATAGTGCTTTCATATTTGCATATATCATTGGTCTGGGTTAGGCACAAAAGGTGTAGCATGCGTTTTACGATATACCGAAAATTGATCGTTTTATAATTTTTTCCCCTGAATTTTAACAGTAAGATGGTCATAACTTCCGTGTTTTAATTTTTTTCGCTAAACCCATGCTTGGCTCTGTGCAATGCGACTTCAGGACAATTTTTATGTGAAAAAGGATTGACTTTTCTTTGTTTCACGAACACAGTTTCATTTTTTGTGAAACCGGAAGTATGATATTGTTACCAGGGCCCACGGGGCGGTCCACGGGTCGCGGGCGCGTTTGGGTGGTTACAAAGCAATTATCTTTACATACATGGATTCTCGTGTACCGATGGAATTTGCGAGGGCAAAGCTAAAGGCATTGGACAAGAAAATGAAATCAGTGAAATTGAAACAGAGCTGCATTATCAGACATCTAATTCCAGTGGTTTATTCACGCAAAGAAGTCGATTTGCACCATAATCAGTCACATGTCTAACCGAGGTTGCAGGTTCAAATCCCGGCCGGACCAACACTCAGGGTCTTAAAATAACTGAGTAGAAGGTGTTGCCTTTACATAAGTAAACGGTTATACCTTCAAACGGTTATACCTTCAAACGGTTATACCTTCACGTCTTCTCGGATAAGAACGTATAAAAATCGTAGGACTAGTGACGTGTCTCCAATTAGCTGCAAAGCTAAATTATAATACATTGACACTAAAATAAAGTCACTCACTTTTATACTTTATGTCGCGTCGAGGAGAAACAACCCGATTCAACTTACGGTAAGCTTACATCAAAATCTGACTCAGTTTTCTATCCTATAGCAGTAGTAGTAGTAGTTTATTTATCCACGTAGTTACTAATGAGCATAAGCTCGTTTACAATGTGTACGTGCAGTCAACTAATTAAGATAGAGGATGAAAATTTGATATTTAATTCTAAGAATACAATCAATGTTTGCTTATTTACAATTAGATAATACTAGTAATATTAATAACAACACTATAATGATATCAATAACAACAAAAATATATAATAAATATTAATAAATGCAGGGTAAAAAGTATCTAGGTAACACACATGCTAATAGCACCATGTGCTATTGATGATAACGCAAGTTTATCTACTTCAGACTTAAAAATAATCGGCGAAGAAATAATGCGCAATTCGTAAAAAAATTATGAAAATACTTAGACTTATAGTTTGGCAACTGAAGAATCATATCACCCCTAAGATTATATGTGCTAGCCCGGAAAGAAAAAAAATGTTTGATAAATTTTGGAGCTATGTTGTGGACACATTTGTGTAGCAATAGCAGAGACTGGATGTACCGGCGGTGCTCTAAGGGCTTAAGCTCAACCATGTTCAATAAGCTATCATATGAAGTAGTTTTTGCTAGTTTCAGCAATGGTTAGTCAGCTCGAGTTTATTAGATAGGCCAGGAGTTATACCAACTAGAACTGTGGAACAATACTCCAGGTGTGATAGAATAAAAGTCTTATATATTCCTACCATAACTTCAGTTGGGATAAAGTTCCTAACCCTCCTCAACGTGGCTACTTTAGCATTAACCTTATTTGAAATCAACTTCACTTGCTGTTTAAAAGTAAGGTTACTCTCGATAGTTAGCCCGAGAAGTTTGATGTTATTAACAATGTTTAAAGGTGGACCATTTATTTCTGTGAACAACTGGTAAGGTATTTGCTCCCGTCCCAGAGGCAAGACTTTGGTTTTGGTGTCATTGACTCTGAGATAGTTGCTGTTAAAATCAGTAAGTCTAGGTTATTTTGTACAATGACTTGTAACCTGACTGGGCATTGATGAGTACAATATTCTGTCGTGTCGTCAGCATATAGCCTCAGAGAGACGTCACTAATGAAAAAGTTTAGATCGTTTATAAAGAGGTTAAACAATAATGGCCCAAGGATAGAGCTCTGAGGCACTCTATGTTTAACTGTTTGGAACTCTGAGAAGTCATCTTCCAATCCTCACCCGCTGTTGCCTTTGAGTGAGGTAGGACCGGATCAAAGATACAGCGTCATTGGAGAAACCGTAGGCCTTAAGCTTAGTGATGAGGAGACTGTGGCTTATTGAATCAAATGCCTTTGAGAGATCAATTGCAACGGCGACAGCACATTGACCATCATCCAGGGGTCTTCTGAAGTCCTCAGTCATTTTCAGGAGAGCCGTGCCGCAAGAATGGCCCTTAAGGAATCCTGACAGATTGTTCGAGAGTATTAGTTGGGCATACTCAAACATCTGATTGTATTTTATCTTCTCCAGTGTTTTTGATATAGCTGTAAGGACTGACACGGGCCTACAGTTTGCTTTGTCAGTGTCACAGTCCTTCTTGAAGATTGGAGAGACATTACTCTGCTTCCACTTACTAGGCCATGTTCCTGAAATGATAAAGTGGTTCATGAGCTTTGTTAATGGTGCTGCGATTGATGGAGCTGATATCCTCAGAACTCTTGGAGATATGTGGTCTGTACCGGTAGCCTTATTTGCTTTTCAGATCATTCAGGTACTAAAATGGGCGTGGCTCAAGCTTATTTTGACCCCTAAAAGATAATAAAAATGTAAATTGATAACAGCTTTTTTGTTCAATTGACACCCGACCCGTAAAAGATACCGCTTTACATAGAAATGTCTGTGTTGGATGGTGGATACCCTAAGTGGTACCAAACTCCTGATTTTGACCACTAAAAGGTACGACGAGCATCCATGTACCCCTCACATAAGGGAGTCCCCCCCCCCCCCCAGGATGCCACCAAACCTCATCTGAATCTCACGGACCCTAGGGTGTGTTAAGAAAGCATCCTCATGCAGTTCGAGGATGTGATCTGAGACACAGTTAACAAAGTAGTCGTTAAGGGTATTTGCCACCAATTTTGGATCCGTGATGAGCTGCCCCCCTCCATGAGAGAGATGGCTTGAACAGGCACAGTTTTTGATGGTAGCAGCGGTCTGAATTTTGACCAGAATTCTCCAGGGTGTTTGCTATCAACAGACACTTGAATAAAGTAAGACTTGAGTGATCTATGTTTCAGGGAAGTGACCAAGTTTCGTTGTATCTTGAACTGTTCCCAGTTGTGGTCTGACCTGTTCTTACGAAACGTCCTCAGCATCCTGTTTCGCTTTGAGATAGCGTGTGATATCTCAGGGATAATCCAAGGTAGTTGATCTCCCCGAATATATTTTTTCTTAAAAGGCATGTGACTATCTAAGACCTCTGTATACAATCTGCACCAGTGTTCCCAAATATCATCAGTGTCAGTAAACACGTAGGCTGAATCCCATGGGACATGGTCGAGGTCAGACAAGAAAGATGATTCATCAAGACCTCTCATGCTACGGTACTCAATTAGCCTGGGTGGAAGCCGAGGTAGCTTCTGCCTTCGGACTGTGTAGATAAGATCATGATCACTAATCCCAATCCTTAAGGTTCCGCTACGGCTGTATCTGTCAGGATGGCTACTCAAGATAACATCTATCAGTGTGGAGCTAGTTTTTGTTACTCGTGTTGGACCAGTGATTGTATTAGATAAGCAGAATCTGTCACAGAATTTCGTTAAGTGTGTGTCCGGAGTTGAATTATTGTCCAGCAACCAGTTAAAGTTAAGGTCCCAAATAATCAGTAGTTCATTTCTAGCATTAAGTAAATCTTCTGCAGCAGAGTAGAAAGTTGGCAGGAAGTCAGCAGGCTTGTCTTTGTTGGGTGACCGGTAGCATGCAAAGACAATGAATCTAGAGCTGTTGTGTCCTTTTACATCAACACAAATGCTCTCAATGTTAGTAGGTTCCAGCTTATGTCTTCTGTATGCAGCGACGTTGTTCTTGATGTAAACGAGTAAACCTCCTCCGCCTTTCTTCCTATCTCGCCTGAGAATTTTGTAGTTGGGATGCGCTAGCAGTAGATTACTGTAAGATCCATCAATTTTTGTTTCGGAAAGCACAAGGATGTCAAATAGTCCATCATTAAGAAAAGTCTTCACCTCATCTATTTTGTTGTAAATGCTGTTAATGTTAAGATGTGCTATAACCAAATTAAATTTATAATAGGAACGGAGAGATTTGAAATTTGAATAGTCGTCCTGATCAGAGTTATTTGAGGTAGGTGACTGATTGTTTACCGAGCTGGTAGACGATGAACCAGCAATCAAAAACACTGCTAAATATGTCAATTATAGAGGAATGTCTTACTATAATGTGTAATATCATTCGCACATGTTCGTAATCCTTATAATATTCTCCATTGATCAATAAAGAAATAATTACAAAATTCGGAAAGTAGGCCTTAGGCTTTGTTCGCCCTAAAGGAATGGTCGCAAGTTAATAGGAACTTACCATCGTCCGTTTCCATATTTATGTTTAACTTTCGCATTTTTCACAGACATTTCCGGCCTTAGAAATAGTTGACGAGTTGTTTAAGCAAGCAACCGTGAACGACAATCTACGTTCCACGTTGTATCGGTATTTGCTTCTTTATAGTTAGAAATAGTGTCCAGGGTATCAGAACACTCTGGTATCAGAATATATGAAAACGTTTTGGTCATTATTCACCGATTACTTCCAGTCAACTCAAAGTATCGTGACGAGCCGCCGTAAAAATGGAGTTGATTTCTCTTTCGGTGGCACTGTATTTTTCGCCGCTACTTTCTTGTGAAAGTGGCTCAAAACCAAACTCTTCGAAGACTCCTCTCACGTGTAGCTGCTCACTTGTAAGTACATTCTGGCTCCCCTCGTTATCAACAAGCTCTTTCCGAGCACTTTCCAAACTTTCTTTGTCGAAATCCGAACGAAAATTTGTTTGCACTTGACACCCGAATTCCACGTACTGACATCGGAATTTTCCCTCGTCCAGAGACCCTCCGCAGCTAGAATGGTTTTCTCGGTTTTCTCGCTCTTTTTCGGCATTATATACACGACTTTCATAATGGCCGCCTCCTAATTTGCATATGTGATTTTCCGTTTCAGTTGTTTACCCACATTTATAGAAAATATGAACATTGCCATGTGAAAGAGCATGTCGACATTAGTGAACTTGTGAAAGTTGAGTGCTGTAGCTTAATACGCAATGAAGTTACAGCAAGTTGAAATTAGAGAGATTTGTGTGAGAAAAACAACGGACGCCTTACTAGCCTCGCTTTCATGTTTTCTGCATTAGAAATGCTCATAGCTCAACAGCAAATATGAATTCTCCACATTGCTCTAAAATTCAAAAATATTACTAGTTTTAATGTGATCTTTCATGTGGTAGCATTGGTTTCTCTCTACAGATTTATCTTCCAAATTATGCAAATTAGGAGGCGGCCATTATGAAAGTCGTGTATTAAGTAAACTTGAAGCATGGAAAGTAAAAAAAACCGGGTTCAAGTAGCAAAAACAACTTCATTGTAACTTTTACGAAATGTAAACAAAACTGAAGGAGTGGAGAGTTTTCACTAAACCGGAAGTAAGTTTTTCCCGCCATTGCATGAGAGCGCGCGCGCGCCGACCCTTCATAGCAACGTCGCTGCTTAGCGACGAAATTGGTAAACGCACCCTTAAGAGAGTTGGAATTCGCCTCCTTTCGTGATATTTGTTGTGAAGCCTTGGTTTGTGAAATGTCTGTAAATGCTCCGCCAGTGACGAGTAGCTTGGCTCGAACTTCGCCGTTTCTCTTCAAATTATTTTTGAAGAACCGACAAAGTAGCAGGTTCAGCTAAATTTCACGTTATGTTTTATTAGCTTGTTTTGAGTCTTGGCTTTGGTGTGTTTTGACTGGTGTTCAGAAATGTCGCAAAATACAACTGTCGTTCTTTTCTTTGACTTTGTCATGCATTTCTCTGTGTTTTATAAAACATTTATTTTTAACAAAAGGTTTTGCAATGTTATTTATCTTCTGACGTTCCTTTTTGTGTTATACCTTGAGTTAAAAACGTGTTTTTTTTTCATTGCTTTTTTCACTAAATATTTCGTATGGAAGCAATCTCAGTCAACTATGCTCTAGCTCGCAGCAGTCCAAAACCATACCGACCGGTCGTACATGTACGACGATTTACCGGACCGTTGAAGAACCAATCAATTCTCCATTTGCCGCGAGTCCAGCTTGCCATATAATGTTTATTATTTTTCACATGGATCGGTTTTCTTTGTTTTTTTCGGAGGAATATATCTCAAAACCCCTTCCCAATTCCAAAGCCCGAGGGAATCTTGCAACATATTCTCCTCGTATATTTCTAGTAGTATTTCGTTCTAGTTACTCTTACCTCCTCTAGAAAAAAAGGCACGTGTCACGAGTGGAAATCGAACCGACATGCGACTGCTTAAATTCCCCTTAGTTTCTAGTCTTTCGTCTATTCACAACACTATAATGAATGTTTGTTGAACCGAGAAAAATGACAAGGAAAAGCCTTCTGAACGATAAATTTGTGCAACAATATACTAGGCAAAGAATGCTTTCTAATGATTTATGAAAAGAGAGAAAACCTCGATGTAGTTTCAAAATCCGCGTGAAATTTCAAATGCTGCTTTTACTATTCATTAATTATTACATAATTGTTTTTGTTTGTTTGTTATGTTTGTAAAGTGCAAACTAAAACGGTTGGTTTTGAAAAGGCCCTTTGCAGCTAACAGTCACGTGCTGATATAATACTTCATTAACGAATGAATGGAGCTCGTGATCCCCATGGGAAAGGCGTTTCTATGAATACTGGAGAGCAAGCTATCTTCAGAAACGCTGTTTTATAAAGTTCGACAATTGATTGGAGGTGGAAAATAGCATTTACAAACAGGTTTTCCTAATAACACTACCGATCTCGTACAAGGCCTTTAAATAAGTGAAGTCAGATATTTTTTGCTCTCCAGTACAACCACGTGATTTGTTACCTGTAAAGAGCCCATTCAGCAGGGAAGAGCTGGGAATGAGGGAACATGATTGATCAATCAATTCTTTGACTTAGGAGGATTGATGTTGAAAAAAGACGTGGGAATTTTGTACAGTAATCAAATGCTCATTAATAATGAAACGAAAACAATAATACGTTAGTTAACAAGCACGCGCCGGAAGTGTCACGCACGGTCACGCTTCGCCCACGCGCACCTTGGTACAATGATGGACTGCGCGTTGCTAAGCGTGGAAAGCGCCGCTGTGAGAGTGCTTACCGAGCTTCACGGCTTGTGGTTGACGAAGGGATTTATTGGGAACAGTGTCGCATCTAAAACAAACTGCTTGATAATGTTAAGACTCAATACTACAAGGCTAAGTTTGAGAACGTGGATCAGAAAAACCTGTTTCGCCTGATCGATGGCATGTTCCACGTAAATCCTTTACCTCCCCTCCCTCGCCATGATTCCCTTGAAGAACTTGCAGAGAGATTTAGCTTCTACTTTATGGGTAAGATTAGGAAACTATTGCAAAAGTTGTCTCTGATACCTGTTACGGAGATGTCTGTGAATATTGGCTCTTCCTGTCAGAGTACTTTTGCAGGATTTTATGAGGTTTCCATGGAAACTGTGCGTAATGCACCAGTCAGTGGTTTCCCCCAGGGCAGGGCTATCGGGCATACCCACGGGGTTTGACAGGAACTGCTCTCCCCTGGGTAGGGAAATTGACAATGTTACATGGCTCGAGGGTCGGGAACATTTACGCGAATTGGCAACAAGGAATTGGAAATTGTAACTCAGTGGTCGGTGGTGTTTTCAGCTTCAACGTGCTTTCGCGCTTATTTTATAGCTAGGAGTGTACAGGATTCTTATTTTAAAAATAACATTGCAATAATTTCATGTTTTGTCTCTCGAATTTGACATCAAATGTCAGCCCCAGGATGAAAACTTTGACCACAATTTCGAGATAAAAGTCAAACCCCGGGCTATGCCCAATACCCCTTCTTCTGAGGGAAACCACTGACTGATGCATAAGACTACTGAGTTGATTGGTATGCGGCCGCCATGTTGATACATTGTACAGCTTTGATTGCTAATTGTATAATTGCATGCATGCAATTGTTTGAATGTGGTACACCAAGATGGCGGCCGACAAAAGATGATTAGCTTTCTATTTAAAATAATTTAGATATCACTTTGAAACGTTTATGAAGTCTAAAATTTAGAAACTCGCCAAAATATATGAATTTTCGTGACATTTAGGAAACACGCTGAGCTTGGCTGTCTTACCGACCTCTAAAACATCACGGGGGGAGGGGGGGGGGGACTCCCCTACTGACCTGACAGGGGTGCTCGGCCGTGACCCTAAAAAGGGACCCATAATTTTAAATAATAAATGGCAGATTTTTTATTTTGAACCCTAAAAGGGACAACCATAAAAGTGATGGGATTAAGCTCCGGATTAAGCAGTATGTTTGTAATGTCCTTTATCTGTAATCTCCTTGCAAATAAACAAACGATACCCTAAAAGGTACCGCGTTTTGTTACGTAATTGCCTTTTGTCAAAAGACCCCCCGAACTTGATTGAATTGAGTAAAACACAGTAGAAATACGTGATGTTTTTTTACCGTTCTTTAATTCAATATTTGCACCGCGTGTGTTGCTACCAAAAATTAGCATAACCACGCAATAGATTCGATACGACAGAAATGCGACAGTTTGTTGTAACCAAAAATCACAGGCAGCCCAAGCTAATGATTTTTACAAGGAATATATGGGATTTTTTAGAAAAAATCTAAAACTGTACTAAAATGATCAATAGAGTCATGAAATCTTACATGTGTGTTGTGAAGTTGTTGCTCTTCATCACTAATGTGTTTATTTATGGTTTGAGTCACTTCTAGGTTTTTTCCCTCCCCTATATAAATATTGAGAAGGCAGGCAACACGAAACGCCATTAGTCCACGTGGAGACTCTTCGAGGCCTCGTAATTTGTCCAAAATCCAAACTTTCAGAATTTTACCTCCAAGAACACTTTCTCGCATTCCTCTAGCACTCATTTAATCGATCCATCGCTTATTTCCTCGCTTTGTAAGTAGTCAAATTCGACGGTTTCTGCAGCTAACCTAGCATGTAACGATGCAAGTTGAACCACAGGAAGCCGATGCTTAATTTGTGTCTTGAAAACTATTATAAGGCGTTGTACTCGAGATCTAAGAATCAGGAGTCTGGCGCCGCTTATCAAGTAATTGACATCGAAGACTTTGCGTTAAAGAAGTGGTTCTTTTTTTAAAATTTCAATTAACTAAACTAGCTGGTAACAGTTCGACTCTAAAAATGGAGGAAAATTACCGGGAACTGTGAAACTATGCGAACAGAGCCAGTTTTACTGAGATAGGATATACTTGTCGTTGACGCCCGGCTTACCGCTCTATCGACCACGCTACAGCTTAAAATACCATATTAAAACAAAACAACGGCTTTCGTAGTGTAATTTTAATTGATCGGTACCAAAATGAGCAAGGAACTGGGACCGAGTTTATCAGAATTACTCTAATTCACTATTTTCACCTGGTGACCATCTTGGATTCAAAACGAGGTAATCCTTTGTTTTTGCTATGTTAGCCTCGCAGTGAGGGATAGTCAAAACGAGGCTCACCTGGCAAAAACAAAGGATTGCTTCGCTTTAAATCCAAGATGGCCACCAGGTGAAAAGAGTGAATTCTAAAATGACATCACATGATAGAACATGTTGAAATTAGCAAGTGTGTGAAGTTTGACGTGATTCAAGTTAACCTGTCTGAATTATAAGCATTTGAAATTTCTTTGTCCCTCCAAAATTTTACAATGAATGTATGGCGGTTTGGAGTGACAACGTTAAAAAATAATAGACATATTTGATGTCTTCCAGCATCTCACTTTGACTAGTTATTAATTATATATTTACTGACTCGGTTCCAGTACCCGGCTCATTTTGTTACCAGCTAATTAAAAACTATTCGGTATCTGGACTCTTTCATATCTAATGTCATGCTGTCTAAACATCACAAGATCACGTCTGGGATAGGGTATAGATTTTTTGCTTCAAGTCTGGGATATGGTATGGTAAACGGTATTTTTAGGTCAGTGTTTTGAGGTCTCGTTGCACACAGGAGTCCATTGTTTGATTCCCAACACGTGACAGGATCAACCAATCAGGTTCGACACCCGCCGGTGTGGAGGCGCTGGGCAAAGTCAGCAACGGAGCGAAGATTCGGGGCCATTCTTAACCACTATTTTGCTGAAACCAAAGGTTTCTTCGAATGAAATACCAAGATGTTCAGTTATTCTAGGGCTGACAGGGCTTTCGATGGAAAATTCTCACATTTACGAAAGGGATGTGGCGATCCAATCGCACAGTCAGCTAGTCTGGCCGGCCGAAGGAGGAGTGATGGTTGTTGTCCAATAATCCACAGAAACTGAAAGAACATGCCTGTACTGCTGCATCAAAGTGCCATAGGATTGCAGTGTTGCGTTGTTGATATTGTTGAAATGCTCTACCATCACACACTGTGAGGAGGTCAAATGAGGGATTTTGATTGTTTGCAATGTTGGCTGTTTACCGCCAAGTATAGTCCTCTCCTGAAATGGTGACTGTAATTCGAACTGGAAATGAAATCGTCCGTAAGTTGAACTGTATGTGACTTTATAGAGCCCAAGAAGAAAAAGTTAAAATCGCCAAAAGAATAACAGAACTCGGAAGATCTATTGTTCACTCGGTCTATCTATTGACAGGAACTACATTCTAAATGGCACAACCCTTAAAGTCGTAAATACTACTCGTGATCTTGGCGTTTCTGTTTCCAACGACCTTCTCTGGAGTGAACATGTTATCTCTATTATCTCCAAGGCAAACAAGATGTTGGGTTTCCTCAATAGGAACTGCACTAAAAATGTGTGTCCTACTTCTAAAACAATTCTCTATACCACTCTTGTTCGATCTCATCTAATTTATGCCTCACAGATTTGGTCTCCTACTTCCTACGGCTCCCTCCGTCTAGCTCGTAATCTTGAAAGTGTTCAAAGGCGAGCAACTCGTCTCATCTTATACGGTTCCAACTTGGACTACAAATCGAGACTTCATCGACTAAATCTTCTTCCTCTCTGCTACTTCCTTGAATATCTTGACCTGCCTTTTCTATTCCGCTGTCTTAAAGGTGAAATTTTGATCGACACCTCTGACATTCTACTATTTAACAGATGTGTAACTCGTCGCGGCTCCTCTGGTCTAGACTTACGCTTAATTCCTGCCCGTACCTCGACTTTTCGTTCTTCCTACTTTGTACGAATCTGTCCTCTATGGAACGCTCTTCCAGTCGATCTTCGCTCTTCTCCCTCTACCTCCTCTTTCAAACTCAAACTGAAAAAACTTTACTTTGAAAGGCTAAACTCGGTCTTTGATACCTTCAACATTCGAACTTGGTTCGTTACTTGTCCCCTCTGTCGTCGTTCTAACCTTGTAACCGTATGCCCGTGTTAAAGTAGTTGATTATTGTTCCTATCATCATATCATCCAGTTGCGCTGCTTGCATTCAAACCATTTGTAGCATAATGTTATTATCGTACTTGATTTTGTATTTATTCATTCATTAACTAATTATTGTATGTATATATATATATATATGTGTTTTTTTCTCTTTTTTCTTCTCGTTAACATCCATCGTGACTGCTGGCGGAGACAAGCCTCGTAGGGGACTTTGAGTCCTATTGTTTGTCTCCTGTGGCCTTACGCCCAAATGTTGTAAATAAAAAAATAAGAGAGAGACATTTGAATTGACCACCAATTATACCCATAAACAGAACTGGATATGACTTACAAACCGAGAATACCGTATTAAAATTGAATTGGATGTGACTTTGGAAACGGAGCTAGTTGAAACTGTCAAAAGAAGAGCAGGATTTGTCGTGTAAAGCCGTAACTATAAACTGAACTATCTTAAAACCAGAACTGGACAGTACAATTATATAAGTTATGGCTAGATATCAATTCCAAACCTGCCCATACCCCCCCCCCCCCGGATATTTGTGGGTATCAGAACGTTGCAAATGCTCCACTATGGGGCTTTGGTACGGGTGCAAATCTCATACAATTCGCTATTTTGACTATCTTTCTACAAATTAATTCCCCACCCCAGCAACTTTTCTTTGCTCCCAAATGTCCCATCCCTGGGACAAAAACTCAGTCAAATGCCCCCACCCCTGGGAGATTTGGTAGGTTTGGAATTGGTAGAGCTTTTAAAATACACAGATACTGGAACTGATAAGAACAAATATAAATATAATTGGGTGTGGAGATTTATTTACCAAGCGAACACTTGCCCTGAAAAATATGTTGCAAAAGTCAACTTAAATACCGAAGAAAGAAGAAAAATGAATATTGAATTAGAGCCGACTCGAAAAAATTGAATGACTATCATCAGAAAATTGTAAAATACTAAAAATAGATTAATTTAGGTTTTGAATGGGATCTCCTGGGCATTTCTCTCTTGGGTGCATCAGAAGGGGTTAGAGTCGGAATGGTTGGCATATTGCTGATCCTCCAAGCCTAACCCAATCCGTGGCCCAATCTACTTTTATAGTATTTCAGAAGTATTTACAGATAACAAATTGAAGTGATATATAATTCATATACATTCACTTGTATACTGATATTATTATTACAGTCATGAACAGACTTTTTCACTGCTACATTTTGTGTGGTAATTTTGCCCATAATATCACTTTTCTGACCACCATGACAATTTCTTTAATTTCTCAAGTTCAATTAAGGGTACTGACATGAAATCTTCCAGATATGTACAAAATATAATTCTGAATCTCGTCTTTCATAATTTATGCTAATTAGTCACATGATTGATCACATGGTTGCCTAAAATATGCTAAATCGGAACTTTTTCTTGGACTGTTCACGATGTGCAGTAAACTCGACATCGGACTCGACAGTAGCAGCGAAAGAGTTAATTAGTGACATTTTAATTGATATTGATCTAAATCACTGTTTTTTCCCCGAATTTTTAATTACAAGGAAGGCCACACATTTCTATATGTGTACTAGTTGGTGTTACCCTCTTTAAATAAAGTTAATTTTATTTTCCAAGTGGTCTACATGCATGAAATCAATGCACACAATATTTTATTAAACATTAGGGGCTGGTCAAAAATTAGCAGTGGAGATGCAAAAAAAGGGGGGGGGGGGGGGGGGGAGATGGAGATCATAAAAGTCTAAAAATGTATAACCCTCCCTGGACAGTGAGTATGAAATATTTTGACCCTTTACCCCCATAACCAATCCTTTTTCAGTTGCCCATTATTCATGACCCTCCATTTTGGGGGATTCAAAAAATATTATCATCCCCCTTTCACAACCCCTCCCCCTGCTAATTTGTGACCAGTCCCTTCAGCGACCACTCTCATGCAACCCCATTTTAATTATCAGTAAAACTTTATAATTAGAAGCTCCTGCGACTGTAACCACCTTTGGGGGTTGAGAATTGGAAGGTGGAAAATAGAATATACAAACAGGTTTTGCTAATAACGCTGCCGATCTCGTACAAGTGCCTTTAAATATTTGTTTGCCAACTAGTACAAACACGTGATTGCATCATTCCATTATATATAAATTATCACAAGCATCAGTAGTGAATCAATTATCTGGTCCCCTAGCACAAACCATGTATCACACAAAAATATGCTAGAACTCCATGTATTAATCTATTTATAGGTGGCCCGAGTTACTCATAACGAGCCTCAGTGAACCGGATGTTCAAAAATACTCGAAGCCGGTTGCTGTTTGTGTTATGCTCTTCTCTCGCCGCTCTAGCTCTCCGTGTGTTTTCAGGCTTTATCTCATACCGAAATCATTTGCCTCTTAATTTACCATTGTCTTTGATTCTGTAGTTCGTAGTTTCCAGGAAATTTGTCCTTTGAAGTGAATTCATGAAAGCGGTTCCTTTCGATAAATTTTCACTCGCCGTGGCAGATTTTCAGTTTTGGTTCTACTCATTTTTGCTGCATTTCCTCTCTCTGTTCATAGGTAATAGAGTGGAATGGTTATGAAACCCAGCGACCTTCTTTGTTATATGTCTTTGTTTGCTTTTTTCAACCACTACCCTGCACAAAACACAATAGAAATTCCAATGTGTTAATCAATCAGCCAATAGAAACGTGTGAGTTCAGTCGTTCAGGGGACGCTAATGAACTATGACCCTGCACAATCTTTTGTCTTGCCCCCTTCCAACATAAATCGCAGCGCCTTTGTTAGCCCCTTTGAAGTTTGCCGGGTTTCATAACCATTCCACTCTATTAACTATGCTCTGTTACACGGTACGAGGTCCCAAAAGTGAAGATTGCTGCTTCAACTTGAATTCTAGTGTGTTTTGGACTGTTTTTTTGTATTTCTATTCTTTTAGAAAATCCAATCTTGTATCACGATTCACTGATGGTCACTGATCATTTTGTTTACCTGACGGGTTTAACCGAATTATTAGAGAGCATTGAAAAATTGTAATTATGAAGAGCAATCGTTTTACATTTTGCAACAGTATGTATCGATCTGTATTCTCTGAGATTTGATTGGTCGCTTTTCTTGATTCGCTCTGTATACGTACATGCACTTCGTGGGGACCCTGGTAGTAAATTGTGTGGTTGTCGACAATCGCCGGTCAGGTACCCCGTGCGGCTTAACTTTAGATTGAAGGCTCGGTTACCCCAGGAGCCTTTCGACGGTTACCCAGAAGCCTTTGACGGCCGGGCAGTCTACACTAGCTGGTTCAAGGCTCTCTACCAATTTATAAGCGTCACTTTGGAGAAACAAAATGCTTCGTCGTGCTCGTCACAATACTGGAATTGTGTGGCAATCGCATTCAAAAGAAAGAGCAACCTTTCTGCTGGGATTCTGTGGAGGAATTGTGGCGGCCACAATATTTTGAACTGAACGATTTCGTTTGAAGTGGCGGGCCCTCGCGAAACTAGTGTGCTGCCTTGTCTTTTTTCTTAGGAAGGGGAATAATTCACTGTGGCACCACGGATAAAGCTGTTGCCATATTAAATTCTCCAAGGTTTTCGGTGTGTCGAAGCGTACTTATTAACACTGGTGTAAATGATGTTGAGCATTCTACAGTAGAAGAAATAACCCGAAAGTAAGTGCAGATGGTCAATGCGGCAGTGGATACATTTCCGGGCAAGAAGATGATTATTTCTAGCATTACGCCAAGGTGTGATGATTTGGACAGATCGGTTTTTGTGATTAATGCCGCTGTGCATGAACTGATAAAGGATTTACCGACTGTCACACATATTGACAACAGCAATCTACGTGATACACAGTTCTTTTTTGATTCTAACAATTTCAATAGACGTACTGGTGTTCCTGCTTTCGCAGGAAATTTAAAGCGGGCATCAGGTTGTCTTTGTTAGCGGAAATGCGGAAACACCTTTTACAAGCAAACGGTAATAACCAAATGCAGCATCAGAGGGTAGTGTTCCCTCCTCCACCATCGGAGCTAGCTTTTTGTAATCCACAGATTGGATTCCCATTTATAAATAATCAAGTAAGATGAGCTATTTAGAAGGGTTTCCTTTCAGTGGTTTGCGGACTTATTAGACTTTATTGAGTTTTCTTTCTTTTCTCTTTCCTTTTGGTTTTGTTTTTGTTTCGTTTGCTTGTCCTTTTGTTGACTGATATAGGACAGTCTGTAGTTCTGATTGTCTAGTTATGCTAAGCAATACGTTTTTGAGATTTTGTTCTTGGAATATTGAGCGCCTCTCGGGGAAGTTAAATGATGAAGATTTTCTTTCGGAAATCGAAAAGTTTTTTTTTTTTCTTTAGTTGAAACTTGGTTACCCTATGGTCATCCCGATCTTAGTATTGAAGGTTTTTATTCCTTTTCAAAGTGCAAGAAAGCGCTAAAAAAATCTCGTAGGAATTCTGGTGGAATCACGATGTTGGTTAAATCCTAAATGAGAAAAGGTGTTAAAATTCTTGATAAGGAAAGTAGCGAGGAGTTTGTTTGGTGGAAGTTAGAAAAAGAGTTATTTCACTTTATTTGCACCGTTTATATTCCACCCCAAAATTCCCCTAGGGAGAAGAGACTGGATAAGGATCATTTGAGTCTCTTCAGGAAAGTATTTATAACGTTGTTAACTGCAAACAAATATATCAAGCGATTATCGCTAAAGAGTTTACTAGGCCTCCTACCGCTGAACTGAAATTATTAAAAAAAAAAAAAAAACACTTCCTGCATCACGTTTATGTGTTACCATACAGAATCACTATTGAGACTAAGCATATTGTTTTTCAGTTAAAAATTATTCATAATATCTTACCTTCTAAAAACCTGTTAAAGTCAATGAAAATAAGTTCTAGTGACCAATGCCATAGATGCAGTCAAAGAGAAGACCTCGTACACCTCTTTATCTTATGCCCTACATGTCAAGTAGTTTCGGAATTGGTATAGTAGCGCCTGTGGCTCCTTATGTATTGTATGGTTATAAACCTGAGAATTCGCATTACTTTTTCTTAAATTACCTAATCCTCTTAGCGAAAAAATATATTTACAGCCTTAGTTCCTCTGCAGAACAAACCTCTGAAGCCTCTTTTGATATATTTATTAAGAAAGTGAAGTTCCTAAATGTTGTTGATTCGCATACGAGTGCTTACTATACTCGGTGGCCTAAATTCTTTCCTCTTCACAGTTTAGATTTACTTATAGTATTCATTTAATACTGAAAATACCATCACGAATAACAGGCGTGGTTACTAAGCCACCCACACTTGAAATCGTCCGACGGACGTCTTCAAGTTGAGTATTCTTTCTATCGGGAGGAACGAGAAATAATCCATCCGTTGATATCACAGTAATCTCACGTTAGTGTACTCTAGTGTTAAGTCGGATTCTTGAAAATCTTCGTGCAAATGTTGTTGTAAAACAACTATAAAACAACTCCAAGTATTTTTGCATATCATTAAATTGCCCAAAACAGGCACATGCGCAGCTCATGACCGTGCTCCTTTAACGTTTACCTTGTTTCTGACATTGATTGTAATTACTTTTCTGTTCTTTCTCTCGTCGCATGATGTAAAAAACGTAAAAATATGTGATAGAAATAAAACCTGTATTAAAAAAGAAAATAATAATAACTTTAACGGACTCTCCCTAAGGGCCATTTACAATAAATTTAAAATACACTGACATAATATCTAAAATTATACAATAATTACAATAAATACATAGAAACTGAAAAAATATATATTTGTATATGTCAGGGTGTTTGCGTGGTAGTTCTATCATGACTCTGATATGCACTCGTCTGGTAACCATCTGGCATAATGCGGGTATCAGCGGCCATCCCGAGGGGGCGGCCCCCGGGCACCCAGGGGCATTTGTCACAGCAGCCAAGACAAATACATGCTAAAACCCCTCGGGTGGGGCAGAAATTTGTGACAAAAAAAACCACCCCTGGGGCAACCTGGGCAACATATTATAAGTATTAGAAACTAAACGTTTTAGAAGTGTCAAAAATCTTAATAGTTTTATACAAATATTACCCTTTATTTCTTTGTTCTGTCTTCCGACAGTGGATGGCTTAATTTAATCTCTAATTTGAATGATAATGATATGACTTACCTCAAGGACAAAGAAATCGAAGAACGTCGATCGATCGAGCGAGTCCTGTGGCGAAAACTGCTGAACGTTGAGACAGCAGATTACGTGCAAACCCCGTGGTATTTTGACGAACACTCAAAAGCGCTCTAATGCCCCGCGTGTGGGGCATGTTTTTGCTACAAATCCCCTGCTAAGCCCCTGGGTTGCCCGTGGGTTGCCCGGGGGCCGCCCCCTCGGGATGGCCGCTGATACCCGCATAATTCGTTCTGTCTAGAGCAAACATCCACGCGGCAATGTCAACCAGTGCAACAGTGTACAGATCGAAGTTTGATTTTCTAAAAGTTTCTTGAAATATTTCATCAATGACCTAACCGAACAGAACAATCAGCTGAAAACCAATTCATGTTGCAGCGAAATCGCTGATTTAAAGCTCAAGTCGATCCAGAGAACTGAGCCCGCCAAGAACGCGCCAACAGAAATGAGCAAAATCCCGCCTAATTCTCCCCCTGCCCCAACGACTTTGTCGAATTCAATGCACTTCAGCCGTCTTCTGGTGAATGTTGTGGAAGCTGTGGGGTTGGTGTCATCCCTGTGATCCTCTTTCATTTCTTAATTAATTTGAATCTTTCATTGTTTTTTTTATTTCTTAAGATAGCGAATTACGAGGGGCTCAGTTATGGTCCAATCGGCCACTTTCACTGGGAGCTTTACCAAGCGAAAAACCCAGTATCCGTCCGGGTGCGAGGTAAAAAAGGCAAAAGGAGCTGATCACAGGCCATTTATCATGCCACCAGCACCAAACAATATTTGTGAGGACGTGAGGAGCCAGAACTTAAAGACCGAAAGAAAGTGTGGACAGTGAAGGAGATCAACACGGATCTTTTATCACGTCATGCAGCCTAGAAATAAAGTTGAGTCTGGAATTTTTGGTAAATATTATCTTGGATCCTACCGCGGAGAGTACACCGTTTTGGTTAAGGAAATCAAGCAGTACGATTCATCTGATAGAGAGAAGAGAAGGGCTTTTTTATTACCGGCAACCTGATTAAAACCCCAAAAATATCAGTACGTAATAACATTATGCTGCGTTCATGCATGTTAGCATGTCAATATATACCGCGTTCATGTTAGCATGTCAATATATACCGCGTTCATGTTAGCATGTTCACACTATAATTATTCCAAAACGATAAATTGACTACAACACAATTTATTAGGCTTGGCTGGCTGCTGCACATGCTAGATGCTGCTTGGCCACACAACTTTATTTAACTGTCACAGATGGACAAATGTGCTATAAAGCAATTAGCCTGGTGCCAGCCAGGAAAAACCCCTGAATTTCAGAGGAAATCTGGACCTCCCCTATGCAACGCAGGCAGTTCTGGAGGAGAAGAACTTCTACTGATTAACTTAACTGAACCACTAACTACTAGAAACTATGTAACTGGGACCTTGTCATTAATTAATACATAATGATGAATTAAAATTGATCGCTAGGTTGACTTTACAGCAGCGTTGCCTAGATTATCGAAAACCCTTGCGTAACCTTTATAAAGCTTGCGTTACCCAATCAACGCTTCAGATACAACAATGTATTGTGTGACAGCCAATAGGATGGCTCAAAGAATAATAACCGTGTGAACAGCATTTTGCTACTATTCTACGAACCGTACCAAAATATCCAGTCAATATATACCGCGTTCATGTTAGCATGTCAATATATACCGCGTTCATGTTAGCATGTCAAAATATACCGCGTTCATGTTAGCATGTCAAAATATACCGCGTTCATGTTACCATGTCAATATATACCGCGTTCATGTTAGCATGTCAATATATACCGCGTTCATGTTAGCATGTCAATATATACTGCGTTCATGTTAGCATGTCAATATGTACCGCGTTCATGTTAGCATGTCAATATATACCGCGTCCATGTTAGCATGTCAATATATACCGCGTTCATGTTAGCACCGCTAACTGAAGCAGACAAAACGAGTCGGAGAATAAAAATCGTACATGGCTGCTCACCAGTTCTTGTTAACTTTTTATTTTAATGTAATATAACTATTTTAACATATCCGCGACCGCCATCCGTATCCACGTTTTTAAATAAACAAAACAATTATTGTACTAATGTCCAATACAGGGGATCCAAATATGGACCGGGGGGTCCAAATCTGCTGTGACACCGGCCTCAGCTCAATGAGGGGCCTCAATGAGCCTTTACGCTCGCATTCTGCCATTTCGTTGGACCAAAATCCTTTAGAACTCTTTGGGGAAATCATATTATTCGTTGGATAACAGAAACGCGAAAGAGCACAGCAGATCCCGCCATGCATCTTTGTCTAGATAAGTTGACTCAAATATCAACATTACTTGATCTCATGAAAACACCAAACAAAACATATTGTGGAATATGTAAAGGATCAAAACCGCGGGTTCGGTCTTTCATTTTAATTTCAATATGTGCAATTGCGTTTTGCTAATTGGGTTCCGTTGTTTTATAGAATTAGCAAAAGAGTAATTAGTAAAAGTGGATAAATAGCGTACTCATTTCCCTAATCGGGCAACCATTGTTAATCAGTCGCATTTGTGCTGTTGATTGACAGGTTTTACTCCGAAATTTAGTGCTTTTGTGGAAAACGTCAAAGTGTTTCATCTATGAATTCGATAATGATTTGTCATATGGCAGCAATGATTCACATGATTAGTTTTACAATTCCCAAATGATTATTGCGCGTTTAGTTCATATTCATTCACCAGACCGCAGTTCTTCAGTGTTTTCTCGCTTTGCAAAGCTGCGAGCGCCATGGATTTCGACCGCCATGAAGACCAAGAGTCGTTGGAGTGGATTGACAGTTACAACTACTGACCTTGAAGATGTGTTAAGCAGTATAGTGAACGAAACAGAAGACGCGAATGGAAAAGAAGAGAAGCAAAACTTCAGGTTCAGTGAGCCGAAAAGTGTTAAAAATGAAAGTACAAGAGCCTATTGTACTGGTCTGTATAAATGTATTGCGTATCAGACAAATTTTGTATAATTTCGTATAAATTCAATTCAGAAGCTGAAAATGTATAAAGTAGTACTGTATGTTTGATATGTTAAAAGTGAAAATTCAAGAGGAATTGTACTGCAAATAAAATGTATTGTTGTCAGACGAATTTTGTGAATAATTTAATTATTCAGAGGCAATGTTGAATTCAAAACCCAGGGGAGGTCTATATGTTAAAATTTAGGCCTGTCCTTGGTTTTAAATTCAGCCCCGCTCTCCTTTGCTATTCAAATCCGCTCCCGGCTTTCAGAATGCAGGTCTTCCCATGAGGATCAAATCCTGCATAGAACAATGGAATTGGGGTGTGGCTGGTTTTTAATAAGCGAGAGAAACCTTGAAAACATGCCCGTTATCTTCTCATGCGTTAACAAGAAATAAAGGAAACAATACACCGTGACCAAGAGCGCATTGCTGATCACTTCTCGCTCTGTTGCTTGCTGTAGTGAGTGTCGATAACAAGAGAGGAGAGTTCTCTTCATAATCTGTATCTCACACATGGTCACTACTAATGGATCGAGTGAAAGGCCACTGATATAACAAGAAGACTCGGGTAAGGTTTAGTTTGTGATACTGCATGCTGGTTTAGTTGGCCAGAACTACTGATGAAATGTCTCTTTGGGAGACAATTAATATTTGACATTTGCATATACGCTTGTAAAGCTCCGGCGGTTTCCATATGATCGCTTCGATCGCAGGGAAACCACTCCATCGATCGTAGGATCGAAGCTGTTTCGTCAACTTTTACAGGTATCAGGAAAAAGTCAAAGAAACTGGATAAAACAGACTAACATCGACAGGAAACCGAATAAAAACCATTACAAATGAGGTAATTAAGAACATCTTTCCGTTTTCACAAAATATATCTAAAGTCTAGTCAATTCTGCTTCCAAATCTTAATTCTTTTATTAGAATGAGTAATTTGCCGATGAATCCTCGGGAGGAACGAACCGGAGGAGACGGCTGAAATTCAGGCTACTTACTGCGTTCACGCTTCGTTTCTGCCAACCACAGAATGCTTTCTTAGAGTGCGGACGGTAGAGGCATGTGGCGGCTGTTTTAGCTGAATAGTACTGAATAGTGCGAACATCCTTCCCTTTTCTTGTTTAATTGGTGCTGTTTTGTGCTGTTTGGTTGGTGTTGTCGCATGCTTTTATTGTTTGCACTCTACTTTTACTTCAATTTTTACTTCAATTTTTAGTCATAGTTTACATAGTTTCATTATCTATATTCACATTTATTTATATTCATATACATGTTTTTCGTTTCATTTTATTTGAATTGTAACTAGTTTTATTGCGTATTTTTTAATTGTAACCGTTGTAAAGCGCATTCGGGCTTTCTTAGGAGAATTGCGCTATATAAGAATTAAACATTGTTATTATTAGCACATGTGGCGTGACTGGCCTGTGTGACGTCACAGTAAGTATCGCTTAGTTGCAGATTATCATAGCATGCACACATTATCCCTCGCGATGACGTAATGAGCGTTATATAAGTCAATCCTCGTAACATTAGGGGCTCATCCACAAAATTACATATACCACGCCCAAACGGCACATAATTTATTATAAGCAATAGCAGGACAGGAGCCGGGAAATTAGTGATAAAATTGCCCATGGCGTTCCCTCTCGAACATTTTGGGCCGAGGGAGGATTTGTGGCGTGCGGTGTCGGGACTTTTACAGATCCTTCCGAGGCTCGAGCGGAAATTTAATCATTAATTTCCCGAAATGTCATGCTATCACGTTGTATAGTAGTATCACCGAGGAACGGAACAAATCTCTGAGAAGTCTAAACTAAAGACGTCGCAGTTGAGTTGTTTTTGAAAACGTTTTGTTATTATATATGCTTGATTGAGCTCCATTGATTGATTGACCCTGGCTTCCCATGGGGACAAGCTTGTTGTTTTTTAGAAGAATAACACTAAAATACGAAGTAATTATGCAGTTGATCTGAGCACAGGCAGCCCAAGCTCAAAGTTTGCAATCAGTGGTTTCACGTTACGAGAGAATTACAAGGCTTTGTATGGGATCCAAAAACTCGGGATTTTTACCCATATTTTAGTTCCTCATCTCCTATAAGTACACATAATAAGAGAATAAACTTTATCTTTGAGTATTCTGGTGCCCTTTTGTCTAGAACTCAAACCTCCCTAAAACACCGTTCCTAGAGCTCAGAAGAGAAAACTTGTTACCAAACTTCTTGATCACTGACTAACGGGATTTCTGAAATTTCGGAAGTCAATAGACCGGAAGTCAATATTGAAAACGTCAATAGACCTTTTCCACTTGGCTCAATGTTGTCCCCTTTCAAATCTTTCAGAAATATTGATTTGAATTCCCTAACATTTTTACAGCAGTAAACAGGGATGCTGGCTATATGCGAAAGAAAAAAATTGGTAACATTTGGACGAATATTTCTATTCTTTATAGATGTGCAACATAAAATATGTTGACAATTTTGCGTGAAATCCGATATCGGCCAATCTCGTTGCGTGACACAAATAACGGCTGCGAAGCCAGGCTGGTCCAAACACTGTACGAAAAGTAAGTTAAAAATACATTATGATGGCCGAAAAACCTCAGGATCACAAAGAGCATAGACTTCTGACGAATTGACATACATATGAAGCTGTAAAAGTAACTTTTCAGTCCATGACATCCGATAGTACGAATTACTAGAAACCCTTTAGTAATTTTACGAACTTCCGTGGCAATTCTCTCCAGTGTCAAGCGCGCTACACTATGCTTGCAATACTGTACGAAAACTACCGTTAAAATATTCCTACTTTTATTTATTTATGTATTAACTTCTGACAGTAGATATATACAAGGGAAAATAACAATATAATAAACAAGAGGGGCTAAACAGGTGATAAACACCTATAATATAAGTCCTCCAGATAAGACTAAATGTAAGCAAGAAACAAAATGTAACATTAATACGCTAAGAATTAGATCAAGAAACGACTACAAAAGAAATTGTTTAGAAAATTATAGAAAAAAGATATTGGACTCTCTACACGAGAGACAGCGGCAACTAGTGACCTACAGTCTAAAGGACCACATTTAGCTCTAATAAAGAGGATAGCCTTCTGGCCAATCGACATACATATAAAGCTGTATAACAAATTATTCAGTCCACTCGCGTGTATAGAATCCTTGACATTCAGCTCAATCCAAACGCATGCGCAAATACAATTGTGGAATTACGCAGTAAATCTCAAATCTCCCTCATGCGTGGACCGAACCACGAGACCAATATTCCCCCATCCGGACCGAACAAGCTTGGTAAAAAAAATATTATATGGCGTTTGCTAAACAAAGCTATGCCGATTAAAGTGCCTATTTACCCCAAAACAATATTTTTTACATCGATTCTGTATAGCGCCCTGACTGAGAATTCGAAAAAATAAAACTGAAAAAAACTAAACTTTGACGATTTTAGTGGCGTCAAAGTTAGGGAAAATATCCATTTGGGGCTCCCTGTTTCCAGTTGGAAGTCAGCGCGAGTCTTGGTGAGGGCCTGGAGTTGTGACGTCAATCGTTTGTACTACATCTACCAGAATCCTTTGCACGGTTTCTTTCGTTCGACTAATTTAGACCATTGTCTTACTATTTTCAAAGGAGTTGGAAAATCTGAATAAGAAATTAAAAAAGAACTAACAAAGGAAAAATTTCCTATTATCGTCTAATCGGTATGGAATAACTCCGTCACGAGAAAGAGCACATCGAAATTGGTAAATTACCAAGTTTGGTGACATTTCACTGGATATTTACCATGTGGTGAGCTTTGAAGAGTCGCAGAAATAAGAGATGTTTGTATGGAATTGGAAGGACGCCTTACTGACATACACGTCACAGGCCACTAGTCTCCAGGCCCCCAAAGAGAATTGAAAACTGACGGCCACTTGTTCTGGTTCTCAACTTTGAAAGGCCGTAAAAAAATTACAGTTGAATTTTAGCCTCCCATTTTTGCTTCAAGTTCTAAAGAATAGTTTAAAGTTTCAATCAACAAATAATACTTTTTGAGGTTATAGGCACTTTCAGTTCTTCTTTCCAACAGTACATGTATCACTGCAAGGGTTTCTTTCGCAAGGTACAGTAGCATTGTGTCTGATTGGTCAGCTTAATGAGAGGTCTCTTATTGGCTGAGGGTTGTTAGTTAGATTTGTTGTAAGAAAGTGAAATTCAGTTACGGGAGTTCACCTCGATTGATCCGAAAAAAAACATAGACAATCCGGCTAAATAGGTACCAAAACACTTCAACTCGTCAAATGTAATACTAGGGATTGTTTACTGTCACCGTCATCGCTTAGGACCGAATCTGGCGCCATTTCTTGTGGAGATCTTCAACATTTTGCGAAACATGGATTCTGACTACACTGACAAGAGACTTCATATAAAGTATAGTTTATTGTGGGATAGTCGCCAGACAACTCCGTACTATACAATACAATTAACTAATATAAATTGTATTCCTAACTAATGGGAAACTGCCAGATACGAAAAACCGCTCAAACCACGAAAAAACCACCCTGGGGTTGTGGCCAAAAAACGTGGGGAAATGCGGAAACGTACTCCTCGACCTAATGCAGCAACCCGAATTCTCCGAGGGCTAGAGAACTAACAATCGACTTACTAAGTCAATACAAAGTAACCGTACTATAATCAATAAGATAAATAAAATAAATTCGAATCAAACGTGGAGCTGAGTGGCCTAGAATGACTACTTTTCCCGCTTGAAGCATTATATATGCTAGAAGCATTACCCATAATGCTATAGTCTCCTCCCCAAACCTCTTTACCGTGCCGGCAGAATATCAATTTCTGACTATATCGCTCCTGCGTCGCTCAAACGTCAGAAATTACATTTTTTGTCATCTAATAGAATACTGTGCTGCCAATAAACTATCTGTTAACTTTAAGAAAACAAATTACATGATAATCTCGTCACCTCGTAAAATAATTCAAATTAATATAGCTAATATTGAACAGAAAAATTATATTAAATATTTAGGAATATATATAGATAAAAACCTCAACTGGGAACAAAATATCAAAAAACCTAGGAATTATAATAAGCTCAGATATTTTCTTAACCGTATCAAATGCTTAAGACTGCTTTACTGTACACTTATATCTCCTTATTTACAATATGGAATTATGAGTTGGGATAATACTTATAAAACTAAACTAAAATTAAGACAAAACAAAACAAATGCATGCGCAGTATTTTCTTTGCACACAGACACAGTAGGGAAAACGGCAATCCTTATTTTAATCTGTTAAGAGCGTTAACTCTTGACAATATTTATAAATTAAAAATCTCCATATTTTTGGTCATAGAATCTCTATTGACAAATCTAATACTCCAAATATTTTTTATAGATACGTTATACATGCATCTGAAATCCATCCTTACAATACCAGGTATGCAAACAAATATTTCGACCCCTGGCTTACGTACCTTCAACTTCTCCTTATCAAAAATTTGGCAAACTATTCCAACTGAGATAAAAAGACACTCACAGTTTATAAAACACTATAAGAAACATCTCCTTAAATTTCAGCTATAACCAAAGATGACATACAGTATCTAATTATCATATGATGTATCTAATTATCATATGCACTTTTCATTCCAGCCTGTATTTACACAGTTTTTATATATTGTATTTTATAATTTATAATTTATATAATCAAACTAGTCATTGTATAACAGTAATCTTTACTTAATTTCTGTGTATACTTTGTCTAAATTGTGTTTAATAAAGAAATCTAAATCTTAGTCCCGTGTTGATTTGAATATTGAACCACAGGAAGCCCAGACTCGAAATATATTTCCCGTCTGTTGGGTTGACACAAATATACACAAGCTAAGGTATGCAGCTTTCAGGTGCTTTCGCTCGATGTGACCTCACTTGCCGCCGAAATTCGACAAGAAATTCAAATCGATTTCGCCTTTGCTTTCGGCACACAAATCCAGAGATGTGTAAGCAATTCTCATCCACGTTTCAGGCCAAACGACGTGAAAACGGCCTGGAAAATAAATCCCGAATTCAAAATATATCAATCGGTATACGATCTGCAACTTGATCGGTCCACAAATCAGCGGTAGACATCGCAGGCGACGCTTTCAAGATGCGTGGGCATGGCAACTGAAACTTTTTGAAAATACCCCTCCCCACTAAGAAGAGTTGTCATGTACTTCAAGCAGAACGGAGGTGCATAACAATTCTCCTTAGTGGGGTGGGGTAGTTTCAAAAGGCATCTCTGGAAGCAGAGGCGAAATCGGCTAACGCTGTTGCCACCTAATTCAGATCATGTGATGTAAACAGATGCTACTCTGGGGAATTATTCCTTTTTCATTGTAGTCATAATGCAGTCATGCCTATCTGAATAACATTAATTTTCAAAGAGTCAATTCTCCAGAGTAATGTGTGTTTACATCACATGATCTGAATTGGGTGGCAACAGAATTAGCCGATTACCTCTATTTGAATTCCTTGTCGAATTTCGGCGGCGAGTGAGGTAGCCTGAATTTCAGCCGTCTCCTCTGGTTCGTTCCTCCCGAATGAACCGAAGGAGACGGCTGAAATTCAGGCTACGAGTGAGGTCACATCGAGCGAAAGCACCTGAAAGCTGCATACCTGGCTTGGGTATCTAGATAACGAAGATCTAGAAAACGAAGACCTAGGAAACGAAGACCGAAGTTCGAAGACCCTAGATAACGAAGACCAGAAAACGAAGACCCCCCTAGATAACGAAGACCCAAAAAAACAAAGACCCTAGATAACGAAGACCCAAAAAAACAAAGACCCTAGATAACGAAGACCCCAAAAACGAAGACCCAAACAAACTACCAATTTCTAGCATTGCATTTACTCCTGCGTGAATGAATTCAAAGACAACAGATGGTCACGTGACTTGTTGGCCCATAGCAACGCCATACTGGATTTCGATTGCAAGCTAACCAGCTCTCCCTTGACAACAATAGATTTTGACTGACCCTGTATCACCGCTTAATGTAATAATCAGCCGCTAATGTAATTGCGTTCGACGAACGAGAACGCATACTAATCAGCTTGCATTGGGCTCCCTGTGCGTTTCCAGGCGAAACACATCGAGAAGATGTGGTCAACCTCGTTCCCAGGGGTCTTTACGCGCCAAACCCAAGATGGCGTCGGAGTACTCAGGTGAGACGTCACGAGAGAGCTTTGCCGAGACGTTCTTCGCCGTTTGCTCTCCAGGCCTGCTGGTTTTGTTTGTACGATTTATCAAAGGAGTGAAAGCCCGAGGGACTGGGCCGAGCAATGCTACGGTAAGGACGTGCCGAGTGTGAGCTCCCGAAAACAATATTCTACATTCCTTCCTTTTTATATATGGAACTGCCAAGTATCTTTAAAAGAAAAAACAGAACCAGTAGTAGCAGCAGTACAGCATCCTATAAAGAAACAAGTCCGGACCAAAAGAGGCAGAAAGAAGCCTTCGCCGAAACCGAAGAGATTCCCGCCATTACCGAAGGCGAAGCAAGCGACGTAGTGCCGATATCAGCGTTAGATATGGCCCAGGATTTTGCATCCAAAGCTGACGAGATACTATCGAAGCTAAGCAAACTTGACATTCAGTATTGCACATGAGATTAAAGCACTACACGAAGCGGTTGACAAGATTAACAGTACAGTGGCGGTCTTACATACCGATTTCTACCGATTAGAAAAAGACCTAAGAAACACTGCAAAAACTACAGATGAATTGAAAAACAGCGTAGAATTCCTAAACGCGGTGGTTGAAGCAGAGAAAGAGAAATCCAATCAATCCAACAGCGAGACAACTCAGGAATTGGGAAACATATATACGCCTTAAACTTTTCAATAAATATCTACGCGCCAAATAAAACGCAGGAGCAACTAGTATTTTTAAAACATATTTCTGATTTAATCGATGATAAAAACAATGACGAGGAACAGCCAAACATTTTAGTTGGAAGTGATGTCAATGTAACCCTTGACCCTTCTTTAGATTGTGCAGGGGGAGCCTTACTTACGTAGAATCGGAAAAGGCCGTTGAAGACATACTTTTGGATAATGAGTTAATTGATATTTGGAGAATACGTAACCCGGATTGTAGAAGATTTACATGGCGTCAAAAATCACCAATCGTACAACGAAGACTTGACTATTGGTTTATTCGGTAATAAGATAAGTCCAGTTTGGCACGGCTGGAACGCCCCTGACGGTATCATGAAGTATAATGATCGATATCCAGATTAATGATGCCTGATTTGCACTTAAAGAAAAACACTAAGTATTCCAGCCAGTAATTAAGAGGAAGCATGCTATAAGCTTAATTAGATTAAATTAAATACATAAATTAAATTACAGTGTGACGACTTCAACCGGGGCTACCCAACATAATTCAGCCAATCACAGCGCGAGTCTATTTACAAAGGATTTTGAGTTCGTCCGTTCCGAGCCATTCAAATCCGACTCATGTTTAAGAAACGCACTCAAAATCAAATGAACTCCTTGAGTTGTTTCATATCTTACTCTCTCAAATAATTTTGTTGAATTCTTGTTGAACGGAAAATGCCTTCGCAAAAATTTATTCAGTTTCAGGTTTTGAAATGCCGATCAACCAACGAGCTAACGGTGTAGTATAAAACTTTATCATAGAACGCGCCCGACGTTATATCAGGCCCAGATCCATTTGAACTATGAATCTTCAAGTTGAATCAAAATCCACAAATCACAAAAAGAGATACTCGTTATTACTCGTAGGACATTCCCAAGATGGGATAGATATTTTTTCAACCTTGGGCCGCGCCGGGATTTCCCTGTTGTTTCTCTTTCGCGATCGCAAAATAATACTGATAAATGAGACCCCTGATCTGTGCAATACAGCAACAAATAAGACGACACCTTTAAGCTAATACAAACGATATTGCCGTTTACTTTACAATAATCTTTCATAACGGGTCATCTACAAAAAGTACAACCATGTACGAGCACTCCTGACTTTGCAGTAACGCAGCATAAACTCAACTACAGCTAGCACAATGTAACTGACACTTATACAGCTAATTACTTTGCTAAATATTATGTTTATTTACTGTACTGCAAGTGTTGTGCCGGAATAGTCTTATTACCTATAAATGGAAAACAAGGAGGAATTTCCTGCCTCTATCAACCAGATCAAAAAATATACGAATTCAACTAGGAATTTCACACATTGCAAAATCGATAAATTACAATGTAAACACAACACATTCACCCCCGAGGACTTCGCTGCCCAAACCACAATAGAAACTGATCGCAAGGATTACTGATATGTACCGCATAAAGTTGCTGGAAACATTATCCGATTTTGTAATGTATAATATGAAGAGGAATATAAGGAGCAAGTCTCTTGTTATCTTGATAATATATTAGTACAAGTCATGAAAGTCAATTTGGGATCGCTTATATCATATCGCTTATATACATACCTAGGATCCACGACCCAAGTAACGGTAGTTTTTCAAAATCTAAACAAAAATCTATTGAAAAAACAAGACGTTCAATTTTTGCGACAAAACGTTATCTGGATTTTTCCAAACTTCCTATTAAAATATGCAACAAATCATTTAACACTCTAATCACGTGGGAGAATATATATACTAGAAACATCCAGAGGTGGGAGAGGAGAGGAGCTATAAGAAAACCATAGTTGAGAAAAACTGATTCCCTCTTTTAGTTTTAAATATATAATTTAAAGAAAAAAAGCTAGCTATAGAAAACATACTATTACAGGTGCCAGAGCACTAAGATTAATAATAATAATAATAATAATTATAGGTTTTTATGGCGCATTTAAAAATCTCAATGCGCTTACATGGAGTATGAGAAGACTATATTAAAAAATAGAAAATAGTAAAAATAACTAACTATAGTAAAGAATAACTATACCTATGTTGTAAAAATTTAAAAATATATATTAATATAAGAAGTAATGTAAAATATATATACATAAACACAGACTGATATACAACAGAAAATATAAACGTATAACATAATATAAATACTTCTCTACTGTCACTGCGTCATATAGACTCTTTTGAAAAGAAAGGATATGGTTACTTAAATACACATGATAACACAAGACAAGTTCTTTAAAGTTAAATATTTTATTTATTTTTCATTTTCTTCTTCTAGAATGGGAAAACATTCAAATACAGAGCTTGGCCTTCCTGCGGTCATTTCGACCATAATGCATCACTCATGGTGCCGTTCGTCAATGTTTCGTGTACTATCCGAAGTATTAACCCCGTAATTACTGCTTTATATAATATAGTATAAAAGAAGAAGGAATCTGCTCAACTATTACAATACTATTCGTTTAATTATGACTATTTTACCTTGTTCAGCGGCCGCCATGTTTGACAAATGCCATGCATAGTGAGTTCGTTTGAGCGTCTAAGCTCTATTTTGCTCAGCATATTTGTCGAAATACCGGATCAAAAGTAAAGAAAAACCTTTACTATTGTTTTGTATCAGGCTTATTTCGAGAATAATTTAATAAGAAAGAAAGAAAAACGCTTCGAAGTCCAGCTACAATACCACGGCCACAGGTCAACCCAGTATGGCGTTGCTATGGCCAACAAGTCACGTGCCATCTGTTGCCAAAAGCTTTGAAACTCATTCACGCAGGAGTAAATGAAATGCTAGCAAATGGTAGTTTGTTTGAGTCTTCGTTTTTGGGTCTTCGTTATCTAGGGGGGTCTTCGTTTTCTGGTCTTCGTTATCTAGGGTCTTCGTTTTTAGATCTTCTTTAATGTAGGGAGGTCTTCGTTTACTGGTCTTCGTTATCTAGGGTCTTCGATTTTAGATCTTCGTTTTCTAGGGGAGTCTTTGTCTTTGAGGCTTCCTTATCTAGGGCATGCAGGGTACGCAGGGCGCGCAGGGTACGCAGGGTGTTCAAAGTAAAAAAATAAAGTTACATAATTTAGTGCCTTTGGAATATCAGATTGGAAAGATCAATTGTTCACATGGCAAATATTATGCTTCAATTAAGTTGAGGAGGCAATGGGAACGAGAATGGTTGCTTTCCTGTAAGCTTTTCTGAAATACGTGTCTAGCCTACGTGAAGCCGTTCTCGCCTACACGTGTCGTATATTTTACTGATTTCCCAAGGAATGTTCACAAACATTTTAATCCTTGAATTCGTAACTAATTGCAATGCTGTCACGCATATGGCATTTAAGACATAACATGCAAACGTACACAGCGGGACCCGCTTTTACGGAAATTAACAAAAGCAGATAAAAAATTGTTGGCAGACACAATTTATTTAGTTGACGCCAACTTAGAAAAGCTCACGTCTAAAATTTTACGGAACAAAACAAGACGCCAGAGTATCAGGTGATATACAATATTCTCGTGTTTTTTCTGTCTTTTCATGTCAGGATTTCTTCGAAGATATAAAAGTTGTGTCTTTTATTGCGTTCGCCTGGTCACTAATCGTGTTGTTTGACGAAATGAGTCCCGCCATCCATCTTGGACTGGCTCACACTAGCCTCGATCTCATGTGTCACAGGAATCCTGAAATCCATTAAATTGTTACATCTCCATGGGCTTTTATCGCACGGCGGCCATGTTGAGTCCCAGGAGAATAAAATCCTTTGTTTTCGTCCGGTAAACTCGTTCTGAAACCAACCAGTGCGAGGCTAGCGGGTAGGCCTGAGCGGATTGTGCTCCTAAAAGTGGCATATTATGCCGCTAGCACTGCTCCAAATTTTGTCGAATTATGCCCAAATTATGCCAAAGTTCAAAAATTATGCTCGTAGATTACACAATTATGCTCGTAGATTACACAATTATTCTCACAAAAAAACATTTTTCGAAGACGGCCGGCATTAGTTGATGCGCGGCATTTTTAGTTGTTCACACAACATTTTATAGACTTTTTAGTACCAACGGACACAGAAACCAATCAGGCGTGACTGTTCCCACGCTCTGAACAAAAGACGGCTTTTTGGCTTTTTTCACGTTTAACGCACACTCGTTAAGTGCAATTCAGGTATTTGCTTTGGAAAAAAATAGAATCTAAGCAAATTATACCAGCTAATAATTTGCAAAGGCACTATAAAAACAATAATAGCATTGCTTTTGGCTTTAATGCTTCAAATTATGCTACAATCTGGTAATTATGCTCGAGCAGTGCTTCTTTGAAAAATTATGCTCGTTTGCTCCAATTATGCCAAAAATTATGCTAGCACAATCCGCTCAGGCCTACTAGCGGGACCAAAACTATTGTTTTATCCAAGATGGCCGAACTGCGATAACAGCCCATTGCGTACCCTGCGCGCCCTGCATGCCCTGCATGCCCTTCGCGCCCTGCTCCCTGCGTATTACTCCGTCCGTTTTCTAGGGAGGTCTTCGTTTTCTGGTCTTCGTTATCTACGGTCTTCGTTATCTACGGTCTTCGTTTTTGGGTCTTCGTTATCTAGGGTCTTCGATCTTCGGTCTTCGTTTTCTAGGGTCTTCGATCTTCGGTCTTCGTTTTCTAGCTATAGGTCTTCGTTATCTAGACACCCTACCTGGCTTGTGTATATTTGTGTCTATGAGGTAGACACTCGGCCAACGGTCAACATTTCGAATCCTAATAAACTGCTTTAGAAGTCCCCAAATCGCCAAAAAACCACTCACACAACTTCATTAAGTATCAATATTTTATTATTGAAGATTCATTTCGTAGGAATCGGAAAAGAGAATTCACAAGGAGCAATTATATAAACACTTTCGAGATCGCTTATGAAACATACCACAGGTAACCCAACAGACTAATAAGCGGGAAATATATGTCGAGTCTGGGCTGCCTGTGATTGAACCGACGGTTTTCAAATTGAGCCCACGTTCGTTGTCGTACTGAACGTTCAAAAGACTTCTTAAGAAAGTTGGAATTCGCCACCTTTCATGATCTCTGTTGTGAAGCCTTGGTTCGTGAAATGTCTCTAAATGCTTCGCCAGTGACATAGCTTAGCTCTTCAAATTATTTTTGAAGAACCGACAAAGCAGCAGGTTCAGCTAAATTTCAGGTACGTTTTATCACAGGCTTCCCAGACTCGACGTATATTTCCCGCTTATTAGTCTGTTGGGTTACCTGTGGTGTATCGATTAGTTTCATAACGATCTCAGAAGAGTTTATATAATTGCTCCGTGTGAATTCTCTTTTCCGATTCCTACGAAATGACTCTTCAATAATAAAAGATTGATACTTAATGAAGATGTGTGAGTGGTTTTTTGGCGATTTGGGGCCTTCTAAAGCAATTTATTAGGATTCGAAATTTTGACCGTTGGCCGCGGCTCTAAAAAAAATAACCAAAGCACCTCGCCAAAGCACAGACTTACCTCAAAGATCACCCAAAAATCGGCACTTTTCTTCCACGCTCGTTATTCAGATTTCGGCACAGGAGGGAATTGTTATCAACCAACATCTGACCCGAGATCTAGGAAAATCCATCAAAACGGCCTCCTCTAGACCCAAAAAGCGCGACCTTCCTATGATGTTTCCCTGCTAGCAGAGGTCTCTCTCTGTCTTGGTAAAATGGAAGGCGAGGGAGAGACCTCTGCCGACATCCGATGCTTTCTCTGTTGCGCATGTGTGAAGTTTCCTTGACAACAAGTGACGCGATCTCACGTGTACTCATTATGAGCGCACGAAACAACTGTAACAAACAACTGACGCGTACAGCTATTTCCGGTAAAACGTGTTTTCGAAACTGGTTTGACTCGTCCATGAATGTGGACGGCAAGCATCGGATGTCGGCAGAGGTCTCTCCCTCGCCTTCCATTTTACCAAGACAGAGAGAGACCTCTGCTAGCAGGGAAATGATCTGTAAGAACCAGACCAAAGCGGTCGAAAATTTTCCCGCCCCTACCCAAAACGTGCAAATCGCCTTTTCTCATGGGGGAACCCCCAAGCGTGAAATTATACTTCCGCTCGAGAGAGATACCAACTCTCCCGCTTTTGGCGGGAGACTTACGCTTTTTAGCCTCATCTCCTGCTCTCCCGCTTTGAGTCCAAATTCTCCCGCTTTTTCGCAAATGAGACTTAAATGAGACAGAAATTTGCATAAAACATTGTAAGCGTGGAATTTTGAGAGGAAAAAAGTTACCCTCGAAAAAAAATCTCCCGCTTTTAGAACTCTAGGGGTTGGCATCTCTGGCTCGAGGAACGGAACTAATATATCGCCAATCGGAGGACCAAGATAGTGGGCCGGGATCTTCACCGAGTGTTATAACAATTCCACGTGAGAAGTTTTCGTGAGTTCCAAATTTAAAATTAGTCTGTAAGACTGTAACCGTCAGTTTCGTAAAAGCCTAGTAATGGTCCTCTGATTGGCGATATACTTGTTTGCGTTCTTCGAAAAAAGGCGATTTACACGTTTTGGTAGGGGCGGAAAAATTTTCGACCGCTTTGGTCAGTCTGGTTCTTACAGATTCATAGGATGTTCGCGCTTTTTGGGTCTAGAGGAGGCCGTTTGGCGGTGATAAATTTGATGGATTTTCCTAGATCTCGGGTCAGATGTTGGTTGATAACTATTCCCTCCTGTGTCGAAAGCTCAATAACGAGCGAGCAAGAAAAGTGCCGATTTTTGGGTGATCTTTGAGGTAAGTCTGTGCTTTGGCGAGGTCGAGTTGCCTACCTTGTTAATTTTTTTAGAGTTGCAGCCAACGGTCATAATTTCGAATCCTAATAAACTACTTTAGAATTCGAAGACCCCAGATCGCCAAAAAACCACTCACACAACTTCATTAAGTATCAATCTTTTATTATTGAAGATTCATTACGTAGGAATCGGAAAAGAGAATTCACACGTAGAAATTATATAAACTCTTCTGAGATCGTTACGAAACTAATCGATAAACCACAGGTAACCCAACATACTAATAAGTGGGAAATATACGTCGAGTCTGGGAAGTCTGTGGTTTGATAAGCCTGTTTTGAGTCTTGTCTTTGGTGTGTTTTGGCTGGTGTTCAGAAAAGTCGAAAAATACAACTGTCTTTCTTTTCTTTGACATTCTCATGCCTTTCTCTGTGTTTTATGAAACATTTATTTTTAGCAAAAGGTTTTGAAATGTTATTTATCTTCTGACGTTACTTTTTGTGTTATACCTTTTTTCATTGCTTTTTTCACTAAACGTTTCGTATGGAAGCAAGCTCAGTCAACTATGCTCTAGCTCACAGCAGTCCAAAACCATACCGACCGGTCGTACGGCGATTTACCGGACCGTTGAAGAACCAATCAATTCTCCATTTGCCGCGAGACCAGCTTATAATGTTTATTATTTTTCACATGGATCGGTTTTCTTTGTTCTTTTCGGAGGAATATATCTCAAAACCCTTGTCCAATTCCAAAGCCCGAGGGAATCTTTCAACATATTCCCCTCGTATATTTCTAGTAGTACTTCGTTCTAATTACTCTTACCTCCTTTACGTAGGAAGATCTTGATAAAAAGGCACGTGTCACGAGTGGAAATCGAACCGACATGCGACTGCTTAAATATATATTGTATAATTGCATGCATGCAATAGACCAATCCAAGGTAATTTCTACCATCTTATTGGGCGTGCAAACATGGCGCCCGACATACAGTGTTTGTATGGGAATCCGATGCCAAATAATTTCCGTAAAATCGAATTTCTGAAATATTCTTCAGTTACAAACTTAAGATACCAGGTAAAAGATTAACATATCGAAATTTGAGGGATGTAGCTTTGCTGGTAAGCGTGCAATCGTATTTTTAGTTTCCCATATATTTGCCTGTAACAACGCGGGAAAAATTACAGACAGCAGCTAAACTAAAAGTGGTCTTGCATCCTCGCCCGGGGGGGGGGGGGGAGGAGATTTTTTATGTTGAACCCTAAAAGGGACCACCATATCAATGATGAGATTAAACGCCTGATTAAGTAGTATTTTTGTAATCTCCTTTCAAGTCAAGTCAACTTTATTTATACACGGTATGCTCGATCAGGTCATATACAAATATTAAAATATGCTATTAATGATATTACAATCTATCTTACAAGTATGTGACCAACTGATATGTAAAAATGTTTAATTACAATTATTAAAATGCTAAAATATAAGAAAATATGAAAGAAACCTGCTTTCCATGAGCGCCGTGTTGTTATGTTAACTAACAGTGAAATCCTGCGAATCGTGACAAACTAGCTTGGATTTAAATGCATTTAGGGATTTCTGTTAACGTAATTCGGAAGGCAAGCTGTTCCATAAGACCGCTCCGCGGTAGCTAAAGCTGCGTTTGCAATAGTTGGTGCGGGGGTGTGGAACAGCGAGTTTATCAGATATATCCCTAAGGGCATAATTTGTAAGTTCAGTCCTAGGAATGAACTTCGAACAGAGATATTCAGGAGCTAGCTGATTCAGAGATTTGAAAACCATTATGGCTAAACGAGATAAACATTGTTTTTTAAGTTTTTCCATTCCAATGTTTTAAACAAATTTTCTGCATGGAATAGTATGGAGCGTTTAACAAGACACGTGCAGCACGATTCTGAAGTTTTTGTAGTTTTTCACTTAGTCCTTTGTTACAATTTCCCCACACTTGGCTACAGTGTTTTTCCAGGATTTCACAGCAAAATCAACATTGTTGCGCGTGACTACAATTGCTTACTATTGCAGACTTTCTCGTTCTCTCACACTTTCACTCTGGCTACCAGAGGTATGAAGAAATAAAAGGCCAGAGAGAGAGAGAGAGAGCCCGAAGTACAAGAAGAGCCTGTGGTGTTATCACAGGTTTAGAATTTGACCCTCGGTCCTGATTAGATAATGTACTCATTACCAGGCGCAACTGAGTGCTGGACGTAACGGTTATTTTTATTGAGACACAAATGGCTAGCAAAACCGGTTTGTCTTGTTATCTTGATTTGAAACACAGCGCATTGATCCTCTCCACTCCCATCTTCGCCATTTATTTTTTCGATCCTGTAGAACTTTATGGAAACATGGAAAATATGTTTTGTATGTGTTAAATATTGCATAAATCACGAGATATGAAAGTGACATTATCATAACATTCTTGTATTTTTTCAGATCTTTAACCTTCTTAGGAAAGAGCATCACGACAATTTCAAAAACGAAGTATAATGGCTAACTTTAACAGAACATTTCTTACAAATCCTAAAGAGACTGCAAACTTTCTTTCTATCTTGTTTATGACCTGGGTACACAATATTCTAAAGCTTGGAAATCAACGCACACTAGATGAAAATGATCTGTATCCACTCTTGGAAGAAGACGAGGCTCAAGAATTAGTTGATACGTTAGAGAACAGATGGATGGAGGAAATCAAGAAGGCTGAGAAAACTGGGAAAAGGCCTCGGCTATGGAAAGCTCTACTGAACACATTCTCAATAAGACATTACATACTAGTGATTACCCTTAGACTCTTGGAGTCGTTTGCAAAATTAATGGTAGCTATCATGTTATGGTGCTACCTCGAGGTCATCAAACAGGGATCCCACCTGGATCAGAACTCTGCTACCCTGTTTATCACGGGCATCAGCGTGGCAGTTCTGTTAAAAGTGTTTTCTTTTCATCACCTTTCCTACCAAACATATTTGATGGGAATGCGATTGAAGATAGCAGTCATTGGTCTGGTTTATAAAAAGGTGAGTATGCAATTCACTTGTTCTGTGTTCATTCTAGAAATCAAACTGTAATAACTTGACCCCGGTAAAACGCCGAAACACGAAGCAAGAGAAACTAGTACTGACATCTGTATTCCAGTTACGCACATGTCTGGTCTAATTTACATAATGACGAATGTAGTTGGTCTGTGGTATAACATTCCTCCACCCAAAATGAATAACTAGTAACGTAATATGACTAATACGTAATATAACCAACTGAAGGAAACCTAATGTAAATCCTAGGTTAAGTAACAACCATGAAGATCTGAAGGAAAATAAATCCTTAACTGGCAATGCTATGGTACATAATCCTAAGGGAGGCTGAAGGTTACGCATCTATAGTAGAATGCCTTAGTGTCTTTGGTTCTTCCCTTGCCCCATACTCTGAATCTGGGCATGGATGCGAGTCAGCAACAGTTAATAGAATGGAATGGCTATGAAACGTAGCGACCATATTTGTTGTATGTCTTCAAACGTGACCGTGCAAAAAACACAATAGAAATTCCCAAATGTTAATCCGATCAGCCAAAAGAAATGTGTGGGTTCAGTCGTTCAGGGAATGCTAATGAACTATGACCGTACACAATCTTTTATCTAACCCAATTCCAACATAAATCGCAGCGCCTTTGTTAGTCCCTTTGAAGTTTGCCGGTTTCCTAACCATTCCACTCTTAATTAACTATGAGCTGACTTTCCCCCAGATGCCACTGCTGTGTCTGTTTGTATAGATTCTGAAGCTGCATTACCACCAACACTGATATCAGTCTTCTTACGAATATAATCCTGGTGGCGGAGTACAACTCTTCCATCGTCGAGCTGAGGCTGGACCACTTTCCTGGACTACTGTTCCTGGAACCCATGTCCAAGGACCTGTGAAGCTCTTCACATAGACTGGAACTTGCTCTGCAAAATGTCTACTTCTGGCATGGTAATCATGTTGCTCTTTCAATATAGCTTGTTTACACTTGACTCTGTCTTCTGTGTGTTCTGAGGGTGATACCTGTCGTGCTCTGCGGCGTGGGTCTGTATCGAAGCAAGAATCGTGCTAGCTGAGTTGCCAGTGAGCCTTAAGTCATTTTCTTTAACCCTTCCTTCAAAATCCTCGCTGCTCTTTCCGCCTAACCATTGGATGCAGGGTGGTAAGGGGCTGTTTTGATGTGCTTTATGCCGTTCTTTGACAGGAACTCTTCAAACTCAGCACTTGTTAAATTTGGTCCATTGTCTGAAACTAGACATTCCGGCAATCCATGTATTGCAAAAATCTGCCTCAGGCGTTCAATGATAGCCATCATGTGGTAGACTGCATTATCTGGACGTCAATCCACTTCGAATGAGCATCCACCACGATAAGAGACATCATATCTCTAAATGGACCTTAAAAATCTACGTAGATCCTGGACCACGGGCGATTTGGCCATTCCCACGGGTGAAGTTGGGCTTCTTGTGGTGCCCTCTGGTGTTCTCTGGTGCACTTTACACATATAATACTGCTTTACCGATCGCTCAATGTCTGCATCGATTGGTGGCCCCCACACATAACTGCGGGCCAGCGACTACATACGAGGCATTCCAGGATGAGCTTCGTGTATCTCCATGAGAATCTTCTCACTTCCTGGTCGAGGTATCAAGACTCCGCTACCCCAAAGCACACATCTTGCTTTAACTGAGAGTTCAATTTTCCTTACAAAATATGGGTGAAAACTTTCAGCTGGAAGGGCTGATGGCCACCGTTGCTCTATGTACTGTTGCACGCGAGACAACACTGGGTCTTGCCGTGTCTAAGTCTTGATCTCTGATGCATGCACTGGTGTTTGGTCAATTAACTCCATCAACAGAATGGTGTCGCCCGGTGTCGGTACCGATTCTGGTTGATCCGGTAGCGGTAGGAGACTCGGTAGGCATATGCATTCTCATGCATGCAGCCCTTCTTATACACAGTTGTATACTCATGCAGCTATGTCAGATCCCATCACCTCTATCCCGCACTCTCAATTCCTTAGGCTTCCTCGTTTGTACAGCGATCAATGCGACTTCAATTCAAAGTCCGAGGAAATGCACCAGTTCTTTGTCGAGAGCAGTTATCCTAACGCTGTCGTGACAACTGCATTGGACCGCGCCCGTGCCATCGACAGAAGAACGGCTCAGCTACCGTCCAAGAAAAGAAAATTATGTAGAAGAACATTAAGATTTTACAGAGTGATCCAGAGACCGCCTCTATTTTCCCGCAGCCTGCTCTCATTTCTTTCAAACGTGACAAGAATCACCGTGATTCCCTAGTCAAAGGATCACTACAGCCTGATCTACAACCAGGCACTTTTAAATGTTCTAGGGCACGATGCAATACCCGTGCTTATACTAAAACTACGACATTTCTTTCAGAACTTAAAGGCTCTCTTAAAGTCACTGATCATCTTGATTGTACTTCCAGTAATTATTTATTGTATCACCTGCGCACACTACATCGGAGAAACAGGGCGAAGATTAGGAGATTGATTCCGTGATCACTTGCTAGATGTTAGAACTAACAGCAAGGATTTCGCCAAACCTGTAGCTCGCCACTTTCACCTTCCTGGTCATTGCATTAATCACATCAGTGTATGCGGCATTTCTCTTCATCAAGGTACTACCCGGAAAGGCAAGAACATAACTTTATTTTCAAATTTGTCACTTTTGTACCTCACGGTATTAATGAACGATTTTCGTTCATTTAATTTCAGAATCCACGTATTCACCCACACTTAGATCAGCATGTTTCGTTAGTTTATTCATCAACACTCTTTATTGTTCCTGTTACAGCTATTAGCATTTCTATTATTGCCGCAATTTCCTTTGATCCTAATTAATCCAAATACAGCGGTAATCACTCAACAGTTTATAAACTCTCTCCCCACCCACAATTCCCTCTTTTGCTCTGACGAAGGGCTAGCGCTCGAACCGTCAGCCTGTACTCGCTTTCCACGGCGGTTAGCATACCCCAATCCACTTTAGTTGATTATACCAGTGTTTTACTTTCCCGCCGACGCAGACCAACACCAGTTTTTACAGGAACTAGTTACCCCTCTGTTTGTTTAACCGATTGTTTTAACGGAGCTCTCGAGCAGGACAAAGTCCCGCGTGAGCGTTGCGCGATACTTACGACCGCTGGCCAGACGTTTCTTCCGTGCAACCTCGTGCTCGGTCTTCTTGTAGCTTAATTGCCCAAAACCGCCAAAACTAAAAGGAAATAAAAAAACATTCAAGTATTGAAAGCATGTGTTTGTCTGATTATAGGTACTGGTTTCAAGTCGTAGCAGCTTAATTAAGACAACAACAGGTCATATCCTCAACTTGATCTCAACTGACGCCCAGAAACTAGAACGAGTAGTGCATCGCATACTTTATGGAATGGGAACTCCGTACGACATAATATCATCCATTATACTGCTGTGTTTTCTGGTTGGCTGGCGATCTTTGGTAGTTGTATTATTTTTCGTGATTTTGGCGATATACAGCATTTATATGATAAACATGTTTGGTAAACTAAGAAAACGGCAAGCCTTGGTATCGGACAAGCGTTTGGCAGCGATGAATGAGATCATCTCTGGTATACGAGCTGTGAAGATAGACGCCTGGGAATGGAACTACCGAGATAGGGTCAAGGAGATTAGAAGGTATTTACGGGCAATTTACGTCTTAGATTTAGAAGTATGAAAAATACGGCAACACCATATCCCTGAATTTAATAACGGTAACAAAAACGTGCTAGCACTGTTCTCGACCGATGACAGTACGGCTAATCTTTTTTTTGCGCATTAATATAACTATAAACAAACAAAATATAATTTTAGCTACTACCAAACCTCCATCAATCCCTACAGTCTATCCCTAATATGGACTTCAGAATTAAGAGGTTGTCTCTGTAAGAGCGGTCTACTCGATCTCGGATCCAAAAATAGAGTTTGTTTATCTTTCTACCATAAATGGTACTATCTATCATTACTACTAAAATGTAGTTAGATTGATTGAAAAGTTTATTTTACTCCCATTTAGAGGGATTGAATGGTTAGTCCTGCTAACAGGCCAAAAAGTGCTTATTTTCAGTGCTGTGACACTGGGTTTTTAGGGTCCACTCAAACATTCTTCGCAGCATTTCAACTTTCAAATTTTACACACATCAAAATGCTCGAAATAGGACGAAAATTAAATTTTATTGAACCCTCGCTCAGCCCAAAATTATAGCTTTTCAAAAATGCAGAATTCTCACTTGTGGCACCTAGGCCAGACCTAAATATCCATTCTAGCCATAGATTAAGTACTATTTTGTTGAATTATGCAATAAAACCTGCGGCACAATGCGATTTCAAGTTAATTTAGCCGTTAATTTATTCATTTCGCTAACTTCTCTGGCGTGACACAACTCCCATTTCAGACTTATGACTATTTAACTGGTCCTTTATTGACCCAGCTATAACTATTTCGGTTTATAAAAAGGTTATCCGTTAATAATGGAACAACCCATAGAGTGCTTTGTGTGTTTCGGTTCCATCAACACAATAATTCGGGTCCTTCGCTCATACTTGTCGCGGTGGTGTTGTGTGACTCCCCACTAACTTTGGTCTTCTGTCGAGTCCCTAGTTTCGAACACGTTGAAGACGTTTTTCTTGTGGTCCTTAAATAGTTGGAGGAAGGAATTCGGTTAATCAGGTATCAAACTCAAACCAGTTGATCGAAATCCAGAGGAAAACTCATGAAAAGCGATTGATGCAATTGATTATCGATTTATAATTATCGGGGAATTCCTTTTGGTGGTTGCTGTTAGTTGTTGCATACTTGTTTCTTGTGTTTGTTTTGCTGCTGATATTGTTACTTAAAGCGCGTCGCCTAAATGTTCGGCACTTATAATTTCGAATCAGTAAAAAAGTTTTTTTTGTGTGTGTGAAATCGGCGGACCGTCGGCCGAGTTTTTTTTTCTTAGGCCCACGTATAGGCTAAAATTGGTACACGTACCAAAAAAAGAGCGGCTCGGATTAATTTTGCAGCGTAAATGGTTTGCCAGGCCTAATTTTTCCCGTGCCAAACCAAACCGATAATAGCAAACACTTAGGATTATTTTACAAATTACGGCAATACCTGAGTATGCAAATGCTAAATCAGCTCTATTATGAACCCATTTATCCTTATCTTAACTATGGATCTATGAGCTGGGGTAATACTACCCTACAAATCTAACAAAAATATGTACTAAACAAAATAAAAGTATCCGAAGTATCTTTTTTGCCAATAACAGAGAATCCTCTAGTCCCTATTACAAACTTCTTAATATCCTAAATTTTGAAAATGTTGTAAAGTTGAAAATTTGTACCTTAACACACAAACTATATAATAACCCATCTAATATCCCCTCTGTGTTTCATGATTTTTTAATGCCTGTAACAAATGTACACAGCCATAATACCAAATATGCAGCTAACAATAACTTTAATCGACCCAAAATTAGAACTAATATAGGAAAATTTACATTTAAATATTCTGCCTCTAAAATATGGGAAACTAGAAGTAATCATAGATTATCAAAGTGCGTTCGACAATTTTTTTTGTATGAGAACTAACGCCTCTCGGGTTTCAATTGTTTTCTCAACATTTGTAATACCACTCCAATTAGTGTTTTAAATAGTACATAGGAGTTAGTATAGAACACAATCAACCCTATTCAGATGTGTATAAACTGCATCCCAGTGTTCATGACCAAGGCTATCTCGATAATACTAAGTGTCAGTGATTACACTCCAGTGTAGAACATAAAATATATGTGCATGTGCGTAAACTACACCTTCAGAGAATTCAAATTATTCTTCAAGTGAGACCAAGGCTGGCTACAGAATATTGAGTGTCCATTGTTATTGCAGAATAATTTCTGATCATATTAGGGTACACAGCAACAAAGAGTACTTTAAATTTCCCTCACCTCGTTTTGATATTTAAGTTCCTTGGCATATCCAAGTGTGGTTATACCCTGAATACAGTGTTAATTTGTATAACCACGATGAAACCACCACGATGCACACATTTATATCGGCCGTTGCTAGGGAAAGTTTGCAGCCTCATAAAACCCGGAAAATTAAAGAGTGCGCAATAATTATTGTCAAGGTGACTCATAGGGTAAAGTCTGATGACGCCTTCAAGTGACGTCATGATGACGTCATCAAAATCAGAAAATTTCTAAACTCTCGAAGGAATTTTGATCCACTAGTAATTTATGATTATTTTCCGAACCTACGAATTAAGGCGCATAACACCGAGCATGCGTTTGCCATTACGGCAAAAAATAAAGATTTTACAACACTTTTCAGTCCAATTTTAAGCTTTTTTGGCGAATGAAAAGCCATAACTTTGCAATTTATTGTCGGTTTCCAAAATCCATGCCCGAATTTGTGGAGAACGTGGTCAACAACATTTTAACGGGAAAAAGTTTGGTGTTTAGTGAAAGCGCGCAAAATGTTTAGGATTTTTAGAAACAGGAAGTGGAGAAATTAACGCATGCGCAAAAGTGCCTGATTTGTGAAATAGTCGCAGAACTGTTGTTGCAGTAAAGTCTACGATAATTGGTCGAACAGGATGTGCATTTTCTCCTATTTCATCCGACAATGCCCAGTTTTGGGGCTAGGCTTGGCTGCAATGAGCTAGCTTGTTTGTCTGGAATGAGCTTCGGACTGTGCGGAGCACTGGAGCACATGCCAGGAACCCATTTCGCGGCAAACCGAAGAGCCAATAGAAATCAAGCTAAAATTAGACCGAGATTCGACAACTTTCATGCACTTGAAGTTGAATCTCGTGGCGTTCACAACAGTTTGTTTTCCGACATCAAAAATACTTTTTTTAAGAATGAAAACTCGACTTGTTTTTTTAAGAGCGACTGTCCACTAATATCGAGCAAACCGCGGCAAAAGATTAAACAAATTTTTATTCATATTTCGTTCAAAGATAGGCAGTAAAGTCTACAATAATTGGTCGAACAGGATGTGCATTTTCTCCTATTTCATCCGACAATGGTCAGTTTTGGGGCTTGGCTGAATATTCCAGTCTGCAATGAGCTTCGGCCTGTGCGGAGCACTGGAGCACATGCCAGGAACCCATTTCGCGGCAAACCGAAGAGCCAATAGAAAGCTAAAATTAGACAGAGATTCGACAACTTTCACTTGAAGTCAGGCTGACTTGAAGTTGAATCTCGTGGCGTTCACAACAGTTTGTTTTCCGACATCAAAAATACTTTTTAAGAATGAAAACTCGACTTGTTTTTTTAAGAGCGACTGTCCACTAATATCGAGCAAACCGCGGCAAAAGATTAAACAAATTTTTATTCATATTTCGTTCAAAGATAGGCAGTAAAGTCTACAATAATTGGTCGAACAGGATGTGCATTTTCTCCTATTTCATCCGACAATGGTCAGTTTTGGGGCTTGGCTGAATATTCCAGTCTGCAATGAGCTTCGGCCTGTGCGGAGCACTGGAGCACATGCCAGGAACCCATTTCGCGGCAAACCGAAGAGCCAATAGAAAGCTAAAATTAGACAGAGATTCGACAACTTTCACTTGAAGTCAGGCTGACTTGAAGTTGAATCTCGTGGCGTTCACAACAGTTTGTTTGCCGACATCAAAAATACTTTTTTTAAGAATGAAAACTGACCTGTTTTTTAATTACTGGTATGTAATCAACTAAAGTCGATTGAGGTATGCTAACCGCCGTGGAAAGCGAGTAGCAGCTGACGTTTCGAGCGCTAGCCTTTCGTCAGAGCTGACGTCAGAGCTGACGAAGGGCTAGCGCTCGAAACGTTAGATGCTACTCGCTTTCCACGGCAGTTAGCATACCTCAATCGACTTTAGTTGATTACATACCAGTGTTTATCTTCCCCGCCGACGCAGACTGTGCAAGAAGACCATTCCATTCCACTGGGATACTGAGCAAAAACTCGCCTTCGAGAAACTGAAGATTTCGCTGGTCAGTGCTCCTGTTCTGGCATATCCCGACTTTTCATCAGAGGCTGGGGGGTTCACCCTCGACACAGATGCTAGCCAACAACTTGGTATAGGTGGAGTCCTTTCCCAGCTGCAACCGGACGGAACGGAGATAGTTATCGCATACGGCAGTCGTTCTCTAAATGAACACGAGAAAAACTACTGTACCACACGGCTCGAGATGTTAGCACTGGTAACATACGTAGATCACTTCCGTTACTATCTGTTGGGGAACAAGTTTTGTGTGAGGACTGATCATAATTCGTCAAGATGGTTGATGTCGTTCAAACAGCCTGAAGGGCAGGTGGCCCGCTGGTTGGAAAGACTGCAAGAATATGACTTCGAAATTAAATATCGACCAGGCCGATCTCATGTTAATGCAGATGCAATGTCCCGAAAACCAAGACGTTATCATGGACAATGCCCTTCTTGTGTGCCCACAGGAAATACCGAATCATCTGTTGCCGAGCTGACTTTCAAGCAGTCTGTTGTGAAAGAGAATGTGGCTACCTAAGATGTGTGGTCGGCAGAATCGGTTGCAAGCGTGCAAAAAGACGATGTCGACGTGGGGCCAGTGTTGACGATCCTGTTGCAGGAAAAAGAGAAACCTCCTAAGCAGATGTTACAGTCCATGAGCCACACTTCACGTGCAATAATGGCCCAGTTTGAGCTTCTGGAGATCCAGAATGGTGTACTGTATCGGAAGGAGCAGAATGGAAAGAAAGCATCCATGCAGTAGTCAAGTAGTTTTGCCAGAAAAGCTTGTACAACTAGCGCTACGAAAGTGTCATGATGGGATAGCTGGTGCACACCTGGGACGGTTTAAAACACTGAAAGGGATGAAAGCCCGTTTTTGGCGTCCAGGTCTTGCTAAGAGAATTCACGAGTATTGTAACAACTGTCTTACTTGTGCCAAGTGTAAACCACGTAAGCATCAGAGAGCTCCATTGCAGCCGATCTCCTCTGGTTATCCTATGCAAAGAATTGCTTAGAAACCGTAAACAGAACTGTACGGAGTACAGGAAGCACATCAAGACTGCATCAATTCTTATTTGAGATCGGCGAAATTGTTAGCGGGCCGTGTCTTAAAGAATGTTTATTTTGAAGCAGTTGGCTTCGTTAGTTAATAAGAACGCGAGCAGCGGTGTTTAATTAATTAGTACTGCAAGACAACTGACGAAGAGTGAACGAGAATAAACGTTAACCGGCGAAGATTGCTAGCAGGCCGTGTCTTAAATAATGTTTATTTTGAAGAAGTTGGCTTCATTAGTTAATGAGAACGCCAACAGTGGTTTTGAGTACTGAAAGACAACTCAAGAAGTGTGAACGAGAATAAAAGTTAACCGGCGAAGATTGCTAGCGGGCCGTGTCTTAAAAAATGTTTATATTGAAGCAGTTGGCTTCGTTAGTTAACAAGAACGCGATCAGCGGTGTCGAGTAAGAAAGACAACCAATGAAGTGTGTTAGCTGAAGATTGTAAACTTTTAAGTTGATTATCAGTAATCATTACCTTCCCGCTAACTTAAAACAAAACGGCTTTCGCACATTTAAGTGTCGAGGGATTTAGAGCTCCCAGAACAGTTAAACGTTAAGCCAATAATAAGGCGAAACTCAAGTCTAATGAATTTCAAATTAAACGACCTAATGTTTTCAAAAACATTAATGATGTCCATAGTACAATGGCCATTCTGGGCATGTTGGGAATGTCCATACGCTGTTGTAGAACGCATAACTGAAGTAACGTACCGAATAGCTCATCAAGAAATTCGGTTGTTGTCCACCTCAACAACCTTCGGGTATATAGGAGAAAGTCAGAACCGCACAACTCTATGGAGCTAGCCGCTGATCGCAGTGTCGCCCAAGAGGATGTTGTTGCAGAGAATCAGAGTAGCCAAACGGAAGACGTCGAAGAAAGTGGTCCCGATGAGATTGGGTGGATTCACGATGACTCTGGATATGATAGTGCAGTGAATGTCCAGGAGCCAGAGGGGGAAGTGAGTACACAGGACCTTATGGACAAGGGCTCTGAAGTTAGTAGTGACAAGATACCTACTAGTGTTGAAACGAGGGATGTTGCTCTACATACGGAAAGCTCTGAGGACAGCGAAGAGTGTGACTCTAATGTCAGCAAATCCGAGGAAATAGAGTTGGAGAGGCAACACCCTACTAGAGTAAGACATGCTCTCTTATAGGAACATCACATAAAAAAACGAATAACCTTATTTTGAAGTTTAGCTAGGATAGATAACGGACTGTCATAGTTGTTTCCCCAAATTATACAGCCATAGCTTATAAATGGGTAAATTAAAGAATAATATAAATTTAGAAGGCTGTTGAAGGGTAAAAAAAGTGTTGACCAAGTAAGGTGGGTGTCAATGTAAAACCTAAATATTTGATACTGTGACAGTTTTTTATAGGTTTATTGGCTATTTTTAAAGGAGAATATAGATTATATGATTGTTTTTGTCGAGGTTGAAATATTAAATAATTAGTTTTTTCAATGTTTAGAGTGAGTTTGTTCGCACATAACCAGTTATACAAATCACTTACGTTGCTATTAATATTGGGTATAATTAAATCTAAATCAGGTCCAGCAACAGTAACCGATGTATCATCAGCAAACATACGGACAGGAAAATAAGTTGTCGACGCTGGAAAGTCATTTACATATAATAGAAAAAGTAAAGGGCCTAGAACTGAACCGTGGTACACCACAGGATAAGGTTAATTGATCAGAAAATACTCCATTTACAAAAACTCTTTGTTGTCTAGATTGCAAATATGATCTAAACCAGCTATGAGATTTACCTTTTTTACCGTAATTAATTAGCTTAGATAGTAATGTGGCATGGTCTACCGTATCAAAAGCTTTTGCAAGGTCTAAAAATATTGTAATCACATAGTCATTCATCTAAATATCGAGTTATTTCGTCAATAAGATCTACCACACAATCTGGTGTATTTAATCCTGAACGAAAACCATATTTCAGTGGAGATAACAAGTTATGAAAACATAAGTAAGTAGATAATTGATTATATATTACTCTTTCAATTTTTTTTACTAAAAATAAGAAGAATTGAAATTGGCCTGTAGTTGTTACAGTTTGTACGCTCTCCTTTTTTAAAAATTGGAAGAACTTTAGCAAGTTTTAAGGAGTCAGGGAGTCCATTATTTATAGATAGATTGATCACATATGCTAATGGTTACATAGTTCAAGTGCTGCGAGTTTAAGCATACGGGGATGTACACCATCAATCCCAAAGGATTTATTTAGATTTAAGTTATCTAGAATTAAATAAATTTCTACCTCATTAGTTTGATCAATTATAAATTTATTTTTGGTCTTTTGTTTACGAGTATTTATATTATGAAAACCATGAGGTAGCTTGGAAGATAATAATACTGGAATATCTGCAAAGTAAGAATTTAAAGCATTTGTAATGGAATTTGGATTGTGATAAGTTTTTTCATTCTTAGTAATCCATTAATTGTTGAAGAGCGTCGTTTTTTATTAATAATAAAATTTATATTGTCCCATAATTTCTTAGAATTGTTATTGTGAATTTTATCGCGAATTCCTATTGATTTTCTTCAACCTGTAGTTACCCAGGGCATAGTTAATAGAGTGGAATGGTTAGGAAACTCAGGGACCTTCTTTGTTATAGGTCTTTGTTAGCTTTTTTCAACCACTACCGTGCATAAAACACAATAGAAATTCCAACATGTTAATCAATCAGCCAATAGAAACGTGTGAATTCAGTCGTTCAGGGAACGCTAATGAACTATGATCGTGCACAATCTTTTATCTTACCCCTTCCAACCTAAATCGCAGCGCCTTTGTTAGTCCTTTTGAAGTTTGCCGGGTTTCCTAACCATTCCACTCTATTAACTATGCCCAGGGTTTATGTTTACTTGTTTTTAAACGAACAGATTTCATGGGGCATGCATATTACAAACATATTTAAATTTATGTGTCAAGCGGTTCTTTTGTTTTTTTTGCAATTGTAAACATCTGTCCAATCAATATTTTCTACGTCATGTTTAAATTTGTTTATGTCAAAATGTTTAAAATCACGAATTCGAACCTCTACCTTATCAGGAAAAGGACTTTTTGTAGGGTTATATAATAAACAAAATACAGGAAGATGATCGGAATTTAATTTGTAAGTTCTTTGTTGTGAAATTAAATGAAGAAGAAATTTGATATACTAAGCGCAAAAGGGCAAGAGAAGTAGAGTGCTGAGATCTAAAGCCAAATTGGTTATCATAAAGTACATTGTTCTTATCTATAAAGTCTAAGATACGATTAAACATAGCTTTTTCAAAAAAATTAGAGAAAGCAGGTAATATAGAAATTGTTCTATATTTATTGAAGAAAGAGGGATTATCAGCTTTAAAAATTGGTGTGACTTTAGCAGTTTTAAGGTTTTGTGGCACGGATCCAGTAGGAATAGAAAGATTTATGACGTGAGCTAAGGGTGCAGAAAGATAAAATATGTTATCTTTAACGTCTGTGATACTAACATGATCAAATCCTGCAGCCTTACCAGATTTAAAACTACTTGCAATGTTCACAATTTCGCTCTCAGTTACTGGCTCAAGAAAGCAGGACTGTATAATGCGTTCTTTAAGATATTGTTTGTGGCTTCTGCAATATTCTGGGATTTGTTTTGTTAGGTTTGGTCCAATATTAGTAAAATATTCGAAATGTTGATTTTCCTCTTATTGAAAATTTCATTTAACAATCTCCATACAGCTCTCATATCACCTTTGATAGATTCTAATTTATAATCATAATATTTCTTTTTAGCTATCTTCAACAGATAAGAAAGCTTGTTTTTATATTTTTTATATATTGTTTCATTAGTATCCGATACTAACTTTCAACGAGTGAACATGGAAAATTGGACTTTGAAAAACTGCCCTGTACCTAATTGTGGATCAAAGTATCTTGTTAAATTATCCAACCACTTGGTACAAGTCCATAGGTTATCAACTCAAGAACGAAAATCATATTTACAAGGTAGGATACTTCAGAAAGGTTTTATAAAGCTTAGTTTTGGTCTTAATGGATGATAGGAAACCCGTTGAAATCCATCGCTTAGAAAACAATTTGGCTTTCTTATGAGACACAGGCTTAAATGGAAAACATTTTTCATAAATATTGGTATACGTAGATAAAAAATAATTGTAAGCCTGATCAGTATCTTGATTATCATACAACGCACTCCAGTCATGCTCACATAATTCCTGGCTAAACTTATGTTTGATAGGTGGGTTAACAAATCGCCTAGAGAAGGTCACCTTAGAGTTATAGTTATTTGGTTCTAAACCAGTTTGTTGAAGAATAGTGAAGATAGGTAGGTGATCAGATATATATGTATAGAAAAGTCCATTAGTAGTGTCACATTCAAGATTATTTGTGAAAATATTATCAATTAAAGTTGCGGTATGTGAAGTTATTCTGGTGGGACGAGAGATAAGAGGAAAGAAGGACTGAGAGAACATATCATCTAAAAAATCGGCAGTAAGAAAACATTGTTGGTATTTAAATAAATCCAAGTTAAAATCCCCCATTAGAAAACAAGGTTTTTGTTCCCTGGATACTTTTGCTAATATTTCATTCATAATATTAAGATATTCTACAACATTACCCCTAGGGGCCTACAAATAGTTCCAATAATGATATTTTTTTAGATTAGGCCTTTCTATCTCTATAAACAATTATTCAACAACTCAGATCATCCCTTAATCGATTCTTAAGTTCACTATTTACAAAGACACCAACACCTCCTGAAGTTTCTTCTCTACACTTATGAATAAAATCATATCCGTCAATATTGGTTGTGTCTTTGGCATTTTTTAACCAAGTTTCTGAAATACCAATAACAGAAAAATTATGATTGATAGAGTTCAAGAAGTCAGTGAGCTGATTCAGATTCTAATTTAAGCTACGTACCGTTTAAAACACGAACAGCAGTGTTTTATAAAGTTTAGAAATTCGAGGGCGAAGCCCGATAATTTTTAGACTTGATAAAACACGTGCTGTGAGTGTTTAAAACGGCTTCAAAAAAGCTTTAAGAATGCAATGAAAGAAAGACGCACATCTCAAGGGAATGACATAAAGAAAATTATTTTTAGTAGGATGAAATTTTATATAAAGTTTAATCCTAATTAGAAAATCACTGATAAAGGCCCAAAATTTGCTGCGAGCTTATTAAATGACTTCAAAAACATTCACATGTAAAGAGGGTAAAGAGACCTTTTCAGTTATTTTGGCGATAAATTGTACAAGCACCTACATCTTTGAAAATCTCGAATTTTCCGCGATCCGATTCTCCGATCTAGTGACATGCTCCAAGGTTGCTTTGTCGCATTTCGGAGGAATCGTATTACAAATCCCGTGTCAGAGAATATCAAAATTCGATTTAGTTCAAAAGTTATCATGCTCTCCGTGAAAAGGCGAAAAATAATCCGAGTAGATATGCGGGAAACGCCGTCAAGAGCTCTCTTTTCAGATATTCCCAATTCCCCGACTTTCTTTTTGCAGCTGAGATATCAATTGACATTCTGTAAAAAAAATCAGACAAATCGAATAAATTCTTCTTGAGTTGGAGGTTTTTAAAAACTCGATTTTGGTTGAAAATCGAAAGCGTAGAAAATAGCACTTCAAAACATACAGCCGTCTACAGTTAGCGAGCTCTCAGCCAATCATTTCTCTTCACAATTTAACTATCTGTCAAACTTTCCCGCCAATGTTGATTTCCGATCAAAGCTACGCGCCGCATCGATAAATTTTTATAGCCGCTTCTAGTTTTCTTGTGACTTGCAGAATGGGAAAGACAAAAAGACCTTGAGGGACAAAGCCAAGGCGAACACTTATTAAATGGCAAAGGAAGGGCACAGAAATCAAAGGCCTTGAATACCAGTGACAGCGATTTGCAGGAGTCTGCAATAGCAAGGCAAATAGCGAGATCGTGGTGTTGGTTTCAAGCAATTCAGAATTTACGTTTCCATATCAGCTTTCTTGGAACAAATCTTATCTCGGCTGGTTCCTATCAATTCTTATTTATGTTCAGATGTGGACCACTCGGCAGTCTGTCTAAATCCTTGTTGGGTATTGCGAGGCTCGTAGTCGTATGTAATCTATGCGAGCCTTCAAGAGAAACCTCGCCCAAATGTGATTATCAGGTGCGCACGCTCAACCGTGATATAACGGTTTTTAAAATATTTATTATATATTTTTAATTACAATATCCATACTATTTCTATTACCATTTTGTATACGGCTATCATGTAAAACAGTATTTAATTATTAATCTACATTTTATATGTAAATAACTGATGATACTACCGAGTCTAAATAAAGTTATGTATGTATGTATGTATGTATTCATTGATTGGCCTTGTTTTGCTTTTTACCGCCTCACTGGTTAGCTGAGTTGATAGAGCACGGTCTAGAGTGCGGGAGGTCGGGGGTTTGAACCCGGCTGCGTTCTTGAGCAGGGACGTCTATAAGCCGTTGGCCTCGTCTCCTTCTACTTCTAATCAGTGTTCGAAGGGGACGTGAAATAACCTGTTGTACTACTCGAAAAAGAGAAGGGGATTGTCACCGGTACAGCAGCCTGGCCATTGCACTAACCACACACTCAACATTGTAAACTGCGTGGCAGCCATTGGCGCCGTAAGCAGTCCGAAAAATTCACTGACGGGATATGTCAGTAAAATGTAAAGCACCATGAGACTGTGGTATATGGCGCTATATAAATATGGCCTATTATTATTATTATTATTATTATTATTATTATTATTTCCAAGCTAAGGGCATCCTGCTTGCTTTTTGGAAGACATAAGACCAACAACCAACGGAAATGATTGTATCATGTCCCTTTCCTCAGAGTACTGCACAGTTCATTTAGCATATCAAAATCATTGCACACAGAAGAAGACATGCGATTTTATTTGAGAGAGATAACAACTTCAGTCGCATTACAAGTTTATAATATGGCTTACCGGTTGATACCAAATCTATACGAAGCAGAATTCTCTGCTTTCGTTTTGACCGCTCCAAAATCTCTCCTGCTGCAGCTCCCGCCATTACATAGGTCACACAAATGGCAATTTAACAGCAATTTGTTGCACTCTAAACTCGAGAAACCTCGATGTTCTATACATCAGAACACTGGAAATGTATTCTCTAATCTGAATTCAGCGGTAGAAAGTCAGTTCAGACATGCGTATTCAAGCTAAATCCAGTTTTATTATGCTTGGTCGTCAATCAACGAGTAACGCCTTGTAAAAATTCACTTCACTAGCGAAAGCAAATTCAAATTTATTCAGACGAAATCTTAATATAATCACTCCAAACAGTTATCTGTTGCAGATTAGATGTTACTTAACTTTAATTTGAAGGTAGAATGTTTTTATAAATCATTTTATTTGTTTTAGAAGGCAAAATAGCTCCCCAAACCATGTATTTTTGAGTGATTTGACTGGGTCGATACCGGAAGTAGGCTCGGTTTCCAGCCGTGGGGGTTTCGGTGAGCCTGCGATCCTCTCCCCACTCACGGCTGGGCGCGCGAGCTGAGACATTGTCGGTTCTTAGCCAATCAAAAACTAAATTCACTAAATTCCTGTCGCTGAATGTATTTGCATAATTTACATTGTAAACTTTTCAAAGCCGGACCAGAACAAATTTGTTCTGGAAAAGTTTGGTTTCGAATAATTCAAGGATTCACACAAGGAAACAGTAAGAGAGTTAGTTTTGGGTTATGAAACTTTGTCAGTAAACGCTCCGGCTCTGGAAAGTCACTTGGGAAACCGTCACTTGTAGTTGTACCAAGCTCGAAGGTAGCGAAGCTATTAAAGCCCGGAATCTACGTTCAGTCATTTCTCATTTAACTTTGCCTATGCAAGACCAGGTAGCCATTTTACTTCAAAGAAATTTAGTGCTGCCTTTATCGGAGAAGAAAAGACGGACGACTCCATATTAAAAGAGTTATAAGACAGGAAATCACGTCTGACTCAGGCCACGTTTACGCGTTTTACTCTGCGATCACAATTCACTTGAAAATCGCTGAACCAAACGAGTTTTACAATTCTTCAAGTCCTATGTACTACGTTTGTGCAATTTTTAAGGTCTCCAAGACATAATCTACACAAGTACTGAGCGGGAATACTCGACTTTAGCTCAGAATAGTTCCGAGATAATATCTGAACTTTATCCCCGTAAATGTCGGCTTTTATTTAAATATCTGTCAGTGAGGTATCTTGAGCGGCACTAATATTAAAGAGTAACAAATAATGCAGCCTAGTTTCTCAATGATTTTAAATGGCATTTGTTCTTGAGAATTCATTTCACACTTGGAGTTTTAGTTTAGAGTTCCAGTGTGTTTTGAAAGTTTAGAGCCTACGCTACAGTCGTGAAAGGGTAAACGGCTTTTCTTGTCAAAACACGCAAATTGAATAATATTGAAATTTAATCAGCTGACGCCCAGCCGTTAGTGGGGGGAGGCTTTGGAGAAACGACACCCCAACGGCTGAAACCGAGCCTATACCGGAAGTGAGTCACCGGATATGGAAATGTAGGCTTTTGTACGCAATGACTTTGATATGATTTCTATGTGCATATAAGTATAGGTTGTTAAATGGCTTCAACCATCTTGGGTGAAATATTTGTTACGAAGGTGGTGTTCAGATGTTGAGGGTAAAATTGTTACCATTGTTGTTATACTGGTATGCTAACCATTTACTTCAAACAAGGACCCGCACTATAAAAGGGAAAAGACCCTCGCCCTTTGGGAATCGAAATTTGAAATATAAATTCAGAGCAGTCAAGCAAGAAGATGGAAACAACTAGTTGTACTAATGCATAAAATAATAAACGGAAATGCAGCAGATTATTTGTCGAAATTATTTGGAAATATTCCCATAATCTAAGAAGTTTAGCTTATAATAGACGACAATCTGAAGCTGGGAAACTCAGCTTTCATTATCAAGGGGCTGTTCTCTGGAACAGGTTAACTAATGAAACCAAAGGCCAAACAAATTTGACATCCTTCAAGAAGCTATTATAATGTATTTGATTTCTATAGTATTATCATATCTTAAGACTTATTTATTATTGTAATTTAATAGTTTTAAGTTAATTAATTGAGTTAGTTATAATTTAAGAAATTATGTAAATATTTGTAACTATAATGTAGATTTTACTTATTTATGTATTCTAATGCAGGGCTCTCCGGGAGAGCATGTAATTAACATGATGACACTCCGTGGATAAATAACGATTATGTATGTATGTATGTACATTTGTATGTATGTTCACCGCCATTTTGGTTGTCAAGAACTTAACCTGCAAAAACCTGCATTGCAACACTATTTGATCGCGCGATGACCTGGAACCTAATGTCGCGCTCGAAACAGCCGTGACTTAAATGCATCCGCGTGATCCCCATACATCATATTTTTTTGGACGAAGAAAAAAAACAGTATTCGCGTTGTCTTGTTGCGGAATTTGAAAGAAAGGGCATAGGATGTTGCTTTAGTTTGGTAAACTGCCTTCTTTGCATATATGAGCCTAATGCAGGCACCAAATTGATTAGAAATTATAATTAAATCAGCTTTTAATTGATATTAATCTATTACATTCCCTGTCTAATTTTCAGAGAGGAAATCAAGATCATTCAAAGGAAGAGTTTTATTTTATCAAGTTTCATGGCATTTTCGTTTACGACAAGACTACTGACAGCTGTAATATCTATTACCGCTCTGGTTTACTCTGGAGTACATCTTTCCGCTTCAAGCATTTTCACGCTGACTACGATTTTAGATATTATGACTACTGCAATTTGTGTAACTCTCTGCGAAGAATTTTACGTTGTCTCAGAATCAAAAGTTGCAGTTGATAGAGTTGAACGTTTTTTATGGACACCATCAGAAACACATTCTTTTCACCATGGGGATGAAGAAAGGAATGGAAAAATAATCTTCAGTAACAGCGGTAGTGTTAAACGTTCGAAACGTATTATCTGGAAATGGAGGGAACATTTTCCCGGAACAACAACATCACCAATTAGAGTTAAGAAGATGGAAACTGGCACCCATTTACGAACTGTGATGGAACCACACCTAACACTAACTGATGTAGCAGCCGGTTGGAGTAAAGAAGATGATCAGTGCACTTTACATGGGATATCTCTTCGAACAACGGGAAGTCAGCTTATCATTATCACTGGAGCTGTTGGTAGTGGTAAGTCGTCATTGCTTATGGCAATTCAAAACGAAATTCCCGTTAAATCGGGGCAAATGTCTGTTCACGGTAAAGTTGCTTATGTAAGTCAAATCCCATGGGTGTTTTCCGGGACTGTCAGAGAAAATATCCTCTTTGGAAAATCTTTTAATGAAAAAAGGTACAAGGAGGTTCTGGAAGCGTGCGATCTTCAAGAAGATATGAGCCACCTTGCAAAAGGAGACTTAAGTATGATCGGAGAACGCGGGGTGAGCCTAAGTGGTGGTCAGCGGGCACGTGTAAGTCTAGCACGCGCAGTGTACTCCGATGCTGACATTTTCTTATTGGATGACCCTCTGAGTGCTGTAGACGCAAAGGTTGGTCAACACATCTTTGACAAGTGTATCTGTGGAGAGTTATCTGGTCACCTAAGAATTCTAGCCACACACCAACTGCAACATCTTCATCGAGCTGACAACATTGTAGTTTTGAGGAAAGGTCGTGTTGTTGGTGAAGGGTCATATAAAGATCTTATGAAAAATGGCATACTCAGCGAAGCCGAGAAACTTCACAACACAAAAGAGCAAAGGCTTGAAAGATCAGGAGATCGTTCAAACGTTCCCGAGAGAGGAGAGAGTGGTAGCCGTGATATGATGGAAGAGGAAGAGGATCGAATGGTGGGTACCATCACATGGCGTTTGTACTGGGAATACCTTAGAGCTGGTCTGCCTGCTGTGCTGATCATCTGCCTTTCTGTATTATTCCTCGTGATGGAAGGTGAGAAACGTTTGAATGAAGTAACTATTGTTAAAATGACCGATTGCTAATTTGTGATATACTTTTTTGAGAAAATAATCCTTCACTGAAAGGAGCTATAGATACCCAGACACCCTCAATGTTAGGTAAGGAGAAAAACGTTTAAAAAAATCCCATTGATGTTATGCTAGTCGAATTATGCCTTGTATCATTAAGGTGAATACTTTATCGTTTAGTTTCACTACTAGCCCCAAACTGGTGGTTGTCAGGTATGGCAATGATGTCACACAACGAACAGAAGAGCAATACAATACTTGGCATCTACGGAGCATTAACGGCAGCTGCCTTTGTGTTGTCCCTATTGAGCAGTGGTCTGTTCTTCTTCTCTGTTGTTAAGTCGTCACAAAATCTCCATGATAAAATGACGGTAGCTGTTATCAAGTCGCCTGTGCTGTTCTTTGACACCAATCCAGTAGGACGTATAATGAACCGCTTCTCAAAAGACACAGGCACCATGGATGACTTAATACCCTTTGCAATGACTTCATCTCTTTTGTATTGTTTACATTTCGCCGGCGTCGTCATTCTCTCAGCTGTGGCGAATGTCTGGTTGCTTATTGCAATCATTCCCTTGGTAATGGTATTTGCATACCTTGGAAAATACTACCTTAAGACTGGTCGTGAGCTGAAGAGACTGGAAGCGATTAGCTGCAGTCCTGTGTATGCGCACATTGTCGACACCATCACAGGGTTGGAAATCATAAGATCCTCGAATATGGAGGCCAATTTCTTTGATAAGCACATAAGGTAAGACCTTTAGTTATTTTTATCTTTTGCATACAAAGAAAGCAACCGTCTATAAGTATTAATATGCCCGGTAATATATTTTGCTTATCATAATTTCATTTCGAATTAGAGCATCATAACATGTTTGGTGGGTTTCGAAAGAGACGCCTTCAAGTGTCTATAAGCCCATTTTTGTGTCATTAAAATCGATTCTACATCAAGGAAATATGTGAATAGAGGGTTTGCACCATTACGCGAGGGAAGACATGTTGGATGGCAGGAATAATGAAATTTGTTTAATCATGTGAAAAATTAAATCTGAAAGGAATGACATTCTATTGTTCCTGCCATCCAACATGGTTTCCGTCACGTGATGGTACAAACCCTCTATCGTAAAACATGTCTTAATTTCAGTGTTGTGTCTATGCGTTATAAATAGAATAACCTATTTGTGGCGTCGAAATATGCCCTGATTTTTCGTCCGCGGACATTATCTGATCCGAGAAGAGAACAGTTCCCGAGAGCGAAGCTCGAGGGGGAACTGTGAGCTTCGAGGATCAGATAATGTCCAAGGAGAAATATCAGGGCATTTTCAACGCCACAATGTAGGTTATTGGTGCTATCATCCTTCAAACATTTTCTTTGATGCTCGCTTATAAATACGCTAAATACGCTGATATTTCCCGCTTGCGGAGGAAAAGTATCGGGTCACGTGACGCATTTCACCAATTACGCACGAGAGAAAATATTGGATGGGTTATAAAGGTTTCTATTTTCGATATCTTTAATACTGCTTATTAATAATGGTCAAGGTAAGATAACTCTGTAAAACTCGAGTCTATCATTTACAAGCAAGGTCATGCGCTAATACACGAGTGTTCAGGTCGCATCGTAGTGTACAAGTTAATGTTTTCAGATCAGATCGTAGTTAATGTAATCGCTCTACTGTCTCTTTGTAACTGAGCAAGCATGGTCTAATCACGTGCAAACATGCTAATAACATTTGGGTTATCTACTGCACTGACTGCAGATCTAAATCTACTCTATATCGAACTAACTTGGTAGATTATTTAATGTAAATGATGAGAATAAAGTATTGCTACTGTTGACTGTTTTACCTTACAGGCATCAGAATGACAACACAAGAGCTTTCTCTCAAGTTGTGGCTACAAATCGCTGGCTTGGACTTTATGTAGACTTGCTGTGTGCGGTCTTTGTGACAGCAGTAGCCGTTGGATCACTGATGATACTTGAACAACCAGGTAAGGTTTCTTTTCCTTTGCCTGTTATATATATTGGTATAGATTGCGTTCTAACAATGAACTGCTGCTAGAACCGCCAAACGTCCTCACGAAGCCTACACTTGGTGACAGAGCTTTTACATCAGCGGCCCCTAGACTGTGGAACGCTCTTCCAAACCATATTCGCAATGAGCAGTCTCTTGAATCTTTTATGCGCTCCATTAAGACTTATCTATTTAAGAAAGCATTTTTATACTAGACAAATATTTCATTATTTGTCTCATCTGCTCTGAAATTTCTAGTATACAGTTTTAAAATATTTCTTTTTTTGTCTTTTTTATTAGTTTGTATAAAGTGGATTTTTCTAGTATAGGTGCGAATAATGTAGAGCACAATATGTTAGTTTTAATTTAGTTTTATATTTTATCTGTAATGTAATGCGCAGGTGATCATATTCACATGAAACCTGCGCAATATAAGCTATTAAATTATTATTTTACTATTGTTAGTTATTTCAAGGTTTATGTTGAGTTATTTGATAGCTGCAAGGAGCTAAAGAGCCAATCAATAGTTAAGCCATTCGTACCGTCAACTCGTGCGAAATCTGAAAAGCTGATCAATAGGTAAATATCAGGGGGAAGAATTTCCTACAGTGTTATTTTAATCCATTATATTAGTAGTTAAACCAAGTTACCTGCAAGATCACCATTGTCTTCAAACACAATACGAAGACGTCTTTGTCTGAGCTGAGCGTTTCTGTTAATGTCAAACTATATCACAGACAACACAAGAAATAGCAAGCTGTTTATTTTGAAACCCGTTTAGATGAAAACATTTTATAAGTTAACGCACGAGCAAGATTTTAAATGAATGCTGGATATAGATTCACTATTTTAAATTAATGTTCCGGCTAAAAACGATAGCATGAACGGCAAAGGATTTCCAAAACTCATGAATAATAATGAGAAGTCTGTCCAAACAGGAAAAAGGAATATAAAAGTGCTATTTATAAATTTATTTTCTCGTAATTTCATTGGTTGATAAAATCAACAAACCAATATATTTTCATTAGATAACCTTTGAAGTCATAACTTAGTTTTGGTGAAACTAAATGTGGTTTGATTTCGAAGAACGACGTTTGAAGAAAATTCTCAAATTTGTGATCCAAATATATTTTGTTTTCTCTCTTTCCTATTGGCTGGATGGTGTTTTCTTTAGGATTTACCTTCTACTGAGGAGATAATTTAGCAGAGGAGGTAAATTAATATTAGAGTTGGTAAGTAGTATAGGGCACATGGTATTAGCCTGTTTTTTTTTAGGGGGGAATACTTAATCGTGAGGGGGCATATATTATCTTTAATGACGTCACAGTTCTATTGTATTTGCTCGTGAATAAAATGCGGTGGATTCTATTATCTATTTTCTTTGGCTCCTGAATGAAATACTTTGGATTCATTATCTGTTATTTCATATATTCAAAGTCGTAGGTGGACCTGTAAGGGATGTACTTTTAATGTTCGAGAATGGAGAATCCTGCATCTTCATCTCCTTAGTCGTTTGAATGGATTTTTGTTGTAAATGTGTGTCACGTGACCAACCACGTGATTACAAAATCTGGGAATTTAATCTCAAAATGAGCCGGTCACAGTGCATTTTTAAAGTAACGATTTCTTGCTGATCTGATTACACTTCTGGTTGTTTCTAAAGATCTGTTTGGAATGGTTGATCCTGATAGATTGTTAAGGCGAAAATATAGGAAACAGCTCACGTGACCTGTTCTTGGAACCAGTTTTCCCCAATTTTCTCACCTACAGTGGCAATATGTCAACCATTCCAAACAGAGCTTTTGAAACAACCAGAAGTATGAGATAAGCCAGAAATCGTTACCTTAAAAAGGTACTGTGACCGGCCCATTTTGATTTCGTTGTTTTATCACCCTTAAGGTCACGTGAGCACCAAAACACCAGAATACCTAACTTAAAATGTTAAGACATATGATTACTGCCTACTTACAGATTTCTATGCTGTTTCATTTAAAATGATAAAGTTAGCGAATTTAGAGTGTTTCAACAGAATTGCTCAATAAACCATGCCTTAACATGCTTGAGCACGACCACTAGGATGACCTCGGATCTTGGTCATGCAGAAGGTGAGTAAGGTGGTGTTGGTCACCTTGTCAGCCATCCATTTGGAGTTGGGACGCTGGCGTACCCATTCCAGAACATCGAAATTTTGAAGTGCTTCTCGGACTCGTTGAAGATCAGCAGCCTTAAGAATCAGAAAGGGTTCTTCAAAGGCTTGGTTGTTGTTACGGGAGGTAGAGTGGTTTTGAAGCTCGCCTGTTTTATTATTATTTCGTAGTAGGAAGCCAAATGGCACGTCTAGTTTCCGCAGGTGGTCAGTCCTAAGAAAACAATTCACAGACCTTGGTAAGAATGATACGGTATAAAAATCCGGTGTAACTGGATCATCAACTTACTTACCAAGTCAAAGTCAATACTGAATAGACAGAAAATAATTCAAATTAAATTTATGCTTAAAACTCATCCACTCGCATGATCATAACACTCACCTCTGTGTCAGTTTCTAACTCTTTTTCCCACTAGGTCCAGGTCTCACACATGTCTTCAGGTATATCCACTTGATCACGGATCAATCTTGAATGGATTCGCAGGCGTTTGGTCCTGGCTTTCTAGCCGCTCCATGCAAACAATAGGATCCCAAAATAGTACTCATGACATCCTCCATAGAAACAATAGATAATGGCATCCACAGCATTTTATTCATGACCAAAGAAAATAGAACCGCGACGTCATTGAAGATAATGTATGCCCCCTCGATTATGTATTCTCCCTCAGAAAACCGGATAATTCCATGCACCCTATACTACTTTGGTATTTGCTTATTGCATAAGGTTAAAAGCTCCTGTCAAACAGTCTCCATTGGGGTCTGAAAACGTTCTCCATATATATCAGCCAGAAACAATTCGATAACTTCAGTCTTGAGAACTTAATAGTGAAGCTCTCAGGAAGTTTAATGTTAGCGCTGTTAGGGAAGGTCACAGTTAAAAGGGATGTTAATCAACGAGCGTGTTAGCTTGGTATATTCAAGATAAACAATACCTGGCATAGCTAATTGGATTCTCCCCCTGTCCCAAACGAACGGTATTCCGATTATATTGCAACACCAAAGAAGATGGTAAAGTTTATGCAGGGTACATGGTTATGGTTGATTTTTTTGCCGAAACCTCCAACATCTTGTTTTTATGGAGCGAATGACGCCATTGTTCATGATTTTTGTGCTAGAAAGTAGGTCAAGTCACATATTGTGTTGTGTACTATTTCAGGTGTCGCAGGCATGTTACTTTCTTTTGCAATAACCATTATTGGCGTTGCACAGTATGGCATTCGTTCTAGTGCTGAGGTTGAGAACCAAATGACGTCTGTAGAGCGTATTATAACATACAGCCAATTACCCTCGGAACCAGGCTACAGCAGAGAAACCCTCCCGCCAGAAGACTGGCCAACTGAAGGTACTGTTAGTGTGCGGGATATGTCCCTGGTGTATTTGGAGGACGGTCCTCGTGTGTTACAAGACATCAATTTTGATATTGAACCCAAAGAGAAAGTTGGTATCGCCGGGCGCACTGGAGCTGGAAAGTCTTCACTTGTGGCGGCCCTGTTCCGAATGCCGGACCCACAGGGGCAAATCTTCATCGATGGTATTGATCTTGGAACACTTAATATACAGGCTGCTCGAAGGGCTATTGCCGTCATTACCCAGGACCCTGTCTTGTTTGCAGGCACCTTGAGGAAGAACCTGGATCCATTTAACCGATTTACAGATGATGACATCTGGATAGCACTGGCAGACGTACAGCTTGGGAGCAGTATAGCGAAACTTGATGGTCATCTCGAGTATTGTGTTGGAGAATCGGGTTCAGGATTTAGCGTTGGAGAGCGACAGCTATTGTGTCTTGCGCGTGCATTGCTGCAGAGGTGTAAAGTGCTGGTGATGGACGAAGCCACGGCTAACGTGGACTTCAAGACAGACCAACTCATTCAGGAGGTAATCCGACACAAGTTTGCCAGCTGCACAGTGCTGACCATAGCACACAGACTGAACACTATCATGGACTATGACAAGGTGATCGTCATTGACCAGGGTCACGTGGTCGAGTATGATAAGCCACAGGTGCTTGCTAGAAAGGATGATGGTGTCTTTGCTGGACTGTTACGAAGCTATGCCAGCAAGAGTAATGTATAATGTACATGATTTCCCAACTGAGTTAGTTAGGACATTACTCATGTAAACATTTCATTATTAGTTTTCACCTGTTATGTTTAGAAATAGTGATACAGATATATCAAAACATATGCCTAGTTTTGCGCAATTTATGCATATCGCAGGAACATAATAGTAGTATACCTAAAACAGATAGTGAATGCTGCCACTTTAGTTGATTAATTCCTGACGGACCATGCATACACACATAAAAAAGAACAAGCTTGGTCAATAAAAACATTATTATATGGCGTTTGCTAAACAAAGCTATCATTAAAGTGCCTATAACCCCCCCAAAAATATTTTTTTACATCGATTCTGTATAGCGCCCAGACTAAAAATTCGAAAAAATAAAAGTGAAAAAACTAAACTTCGACGATTTTAGTGGCATCAAAGTAAGGGAAACATCCGTTTTGGGCTCCCTGTTTCCAGTTGGTGAGGGCCTGGAGTTGTGACGTCAATCGTACATCATTTTTACTACATCTACCAGAATCCTTTGCACGGTTTCTTTTGTTCGTCTAATTTAGACCATTGTCTTACTATTCTCAAAGGAGTTGGAAAATCTGAATAAGAAAAAGAATTCACAAATGTCTAATCAGTATGAAATAAACTCTATCACAAGAAAGTACATCGAAATTGGTCAATTTACCAAGTTTGGTGACATTTCATTGGATATTTACCATGTGGTGAGCTTTCAAGAGTCGCAGAAATAAGAGATGTTTGTATAGAATTCACCCTTCTCACGCGGCGGCCATGTTGAGTCCCAGGAGAATAAACACCTTTGTTTTTGCGAACTGAACTCGTTCTGAATCTGCTCAGTGCGAGGCTAGCCACGCAAAACCTATTGTTTATATCCAACATGGCCGTTGTGTGAGAAGGGTGAATTGGAAGGACGCCTTACTACATACACATCACAGGTCACTAGTCTCCAGGTCCCCAAAGGGAATTGAAAACTGACGGCCACTTGTTGTAAAGGCCGTAAAAAAATTACAGTTGAGTTTTAGCCTCCCATTTTTGCTTTAAGTTCTAAAGAATAGTTTAAAGTTTCAATCAAAAAATAATAATTTTTGGGGTTATAGGCACTTTCAGTTCTTCTTTCCAACAGTACATGTACCACTGCAAGGGTTTCTTTCGCAAGCTGCAGTAGCATTGTGTCTGATTGGTCAGCTTAATGAGAGGTCTCTTATTGGCTGAGGGTAGGATTGAAACCCTTTCAATGTTAGTTAGATTTGGTGTAAGAAAGTGAAATTCAGTTACGAGAGTTCACCTCGATTTACCCGAAAAAAACAGCAAAGAAAATCAGGCTAAATATGTACCAAAACTCTAACCTTCAACTCGTCAAATGTAATACTAAACACTTCATGACTGGCCCCGAGGGAAACAGTGAGGGGAAACAAAACTCACTGATTCCCGAGGGGACAGTCATTAAGTGATTTGTTATATAGACATGCGACTTCAGGACAATTTTTATGTGAAAAAGGATTTACTTTTCTTTGTTTCACGAACTCAGTTTCATTTTTTGTGAAACCGGAAGTATAATATTGTTACCAGGGCCCACGGGGCGGTCCACGGGTCGCGGGCGCGTTTGAGTGGTTACAAAGCAATTATCTTTACATACATGGATTCTCGTGTACCGATGGAATTTGCGAGGGCAAAGCTAAAGGCATTGGACAAGAAAATGAAATCAGTGAAATTGAAACAGAGCTGCATTATCAGACATCTAATTCCAGTGGTTTATTCACGCAAAGAAGTCGATTTGCACCATAATCAGTCACATGTCTAACCGAGGTTGCAGGTTCAAACCCCGGCCGGACCAACACTCAGGGTCTTAAAATAACTGAGTAGAAGGTGTTGCCTTTACATAAGTAAACGGTTATACCTTCAAACGGTTATACCTTCACGTCTTCTCGGATAAGGACGTATAAAAATCGTAGGACTAGTGACGTGTCTCCAATTAGCTGCAAAGCGAAATTATAATACATTGACACTAAAATAAAGTCACTCACTTTTATACTTTATGTCGCGTCGAGGAGAAACAACCCGATTCAACTTACGGTAAGCTTACATCAAAATCTGACTCAGTTTTCTATCCTATAGCAGTAGTAGTAGTAGTTTATTTATCCACGTAGTTACTAATGAGCATAAGCTCGTTTACAATGTGTACGTGCAGTCAACTAATTAAGATAGAGGATGAAAATTTGATATTTAATTCTAAGAATACAATCAATGTTTGCTTATTTACAATTAGATAATACTAGTAATATTAATAACAACACTATAATGATATCAATAACAACAAAAATATATAATAAATATTAATAAATGCAGGGTAAAAAGTATCTAGGTAACACACATGCTAATAGCACCATGTGCTATTGATGATAACGCAAGTTTATCTATTTCAGACTTAAAAATAATCGGCGAAGAAATAATGCGCAATTCGTAAAAAAATTCTGAAAATACTTAGACTTATACTTCGACGGCGCTATCATCGCTGTATTACTATCTTCAAATGCTTAAATAGCATGGTGGACTTCAACTTTAAATTAAAGAAGAATCACGACTTTCATACATATAATACACGCCGTCAGCACAATCTACATTTGCCATTCGCACGTAGGAATTGGGGACAACAGAAGTTTACCTACCATGCACTATTAGACTGGAACTCTTTAGACTCTGAAGTTATACAATCAACTACATTATCAATTTTTAAATCTTACTGGCACATAACTTAATTTCATAATAATCCTTGTTCTATTTCTATTTTATTTCAACCATTTATCTTTTCTGTTTTCCATATATTAGTGAAAGATATATTTTTAATACAGGACCTCCCTGAAAATCACAAATTGTGAGTGGAGCTTTCCTGTCAAAATATTATTATTATTATTATTATTATTATTATTATTATTATTATTATTATAGTTTGGCAACTGAAGAATCATATCACCCCTAAGATTATATGTGCTAGCCCGGAAAGAAAAAAAATGTTTGATATATTTTGGAGCTATGTTGTGGACACATTTGTGTAGCAATAGCAGAGACTGGATGTACCGGCGGTGCTCTAAGGGCTTAAGCTCAACCATGTTCAATAAGCTATCATATGAAGTAGTTTTTGCTAGTTTCAGCAATGGTTAGTCAGCTCGAGTTTATTGGATAGGCCAGGAGTTATGCCAACTAGAACTGTGGAACAATACTCTAGGTGTGATAGAATAAAAGCCTTATATATTCCTACCATAACTTCAGTTGGGATAAAGTTCCTAACCCTCCTCAACGTGGCTACTTTAGCATTAACCTTATTTGAAATCAACTTCACTTGCTGTTTAAAAGTAAGGTTACTCTCGATAGTTAGCCCGAGAAGTTTGATGTTATTAACAATGTTTAAAGGTGGACCATTTATTTCTGTGAACAACTGGTAAGGTATTTGCTCCCGTCCCAGAGGCAAGACTTTGGTTTTGGTGTCATTGACTCTGAGATAGTTGCTGTTAAACCATGAAATCAGTAAGTCTAGGTTATTTTGTACAATGACTTGTAACCTGACTGGGCATTGATGAGTACAATATTCTGTCGTGTCGTCAGCATATAGCCTCAGAGAGACGTCACTAATGAAAAAGTTTAGATCGTTTATAAAGAGGTTAAACAATAATGGGCCCAGGATAGAGCTCTGAGGCACTCTATGTTTAACTGTTTGGAACTCTGAGAAGTCATCTTCCAATCCTCACCCGCTGTTGTCTTTGAGTGAGGTAGGACCGGATCAAAGATATAGCGTCATTGGAGAAACCGTAGGCCTTAAGCTTAGTGATGAGGAGACTGTGGCTTATTGAATCAAATGCCTTTGAGAGATCAATTGCAACGGCGACAGCACATTGACCATCATCCAGGGGTCTTCTGAAGTCCTCAGTCATTTTCAGGAGAGCCGTGCCGCAAGAATGGCCCTTAAGGAATCCTGACAGATTGTCCGAGAGTATTAGTTGGGCATACTCAAACATCTGATTGTATTTTATCTTCTCCAGTGTTTTTGATATAGCTGTAAGGACTGACACGGGCCTACAGTTTGCTTTGTCAGTGTCACAGTCCTTCTTGAAGATTGGAGAGACAATACTCTGCTTCCACTTACTAGGCCATGTTCCTGAAATGATAAAGTGGTTCATGAGCTTTGTTAATGGTGCTGCGATTGATGGAGCTGATATCCTCAGAACTCTTGGAGATATGTGGTCTGTACCGGTAGCCTTATTTGCTTTTCAGATCATTCAGCAGCCTTTTTACACTAAGGACATCCACTGTGTGAAAGGCAAAGGACATGCCACCCCCCGGGGGGGGGGGGGGGGGGGGGGGGGGGGGGGGGGGGGGGGTGGACTCCCATATAAAAGGGGTAGGGATGCTCGTCGGACATTTTCGATTTGACCCCTAAGAGGTACTAAAATGGGCGTGGCTCAAGCTTATTTTGACCCCTAAAAGATTATAAAAATGTAAATTGATAACAGCTTTTTTGTTCAATTGACACCCGACCCCTAAAAGGTACCGCTTTACATAGAAATGTCTGTGTTGGATGGTGGATACCCTAAGTGGTACGACCACTAAAAGGTACGACGAGCATCCATGTACCCCTCACATAAGGGAGTCCCCCCCCGGGATGCCACCAAACCTCATCTGAATCTCACGGACGCTAGGGTGTGTTAAGAAAGCATCCTCATGCAGTTCGGGAATGTGATCTGAGACACAGTTAACAAAGTAGTCGTTAAGGGTATTTGCCACCAATTTTGCTATCAACAGACACTTGAATAAAGTAAGACTTGAGTGATCTATGTTTCAGGGAAGTGACCAAGTTTCGTTGTATCTTGAACTGTTCCCAGTTGTGGTCTGACCTGTTCTTACGAAACGTCCTCAGCATCCTGTTTCGCTTTGAGATAGCGTGTGATATCTCAGGGGTAATCCAAGGTAGTTGATCTCCCCGAATATATTTTTTCTTAAAAGGTATGTGACTATCTAAGACCTCTGTATACAATCTGCACCAGTGTTCCCAAATATCATCAGTGTCTGTAAACACGTAGGCTGAATCCCATGGGACATGGTCGAGGTCAGACAAGAAAGATGATTCATCAAGACCTCTCATGCTACGGTACTCAATTAGCCTGGGTGGAAGCCGAGGTAGCTTCTGCCTTCGGACTGTGTAGATAAGATCATGATCACTAATCCCAATCCTTAAGGTTCCGCTACGGCTGTATCTGTCAGGATGGCTACTCAAGATCATAACATCTATCAGTGTGGAGCTAGTTTTTGTTACTCGTGTTGGACCAGTGATTGTATTAGATAAGCAGAATCTGTCACAGAATTCCGTTAAGTGTGTGTCCGGAGTTGAATTATTGTCCAGCAACAAGTTAAAGTTAAGGTCCCCAATAATCAGTAGTTCATTCCTAGCATTAAGTAAATCTTCTGCAGCAGAGTAGAAAGTTGGCAGGAAGTCAGCAGGCTTGTCTTTGTTGGGTGACCGGTAGCATGCAAAGACAATGAATCTAGAGCTGTTGTGTCCTTTTACATCAATACAAATGCTCTCAATGTTAGTAGGTTCCAGCTTATGTCTTCTGTATGCAGCGACGTTGTTCTTGATGTAAACGAGTAAACCTCCTCCGCCTTTCTTCCTATCTCGCCTGAGAATTTTGTAGTTGGGATGCGCTAGCAGTAGATTACTGTAAGATCCATCAATTTTTGTTTCGGAAAGCACAAGGATGTCAAATAGTCCATCATTAAGAAAAGTCTTCACCTCATCTATTTTGTTGTAAATGCTGTTAATGTTAAGATGTGCTATAACCAAATTAAATTTATAATAGGAACGGAGAGATTTGAAATTTGCATAGTCGTCCTGATCAGAGTTATTTGAGGTAGGTGACTGATTGTTTACCGAGCTGGTAGACGATGAACCAGCAATCAAAAACACTGCTAAATATGTCAATTATAGAGGAATATCTTACTATAATGTGTAATATCATTCGCACATGTTCGTAATCCTTATAATATTCTCCATTGATCAATAAAGAAATAATTACAAAATTCGGCAAGTAGGCCGTAGGCTTTGTTCGCCCTAAAGGAATGGTCGCAAGTTAATAGGAACTTACCATCGTCCGTTTCCATATTTATGTTTAACTTTCGCATTTTTCACAGACATTTCCGGCCTTAGAAATAGTTGACGAGTTGTTCAAGCAAGCAACCGTGAACGACAATCTACGTTCCACGTTGTATCGGTATTTGCTTCTTTATAGTTAGAAATAGTGTCCAGGGTATCAGAACACTCTGGTATCAGAATATATGAAAACGTTTTGGTCATTATTCACCAATTACTTCCAGTCAAGTCAAAGTATCGTGACGAGCCGCCGTAAAAATGGAGTTGATTTCTCTTTCGGTGGCACTGTATTTTTCGTCGCTACTTTCTTGTGAAAGTGGCTCAAAACCAAACTCTTCGAAGACTCCTCTCACGTGTAGCTGCTCACTTGTAAGTACATTCTGGCTCCCCTCGTTATCAACAAGCTCTTTCCGAGCACTTTCCAAACTTTCTTTTTCGAAATCCGAACGAAAATTTGTTTGCACTTCACACCCGAATTCCACGTACTGACATCGGAATTTTCCCTCGTCCAGCGACCCTCCGCAGCTAGAATGGTTTTCTCGGTTTTATCGCTCTTTTTCGGCATTATATTAAGTAAACTTGAAGCATGGAAAGTAAAAAAAAACCGGGTTCAAGTAGCAAAAACAACTTCATTGTAACTTTTACGAAATGTAAACAAAACTGAAGGAGTGGAGAGTTTTCACTAAACCGGAAGTAAGTTTTTCCCGCCATTGCATGAGCGCGCGCGCGCGCCGACCCTTCATAGCAACGTCGCTGCTTAGCGACGAAATTGGTAAACGCACCCTTATAGGAGTTGGAATTCGCCTCCTTTCGTGATATTTGTTGTGAAGCCTTGGTTTGTGAAATGTCTGTAAATGCTTCGCCAGTGACATAGCTTGGCTCGAACTTCGCCGTTTCTCTTCAAATTATTTTTGAAGAACCGACAAAGTAGCAGGTTCAGCTAAATTTCACGTTATGTTTAAATAGCTTGTTTTGAGTCTTGGCTTTGGTGTGTTTTGACTGGTGTTCAGAAATGTCGCAAAATACAACTGTCGTTCTTTTCTTTGACTTTGTCATGCATTTCTCTGTGTTTTATAAAACATTTATTTTTAGCAAAAGGTTTTGCAATGTTATTTATCTTCTGACGTTCCTTTTTGTGTTATACCTTGAGTTAAAAACGTGTTTTTTTTCCATTGCTTTTTTCACTAAACATGTCGTATGGAAGCAATCTCAGTCAACTATGCTCTAGCTCGCAGCAGTCCAAAACCATACCGACCGGTCGTACATGTACGACGATTTACCGGACCGTTGAAGAACCAATCAATAGGAGATATTGTAGTTGAGTCTACGAATAGCAGTTTCAGCGGTATTGACCCGAACGCCTCACTTCAATGTAATGAAGCGCTATTCAATCTGTGTATCTAAATTAGTCGTGCTTGTTTAGGAGAGTGTTGATGTCGTGTAAGAATGACGGTTTCAATGGGCAGGTGCTTCATTACATTGCCGAAGTGAGGCGTTCGGGTCAATACCGCTGAAACTGCTATTCGTAGACTCAACGACAATATCTCCTATTCTCCATTTGCCGCGAGTCCGGCTTGCCATATAATGTTTATTATTTTTCACATGGATCGGTTTTCTTTGTTTTTTTCGGAGGAATATATCTCAAAACCCCTTCCCAATTCCAAAGCCCGAGGGAATCTTGCAACATATTCTCCTCGTATATTTCTAGTAGTATTTCGTTCTAGTTACTCTTACCTCCTCTAGAAAAAAAGGCACGTGTCACGAGTGGAAATCGAACCGACATGCGACTGCTTAAATCCCCCTTAGTTTCTAGTCTTTCATCTATTCACAACACTATAATGAATGTTTGTTGAACCGAGAAAAATGACAAGGAAAAGCCTTCTGAACGATAAATTTGTGCAACAATATACTAGGCAAAGAATGCTTTCTAATGATTTATGAAAAGAGAGAAAACCTCGATGTAGTTTCAAAATCCGCGTGAAATTTCAAATGCTGCTTTTACTATTCATTAATTATTACATAATTGTTTTTGTTTGTTTGTTTGTTGTTTGTAAAGTGCAAACTAAAACGGTTGGTTTTGAAAAGGCCCTTTGCAGCTAACAGTCACGTGCTGATATAATACTTCATTAACGAATGAATGGAGCTCGTGATCCCCATGGGAAAGGCATTGCCATGAATACTGGAGAGCAAGCTATCTTCAGAAACGCTGTTTTATAAAGTTCCACAATTAATTGGAGGTGGAAAATAGCATTTACAAACAGGTTTTCCTAATAACACTACCGATCTCGTACAAGGCCTTTAAATAAGTGAAGTCAGATATGTTTTGCTCTCCAGTACAACCACGTGATTTGTTACCTGTAAAGAGCCCATTCAGCAGGGAAGAGCTGGGAATGTGGGAACATGATTGATCAATCAATTTATGCATTAAGAGTTCTTGAGGGTTTGCTTGCGCATTTATAGTTGCTTTCTTTGACTTGGGAGGATTGATGTTGAAAAAAGACGTGGGAATTTTGTACAGTAATCAAATGGCCATTAATAATGAAACGAAAACAATAATACGTTAGTTAACAAGCACGCGCCGGAAGTGTCACGTTCGGTCACACTTCGCCCACGCGCACCTTGGTACAATGATGGACTGCGCGTTGCTAAGCGTGTAAAGCGCCGCTGTGAGAGTGCTTACCGAGCTTCACGGCTTGTGGTTGACGAAGAGATTTACCGGGAACAGTGTCACATCTATAACAAACTGCTTGATAATGCTAAGACTCAATACTACAAGGCTTCGATTGAGAACCCTGTTTCGCCTGATCGACGGCATGTTCACGTAAATCCCTTTACCTCCCCTCCCTCGCCATGATTCCCTTGAAGAACTTGCAGAGTGATTTATCTTCTACTTTATGGATACAATTAGGGAACTATGGCAAAAGTTGTCTCTGATACCTGTTACGGAGATGTCTGTGAATATTGGCTATTCCTGTCACAGCACTTTTGCAGGATTTTATGAGGTTTCCATGGAAACTGTGCGTAAGACTTAATTGTATGCAGCCGCCATGTTGATGCATTGTATTTTGAACAAATTGAGATATCACGTTGATTTAGATATGTTGAAGCAACTCTACTACACTCTAATCTACCCTTACATCAACTATGCATACCTGCCAATTCTCCCGGTTTATGCGGGAGACTCCAGATTTTGGACCTCATCTCCCGGTCTCCCGAATAGGGCCTCAAATCTCCCAGTTTTTAGCCATTTTATGGATTTCTTTAAATAATCTGTCTACCAAAAAGCTTTAAACTAATTTTTCCAAGCTTTCGGAAAGTCTTCGGAACACAATCGGGGTATATTCGGAAAAATTCGGAAATCATTACGTCATAACAAAGCTGCAGATTTTAGAACTCCGGGGGTTGGCAGGTATGACTATAGTATATTATGAGTTGGGGTAACACATACACTACCCACTCATCTTACAAAACTTCGTACCTGCCAAAACAAATGTATCAGAAATATATTTTTTGCTTATAAAAGAGAAGACGCCACTCCCTATTTTAATCTATTACGAATCATCAAGCTCGACATCGTTTTTAAGTTGAAAATAGCGAAAGTTGAAAAAGGGCTTCCTAAAACATATAAGAGTTGCCTGCGGAGGAGGCTATATATAAGAGATATGGACGCTCTTGGTTATGGGCTCTTGCCTTTATCTGTAATCTCCTTGCAAATAAACAGACGATACCCTAAAAGGTACCGCGTTTTGTTACGTAATTGCCTTTTGTCAAAAGACCCCCCGAACTTGATTGAATTGAGTAATACACGGCAGAAATACGTGATGTTTTTTAACCGGTCTTTCATTCAATGTTTGCACCGCATGTGTTGTTACCAAAAATTAGCATATAACGACGCAATCGATTCGATACGACAGAAATACGACAGTTGATTCGTATTCATTCATACGTGTTCTTACCAAAAATCACAGGCAGTCTAAGTTAATGATTTTTACAAGGAATATATGGGAATTTTTAGAAAAAATCTAAAACTGTATTAAACTGATCAATAAAGTCATGAAATCTTACATGTGTGTTGTGGAGTTGTTCCTCTTCATCACTGATGTGTTTATTTCTGGTATGAGGCACTTCTGGGGTTTTTCCTCCCCTATATAAATATTGAGAAGGCAGGAAACACGAGACGCCATTAGTCCACGTGGCGAGTCTTCGAGGCCTCGTAATTTTTCCAAAATCCAAACTTTCAGCATTTTACATCCAAGAACCCTTTCTTGCCTTCCTCTAGCACTCATTTAATCGACCCATCGCTTATTTCCTCGCTTTGTAAGTAGTAAGTAGTAAGTAGTAAGTAGTAAGTAGTAAGTAGTAAGTAGTAAGTAGTAAGTAGTAAGTAGTAAGTAGTAAGTAGTAAGTAGTAAGTATTATGCATGTACCGATGCAAGTTGAACCACAGGAAGCCCATGCTTAATTTGTGTCTTGAAAAATATTATAAGGCTTTGTACTCGAGATCTAAGAATCGGGAGTCCGGCGCCGCTTATCAACTAATTGAAAACGACTACTTTGCGTTAAAGAAGTGCTTCTTTTTTTAAATTTATAACTAAACTAGCTGGGAACAGCCGACCGGGAACTGAGAAACTACGCAAACAGAGCCAATTTTACTGAGATAGTAAGAAGTCCCGGCCGTACAAGGAAACCCACATGAAATTACATAACCTAGCATATCGCGCCGTATCTAGAGAGCGTCTGTTCTCTGTTCTCTGCTCGGGGAGGGGGAGGGGGGGAAGGGGGGAGTACTCCCTTATATGGGCTATACAGGTATGTGCCGCGGGATAGGGTATGGTTTTTGAGCTGACGAGGTCTGGGATAGGGTATTCTTTTTACGGTTTTGGTCTGGGAAAGGGTATGGATTTTTATATACTTGTCGTTGACGCCATGCTTACCGCTTTGTCGACCACACTATATTAAAACAAAACAACGGCCTTCGTAGTGTAATTTTAATTCAAAACTGTTCGGTATCTGGACTCTTTCATATCTAATGTCATGATGTCTAAACATCACAAGATCACGTCTGGTATAGGGTATATATTTGTTGCTTCAAGTCTGGGATAGGGTATGGTAAACGGCATTTTTAGGTCTGGGATAGGGTCAGGGTTTTGAGGTCTCGCGGCACACCTCTAACCCAAAAATCTTCTGAGTACACCCCACCCCCCCTCCCGGGAGTTCTCTGTCACGGCTTTTAGAAATTCCCATAGATATTCGTAATAAATAATTCCGCGAAAGCACTTTTATATGCTTAGCATTAAGACCACAGAGAAGACTTGAGCACTCTCAGTCCTAGATAGGTCGACTTGAAAGTATTCAGTTGAAAATCGGCTCACACCTAACTTCTAAACACGCGGACACTAGTATAAGTAGGCATAAACCTTAAATACCGGACTGGCATAGATAGTTGTAATAAATAATTCCTCAAAGAGCACTTTTATATTCTTTGACCTTAGCATTAAGACCACAGAGAAGAATAAGCACTGGATCATCCTACAAACCAAATCCTAGCTCAATCCTAGCGACTTGAAAGTGTCACCTGACGGAAATATAAATACAAGATTCGCTCAAAGATTTTGAAATATAAAGAAACTACATTTAAACAGGACTCGGAAATATGTGACGCTCAAAAGGGTAACACATCAGCTAAACATAGGCACCTTTCTTGGTCGCAAATAGGTTCCAACCTCGTTTGTCAACCTGTTCTCGAGGTTTACAGTTACGATTATTGTAAATTGTTATTGGCCACTGAAATTACGATAATCGTAATTCTACTGGCATCCTAACCCGAACCACAAAACTAACCCTAACCATCGGACGAGTTCACGGGTAAACGACGGGTTCTCACTCACCTAGAGCTGGGGTTCACAGGTAAACAAGAAGAGAACCTACTGGGGTTCGAAATCATAACCCTTTGCGTGTAGTGAGTATAGCGCAGAGGTCATCACAACAACACTAAGCGTTCGGAAAATGACAAATGTTTATCTTTATCCTTGACTGGTCACGAGAATTACTATTATCGTCATTTCAGCGCGCGGCCAATAACAATTTACGATAATCATAATTTCAAGCTCGAGATCATTTTGGGTTTGAAACTTCGCAAGGGATTGTGGTTAATTTACAAAGCACTGTTGTTAGTTTGCAAAGCATTCTGGTTGAGTTGCAGAGCATTCTGGTTAATGTGCAGCAAATCTAATCTGGCGTCAAAATCTTTGCTCGCTCGCTCCAGGCTCGCTCGCTGCGGTAGCAATAATAAAAACACAATAAAACAATACCGATGTGCTCCGCTGATCTTGTTTATGCCATTAGGTTTACTAATTTAAAATACGTTTTCCGCCTTCGATGTCTAGTTAACTTGGCTCAAACTACTCTGCAACGTGATTTCATGCGTTAAACAAAACACATTATTGTGGAAGATTTATGTTTGTTTTATTTTCTCAAATGTCATGTAATAGTTGAATAACACCTTTTGGCGCGCTGTCTGGTAATGATTTGAGCGGGAAATGATTTGATATTTTTGGCGCCTTTTTGTAAGCATTTAAGTGATGAGCGGCAAACATAATATTGCGTGACCTGATAAACTATAGTTAATTTGTTTGAAATGCGAGTTTATGGTGCAGCGTGAGACAAGTTGAAATACAGGTAAACGAATTTCTTGTACTATTTTTATTATCAGACGTAATCAATTGAACATTTGGAAATTGAATTCAATCGCATGATTGAACTAAAAAATATGTGAATTCGATTGGAACACTGATCGAACACAATCCAATACCTATAATTTCTTTGGCACGGGTTGTTTGACAGATCGTCATTGCACAAATTATTGTGGCTAAAATAGAAGTGATTTGGTGAACTCGAGTTCTCCGATGGGAGCCTGTTTTAGTTTACGGTAAACAAAATTAGGAGTTGTTTCTGCAGCACATACGATAATAACACTGCAAGAGCGACTCCGTTTCTAATTCTCCAACTAAATTCATGTGAGGTGGGGGAACTCTTGTTTACAATGTTTATAACGTATCCCAGTTTGAAACTAGATCTGCATTGTGACTTGCCCAAACCCAAAATATTGTGACCCAGTTCTCTAGTCTAAAAAAATAATGACCCCCCTTGGATAAGCCTATAAATAAGCCATAGTAAGTGTGCTTAATTAAGCAATCATGCCCCACGTATAATAGAGAAGCAAATAAAAATTCGACTCCCCGCTAAATGGGAGCATAAAAAAACGTGACCCCCCCCTACAAATCTAGTAGCCCCCTCCCCCCACCCCCCCCCCCCCCCCCGCTAAATAATGTAGTAGTAGTATAACTTTATTTAAGCACGCTAGTCCTGTCAACAGCAGCTGATTTACACAAGGGGCGTGACAAAATATTAAAATATATTATGAATATAGATAAAAATACAATGTTTGAATATTACGTAATAATGATTAAATATTTTTATAGCTGGTATTTTAGTCTTGAAAGAAGGGAATGAGTTGGAGTCTCTAATTTCGTTATGGAGCGAGTTCCATATTTTAGCCCCACTGTACGAGAAACTCTTTTTCATACTTTCGGTTTTGGGTAAAGGTAACTGCAGTGAGGAATTGGAGCCCCTAAGATTGTATTCAGTGACCTCAGATCTCTGTTTAAAAAGATCCATAAGGCAAATTGGGGCTTGACCATTTATGACTATGTACATTTGTTTCTTATTTTTAGCCCTTTGAGTTTCAAGTGTTTCCCACCCTAGAGCATCTAATGCCTCAAGGTGGGGAGCATCGTTTCTCAAATTCGATATTATCCGAGCAGATCTATTCTGTAATTTTTGTAAACGTTTGGAGTGTCTGTGACCTAGGGTGTCCCATAACCTCACTACAGTAATTGAAATGGGGGTTAACCCTTTCGCTCCTGAACCGGCCGTAACCGGTCAATATAAAGCATGTACCTGGAGAAAATTATTGCGTCAAACCTAGACATGCTGGAAATACGATGTTGCGATATTATTTCAAGGGATGAATAACTTCAAAGCGAGAGCTACAACAGGGATCGCTTGACTGTCCCACTTTGGAGAAAAACTCATTTTGTTTTGGAGATCGTTGTTCGTTTCTTCCATTTTTACGAATTTTGAGGAGCTGAAAATCGGCTCAAAAAAAACTTCCCATTCGCACTTTAAATCAAGAGCAAATACAAAATAACCACTCAGTCGTTACAGTACCTTGTTTAATATTTCCAACCAGCAGGTTTGTTTTCACAAACAGGCTATAGACTGGCTTAATAGACTGGTAACATAAAATCTAATAAAAGACCTCTACCACAAAACATGGCATAATTATTGCAAACTAACTTGGGATCACCAAGCGACGGTGAACCACGCCGATGTTTACACTGCGATTTGGTTGATTGGTTAGGTGCGGTGCTTCAACAAATCACAAATCACAATGTCCGGTCCCTTAATCAATTCAAATACATTAATTTAAGCCGCGAGTTCTTAGGAGAGGCAATATACTTTATAGCGTTACGGAATGTACATAAGTGTGTGCAGAATGTTGTTATGTAATCCCGTTGGGATACCGTTGAGGGTGTATAAAGAGGAGAGATTAATATGTAAGAATTAATCGAAGGCGTTTCTCTACATTGATACCTAATTTTGTGATGTCGGAAGCGAACTGTAGTCTTTTCAAACTGGTTTTTCGAATTAGGAAGCTTTGCTAGCTGGACAGTCCTTGAAGAATACAGAGTCTCATGAGCTGGTCGAAGATTTTAGTTCTTCTTGATGTAAACGAGTAAACCTCCTCCGCCTTTCTTCCTATCTCGCCTGAGAATTTTGTAGTTGGGAGGCGCTAGCAGTAGATTACTGTAAGATCCATCAATTGTTGTTTCGGAAAGCACAAGGATGTCAAATAGTCCATCATTAAGAAAAGTCTTCACCTCATCTATTTTGTTGTAAATGCTGTTAATGTTAAGATGTGCTATAACCAAATTAAATTTATAATAGGAACGGAGAGATTTGAAATTTGCATAGTCGTCCTGATCAGAGTTATTTGAGGTAGGTGACTGATTGTTTACCGAGCTGGTAGACGATGAACCAGCAATCAAAAACACTGCTAAATATGTCAATTATAGAGGAATATCTTACTATAATGTGTAATATCATTCGCACATGTTCGTAATCCTTATAATATTCTCCATTGATCAATAAAGAAATAATTACAAAATTCGGCAAGTAGGCCGTAGGCTTTGTTCGCCCTAAAGGAATGGTCGCAAGTTAATAGGAACTTACCATCGTCCGTTTCCATATTTATGTTTAACTTTCGCATTTTTCACAGACATTTCCGGCCTTAGAAATAGTTGACGAGTTGTTCAAGCAAGCAACCGTGAACGACAATCTACGTTCCACGTTGTATCGGTATTTGCTTCTTTATAGTTAGAAATAGTGTCCAGGGTATCAGAACACTCTGGTATCAGAATATATGAAAACGTTTTGGTCATTATTCACCGATTACTTCCAGTCAACTCAAAGTATCGTGACGAGCCGCCGTAAAAATGGAGTTGATTTCTCTTTCGGTGGCACTGTATTTTTCGTCGCTACTTTCTTGTGAAAGTGGCTCAAAACCAAACTCTTCGAAGACTCCTCTCACGTGTAGCTGCTCACTTGTAAGTACATTCTGGCTCCCCTCGTTATCAACAAGCTCTTTCCGAGCACTTTCCAAACTTTCTTTGTCGAAATCCGAACGAAAATTTGTTTGCACTTCACACCCGAATTCCACGTACTGACATCGGAATTTTCCCTCGTCCAGCGACCCTCCGCAGCTAGAATGGTTTTCTCGGTTTTATCGCTCTTTTTCGGCATTATATTAAGTAAACTTGAAGCATGGAAAGTAAAAAAAAAACGGGTTCAAGTAGCAAAAACAACTTCATTGTAACTTTTACGAAATGTAAACAAAACTGAAGGAGTGGAGAGTTTTCACTAAACCGGAAGTAAGTTTTTCCCGCCATTGCATGAGCGCGCGCGCGCGCCGACCCTTCATAGCAACGTCGCTGCTTAGCGACGAAATTGGTAAACGCACCCTTATAGGAGTTGGAATTCGCCTCCTTTCGTGATATTTGTTGTGAAGCCTTGGTTTGTGAAATGTCTGTAAATGCTTCGCCAGTGACATAGCTTGGCTCGAACTTCGCCGTTTCTCTTCAAATTATTTTTGAAGAACCGACAAAGTAGCAGGTTCAGCTAAATTTCACGTTATGTTTAAATAGCTTGTTTTGAGTCTTGGCTTTGGTGTGTTTTGACTGGTGTTCAGAAATGTCGCAAAATACAACTGTCGTTCTTTTCTTTGACTTTGTCATGCATTTCTCTGTGTTTTATAAAACATTTATTTTTAGCAAAAGGTTTTGCAATGTTATTTATCTTCTGACGTTCCTTTTTGTGTTATACCTTCAGTTAAAAACGTTTTTTTTTCCATTGCTTTTTTCACTAAACATGTCGTATGGAAGCAATCTCAGTCAACTATGCTCTAGCTCGCAGCAGTCCAAAACCATACCGACCGGTCGTACATGTACGACGATTTACCGGACCGTTGAAGAACCAATCAATAGGAGATATTGTAGTTGAGTCTACGAATAGCAGTTTCAGCGGTATTGACCCGAACGCCTCACTTCAATGTAATGAAGCGCTATTCAATCTGTGTATCTAAATTAGTCGTGCTTGTTTAGGAGAGTGTTGATGTCGTGTAAGAATGACGGTTTCAATGGGCAGGTGCTTCATTACATTGCCGAAGTGAGGCGTTCGGGTCAATACCGCTGAAACTGCTATTCGTAGACTCAACGACAATATCTCCTATTCTCCATTTGCCGCGAGTCCGGCTTGCCATATAATGTTTATTATTTTTCACATGGATCGGTTTTCTTTGTTTTTTTCGGAGGAATATATCTCAAAACCCCTTCCCAATTCCAAAGCCCGAGGGAATCTTGCAACATATTCTCCTCGTATATTTCTAGTAGTATTTCGTTCTAGTTACTCTTACCTCCTCTAGAAAACAAGGCACGTGTCACGAGTGGAAATCGAACCGACATGCGACTGCTTAAATCCCCCTTAGTTTCTAGTCTTTCGTCTATTCACAACACTATAATGAATGTTTGTTGAACCGAGAAAAATGACAAGGAAAAGCCTTCTGAACGATAAATTTGTGCAACAATATACTAGGCAAAGAATGCTTTCTAATGATTTATGAAAAGAGAGAAAACCTCGATGTAGTTTCAAAATCCGCGTGAAATTTCAAATGCTGCTTTTACTATTCATTAATTATTACATAATTGTTTTTGTTTGTTTGTTATGTTTGTAAAGTGCAAACTAAAACGGTTGGTTTTGAAAAGGCCCTTTGCAGCTAACAGTCACGTGCTGATATAATACTTCATTAACGAATGAATGGAGCTCGTAATCCCCATGGGAAAGGCGTTTCTATGAATACTGGAGAGCAAGCAATCTTCAGAAACGCTGTTTTATAAAGTTCGACAATTGATTGGAGGTGGAAAATAGCATTTACAAACAGGTTTTCCTAATAACACTACCGATCTCGTACAAGGCCTTTAAATAAGTGAAGTCAGATATTTTTTGCTCTCCAGTACAACCACGTGATTTGTTACCTGTAAAGAGCCCATTCAGCAGGGAAGAGCTGGGAATGAGGGAACATGATTGATCAATCAATTCTTTGACTTAGGAGGATTGATGTTGAAAAAAGACGTGGGAATTTTGTACAGTAATCAAATCCTCATTAATAATGAAACGCAAACAATAATACGTTAGTTAACAAGCACGCGCCGGAAGTGTCACGCACGGTCACGCTTCGCCCACGCGCACCTTGGTACAATGATGGACTGCGCGTTGCTAAGCGTGGAAAGCGCCGCTGTGAGAGTGCTTACCGAGCTTCACGGCTTGTGGTTGACGAAGGGATTTATTGGGAACAGTGTCGCATCTAAAACAAACTGCTTGATAATGTTAAGACTCAATACTACAAGGCTAAGTTTGAGAACGTGGATCAGAAAAACCTGTTTCGCCTGATCGATGGCATGTTCCACGTAAATCCTTTACCTCCCCTCCCTCGCCATGATTCCCTTGAAGAACTTGCAGAGAGATTTAGCTTCTACTTTATGGGTAAGATTAGGAAACTATTGCAAAAGTTGTCTCTGATACCTGTTACGGAGATGTCTGTGAATATTGGCTCTTCCTGTCAGAGTACTTTTGCAGGATTTTATGAGGTTTCCATGGAAACTGTGCGTAATGCACCAGTCAGTGGTTTCCCCCAGGGCAGGGCTATCGGGCATACCCACGGGGTTTGACAGGAACTGCTCTCCCCTGGGTAGGGAAATTGACAATGTTACATGGCTCGAGGGTCGGGAACATTTACGCGAATTGGCAACAAGGAATTGGAAATTGTAACTGGTCGGTGGTGTTTTCAGCTTCAACGTGCTTTCGCGCTTATTTTATAGCTAGGAGTGTACAGGATTCTTATTTTAAAAATAACATTGCAATAATTGAAATCAAATGTCAGCCCCAGGATGAAAACTTTGACCACAATTTCGAGATAAAAGTCAAACCCCGGGCTATGCCCAATACCCCTTCTTCTGAGGGAAACCACTGACTGATGCATAAGACTACTGAGTTGATTGGTATGCGGCCGCCATGTTGATACATTGTACAGCTTTGATTGCTAATTGTATAATTGCATGCATGCAATTGTTTGAATGTGGTACACCAAGATGGCGGCCGACAAAAGATGATTAGCTTTCTATTTAAAATAATTTAGATATCACTTTGAAAAGTTTATGAAGTCTAAAATTTAGAAACTCGCCAAAATATATGAATTTTCGTGACATTTAGGAAACACGCTGAGCTTGGCTGTCTTACCGACCTCTAAAACATCACGGGGGGGGTGGGGGGGCGACTCCCCTACTGACCTGACAGGGGTGCTCGGCCGTGACCCTAAAAAGGGACCCATAATTTTAAATAATAAATGGCAGATTTTTTTATTTTGAACCCTAAAAGGGACAACCATAAAAATGATGGGATTAAGCTCCGGATTAAGCAGTATGTTTGTAATGTCCTTTATCTGTAATCTCCTTGCAAATAAACAAACGATACCCTAAAAGGTACCGCGTTTTGTTACGTAATTGCCTTTTGTCAAAAGACCCCCCGAACTTGATTGAATTGAGTAAAACACAGTAGAAATACGTGATGTTTTTTTACCGTTCTTTAATTCAATGTTTGCACCGCATGTGTTGTTACCAAAAATTAGCATAACCACGCAATAGATTCGATACGACAGAAATGCGACAGTTTGTTGTAACCAAACATCACATGCAGATTTTTACAAGGAATATTAGGGATTTTTTAGAAAAAATCTAAAACTGCTAAAATGATCAATAAAGTCATGAAATCTTACCTGTGTGTTGTGAAGTTGTTCCTCTTCATCACTGGTGTGTTTATTTATGGTTTGAGTCACTTCTAGGTTTTTTCCCTCGCCCATATAAATATTGAGAAGACAGGAAACACGAGACGCCCTTAGTCCACGTGGAGAGTCTTCGAGGCCTCGTAATTTGTCCAAAATCCAAACTTTCAGAATTTTACCTCCAAGAACCCTTTCTCGCATTCCTCTAGCACTCATTTAATCGATCCATCGCTTATTTCCTCGCTTTGTAAGTAGTCAAATTCGACGGTTTCTGCAGCTAACCTAGCATGTAACGATGCAAGTTGAACCACAGGAAGCCGATGCTTAATTTGTGTCTTGAAAACTATTATAAGGCGTTGTACTCGAGAACTAAGAATCAGGAGTCTGGCGCCGCTTGTCAAGTAATTGACATCGAAGACTTTGCGTAGTGTAATTTTAATTGATCGGTACCAAAACGAGCAAGGAACTGGGAACGATTTTATCAGAATTACTCTAATTCACTCTTTTCACCTGGTGGCCATCTTGGATTCAAAACGAGGTAATCCTTTGTTTTTGCCATGTTAGCCTCGCAGTGAGGGATAGTCAAAACGAGGCTCACCTGGCAAAAACAAAGGATTGCTTCGCTTTAAATCCAAGATGGCCACCAGGTTAAAAAAGTGAATTCTAAAATGACATCACATGATAGAACATGTTGAAATTAGCAAGTGTGTGTTTCAAGTTAATCGTGTCTGAATTATAAGCATTTGAAATTTCTTTGTCCCTCCAAAATTTTACAATGAATGTATGGCGGTTTGGAGGGACAACGTTAAAAAATAATAGACATATTTGATGTCTTCCAGCATCTCTCTTTGACTAGTTATTAATTATATTTTTACTGACTCGGTTCCAGTCCCCGGCTCATTTTGTTACCAGCTAATTAAAAACTGTTCGGTATCTGGACTCTTTCATATCTAATGTCATGCTGTCTAAACATCACAAGATCACGTCTGGGATAGGGTATAGATTTTTTGCTTCAAGTCTGGGATATGGTATGGTAAACGGCATTTTTAGGTCAGTGTTTTGAGGTCTCGTGGCACACAGGAGTCCATTGTTTGATTCCCAACACGTGACAGGATCAACCAATCAGGTTCGACACCCGCCGGTGTGGAGGCGCTGGGCAAAGTCAGCAACGGAGCGAAGATTCGGGGCCATTCTTAACCATTATTTTGCTGAAACCAAAGGTTTCTTCGAATGAAATACCAAGATGTTCAGTTATTCTAGGGCTGACAGGGCTTTCGATGGAAAATTCTCACATTTACGAAAGGGATGTGGCGATCCAATCGCACAGTCAGCTAGTCTGGCCGGCCGAAGGAGGAGTGATGGTTGTTGTCCAATAATCCACAGAAACTGAAAGAAAATGCCTGTACTGCTGCATCAAAGTGCCATAGGATTGCAGTGTTGCATTGTTGATATTGTTGAAATGCTCTACCATTACACACTGTGAGGAGGTCAAATGAGGGATTTTGATTGTTTGCAATGTTGGCTGTTTACCGCCAAGTATAGTCCTCTCCTGAAATACTACTCTTGAGATTATACAACTGGGAAGTCTTGACTAAACCAGTTAACCAATGCCGAGCTTTACTTAGACTTCAACTCAAGACTGTCTCAAAAGCTGGAAGTGAACAGTAATTGACCCTTTTATTTGAACGCGAACGGAAATCAGAACTGGTGAGGTTGAAATTGTGTTTATATACGCACACAAATCTTATTTGTTCCCTACTTTTTAAATGTTATTAAGTGTAATGCCTAATGGTGACTGTAATTCGAACTGGAAATGAAATCGTCCGTAAGTTGAACTGTATGTGACTTTATAGAGACCAAGAAGAAAAAGTTAAAATCGCCAAAAGAATAACAGAACTCGGAAGATCTATTGTTCACTCGGTCTATCTATTGACAGGAACTACATTCTAAATGGCACAACCCTTAAAGTCGTGAATACTACTCGTGATCTCGGCGTTTCTGTTTCCAACGACCTTCTCTGGAGTGAACATGGTATCTCTATTATCTCCAAGGCAAACAAGATGCTGGGTTTCCTCAATAGGAACTGCACTAAAAATGTGTGTCCTATACTTCTAAAACAATTCTCTATACCACTCTTGTTCGATCTCATCTAATTTATGCCTCACAGATTTGGTCTCCTACTTCCTACGGCTCCCTCCGTCTAGCTCGTAATCTTGAAAGTGTTCAAAGGCGAGCAACTCGTCTCATCTTATACGGTTCCGACTTGGACTACAAATCGAGACTTCATCGACTATAATCTTCTTCCTCTCTGCTACTTTCTTGAATATCTTGACCTGCTTTTTCTATTCCGCTGTCTTAAAGATGAAATTTTGATCGACACCTCTGACATTCTACTATTTAACAGATCTGTAACTCGTCGCGGCTCCTCTGGTCTAGACTTACGCTTAATTCCTGCCCGTACCTCGACTTTTCGTTCTTCCCACTTTGTACGTATCTGTCCTCTATGGAACGCTCTTCCAGTCGATCTTCGCTCTTCTCCCTCTACCTCCTCTTTCAAACTCAAACTGAAAAAACTTTACTTTGAAAGGCTAAACTCGGTCTTTGATACCTTCAACATTCGAACTTGGTTCGTTACTTGTCCCCTCTGTCGTCGTTCTAACCTTGTAACCGTATGCCCGTGTTAAAGTATTTGATTATTGTTCCTATCATCATATCATCCGGTTGCGCTGCTTGCATTCAAACCATTTGTAGCATAATGTTATTATCGTACTTGATTTTGTATTTATTCATTCATTATCTAATTATTGTATGTATATATATATATATAGGTTTTTTTCTCTTTTTTCTTCTTGTTAACATCCATCGTGACTGCTGGCGGAGACTAGCCTCGTAGGGGACTTTGAGTCCTATTGTTTGTCTCCTGTGGCCATACGCCCAAATGTTGTAAATAAAAAAATAAGAGAGAGGCATTCGAATTGACCACCAATTATACCCATAAACAGAACTGGATATGACTTACAAACCGAGAATACCGTATTAAAATTGAATTGGATGTGACTTTGGAAACGGAGCTAGTTGAAACTGTCAAAAGAAGAGCAGGATTTGTCGTGTAAAGCCGTAACTATAAACTGAACAATCTTAAAACCAGAACTGGACAGTACAATTACATAAGTTATGGCTAGATATCAATTCCAAACCTGCCCATTCCCCCCCCCCGGATATTTGTGGGTATCAGAATGTTGCAAATGCTCCACTATGGGGCTTTGGTACGGGTGCAAATCTCATACAATTCGCTATTTTGACTCTCTTTCTACAAATTAATTCCCCACCCCAGCAACTTTTCTTTGCTCCCAAATGTCCCATCCCTGACTTTGCCCAGCGCCTCCACACCGGCGGGTGTCGAACCTGATTGGTTGATCCTGTCACGTGTTGGGAATCAAACAATGGACTCCTGTGTGCCACGAGACCTTGTAACCGTATGCCCGTGTTAAAGTATTTGATTATTGTTCCTATCATCATATCATCCGGTTGCGCTGCTTGCATTCAAACCATTTGTAGCATAATGTTATTATCGTACTTGATTTTGTATTTATTCATTCATTATCTAATTATTGTATGTATATATATATATATAGGTTTTTTTCTCTTTTTTCTTCTTGTTAACATCCATCGTGACTGCTGGCGGAGACTAGCCTCGTAGGGGACTTTGAGTCCTATTGTTTGTCTCCTGTGGCCATACGCCCAAATGTTGTAAATAAAAAAATAAGAGAGAGGCATTCGAATTGACCACCAATTATACCCATAAACAGAACTGGATATGACTTACAAACCGAGAATACCGTATTAAAATTGAATTGGATGTGACTTTGGAAACGGAGCTAGTTGAAACTGTCAAAAGAAGAGCAGGATTTGTCGTGTAAAGCCGTAACTATAAACTGAACAATCTTAAAACCAGAACTGGACAGTACAATTACATAAGTTATGGCTAGATATCAATTCCAAACCTGCCCATTCCCCCCCCCCCCCGGATATTTGTGGGTATCAGAATGTTGCAAATGCTCCACTATGGGGCTTTGGTACGGGTGCAAATCTCATACAATTCGCTATTTTGACTCTCTTTCTACAAATTAATTCCCCACCCCAGCAACTTTTCTTTGCTCCCAAATGTCCCATCCCTGGGACAAAAACTCAGTCAAATCCCCCACCCCTGGGAGATGTGCAGGTTTGGAATTGGTAGAGCTTTTAAAATACACAGATACTGGAACTGATAAGAACAAATATAAATATAATTGGGTGTGGAGATTTATTTACCAAGCGAACACTTGCCCTGAAAAATATGTTGAAAAAGTCAACTTAAATACCGAAGAAAGAAGAAAAATGAATATTGAATTAGAGCCGACTCGAAAAAATTGAATGACTATCATCAGAAAATTGTAAAATACTAAAAATAGATTAATTTAGGTTTTGAATGGGATCTCCTGGGCATTTCTCTCTTGGGTGCATCAGAAGGGGTTAGAGTCGGAATGGTTGGCATATTGCTGATCCTCCAAGCCTAACCCAATCCGTGGCCCAATCTACTTTTATAGTCAGTTTCAGAAGTATTTTCAGATAACAAATTGAAGTGATATATAATTCATATACTTTCACTTGTATACTGATATTATTATTACAGTTATGAACAGACTCTTTCACTGCTACATTTTGTGTGGTAATTTTGCCCATAATATCACTTTTCTGACCACTATGACAATTTCTTTAATTTCTCAAGTTCAATTAAGGGTACTGACATGAAATCTTCCAGATATGTACAAAATATAATTCTGAATCTCGTCTTTCATAATATATGCTAATTAGTCACATGATTGATCACATGGTTGCCTAAAATATGCTAAATTGGAACTTTTTCTTGGACTGTTCACGATGTGGAGTAAACTCGACATCGGACTCGACAATAGCAGCGAAAGAGTTAATTAGTGAAATTTAAATTGATATTGATCTAAATCACTGTTTTTTCCCGAATTTTTAATTACAAGGAAGGCCACACATTTCTATATGTGTACTAGTTGGTGTTACCTTCTTTAAATAAACTAGTTAATTTTATTTTCCAAGTGGTATACATGCATGAAATCAATTTTATTAAACATTAGGGGCTGGTCAAACATTAGCAGTGGAGATGCAAAAAAAGGGAGGGGGATGGAGATCATAAAAGTCTAAAAATGTATAACCCTCCCTGGACAATGAGTATGAAATATTTTGACCCTTTACCCCCATAACCAATCCTTTTTCAGTTGCCCATTATTTATGACCCTCCATTTTGGGGGATTCAAAAAATATGATCATCCCCCTTTCACAACCCTTCCCCTGCTAATTTGTGACCAGTCCCTTCAGCGACAACTCTCATGCAACCCCATTTTAATTATCAGTAAAACTTTGTAATTAGAAGCTCCTGTGACTGTGACCACCATTAGGGGTTGAGAATTGGAAGGTGGAAAATAGAATATACAAACAGGTTTTGCTAATAACGCTGCCGATCTCGTACAAGTGCCTTTAAATATGTGTTTGCCATCTAGTACAGCCACATTATATATAAATTATCACAAGTATCAGAAGTGAATCAATTATCCGGTCCCCTAGCACAAACCATGTATCACACAAAAATATGCTAGAACTCCATGTATTAATCTATTTATAGGTGGCCCGAGTTAAAGTGCATATAAGCCCTGGCCAATTATGCTTTTTTTTTAAGCTTAGACCTTAAAAGGTAGAGAAAAGATTCCGAAATTTCTAAATAAAAATGTTTTCATTATTTTTTAGCGACTAAACTTCGAAACGTAGAATAATTTCAGCGCACCTTTGGGGACTGGGACGAGAATAAAACGTGACGTCATCAACAGAACTCGTCTCTTCGCGGCTTTAAAACGTTATATATAGTTAAGGTTAGAAAACCACAGCAAAAACCGTGTACAATCAATCCTGCCAAACGTTGGATCAAAAAACAGATCTTGATCAGCAAGAAGAAGAAAATATAATGATAAAGTGTCCGAAGACTACTGCAATGCTGATCAAATACAACGCTTGTCGAGGTTTATACGATATTTCGGCTGGCCAGTAACAGGACAACAACAAACTCTTAAGGTAAGTTTATTTTCTTTATCTGAGAATTTTGCGAAATAATAGTCACACAGTGCAAATACAGAGCTTGGGCTGCCTGTGTTTTAACATATCCGCGACCGCCATCCGCCATCCGTATCCACGTTTTTAAATTAAAAAAACAATTATCGTACTAATGTCCAATACAGGGGATCCAAATCCGCTAGTGGATATGGACCGGGGGGTCCATATCTGCGGGGGGTTCAAATCTGCTGTGACACTGACAGGCTTCCCAGACTCGACGTATATTTCCAGCTTATTAGTCTGTTGGGTTACCTGTGGTCTATCGATTACTTTCATAACGATCTCAGAAGAGTTTATATAATTGCTCCGTGTGAATTCTCTTTTCCGATTTATACACACAACTTCATTAAGTATCAAACTTTTATTATTGAAGATTTATTTTTTTAGGAATCGGAAAAGAGAATTCACACGGAGCAATTATATAAACTCTTCTGAGATCGTTATGAAAGTAATCGATAAACCACAGGTAACTCAACAGAATAATAAGCGGGAAATGTACGTCGAGTCTGGGAAGCCTGTGGTGACACCGGCCTCAGTTCAATGAGGGGCCTCAATGAGACTTTACACTCGCATTCTTCTATGTCGTTGGACCAAAATCCTTTAGAACTCTTTGGGGAAATAATATTATTTGTTAGATAACAGAAACGCGAAAGAGCACCGCAAAACGTAAGAAAATAAGATACGAACATTACAATAACATTACTTGATCTCGTGAAAACACCAAACCGAGTTAAGTCGCTTAACTTGTTTGGTAAACAAAACACATTGTGGAATATTAAGCTAGAGAAACCTCTTGTAAACATGCCCGTTATCTTCTCATGCGTTAACAAGAAATAAAGGAAACAATACACCGTGACCAAGAGCGCATTGCTGATCACTTCTCGCTCTGTTCCTTGCTGTCGTGAGCCGGTCGATAACAAGAGAGGAGAGTTCTCTTCATAATCTGTATCTCACACATGGTCACTACTAATGGCGTGAAAGGCCGCTGATATAACAAGAAGAATCGGGTAAGTTTAGTTTGTGATACTGCATGCTGGTTTAGTTAGCCAGAACTACTGATGAGATGTCTCTTTGAGAGACAATTAATATTTGACATTTGCATATACGCTTGTAAAGCCCGGTTTCCATATGATCGCTTCGATCGCAGGGAAACCACTCCATCGATCGTAGGAATGCAGCTGTTTCGTCAACTTTTACAGGTATCAGGAAAAAGTCAAAGAAACGGGATAAAACAGGCTAACATCGACAGGAAACTAAAAATCAACAATTACAAATGAGGTAATTAAGAACATCTTTCCGTTTTCACAAAATAAATCTAAAGTCTCAATTCTGCTTCCAAATCTTAATTCTTTTATAAGACTTATAACTTAAGTGCATATAAGCTTCGATTCGAAGCTTGCTTGCATTTTGGAAGAAGAAAGAGTAATTTGCCGATGAATAAGCACCGACCTGTGATATTTTATAAGCAACTGACTGCGTTCACGCTTCGTTTCTGCCAACCACAGAATGCAACACATGTGGCGCGACTGCACGACTGGCCTGTGTGACGTGACCGCTTAGTTGTAGATTATCATAGCATACATACATTATCCCTCGCGATGACGTAATGAGCGTTATATAAGTCAATCCTCGTAACCTTAGGGGCTCATCCACAACATTACATATACCACGCCCAAACGGCACATAATTTATTATAAGCAATAGCAGGACATGAGGGAAATTAGTGATAAATTGCCCTGAGGGCCGAGGGAGGATTTGTGGCGTGCGGTGTCGGGACTTTTACAGATCCTTCCGAGGCTCGAGCGGAAATGTAATCATTAATTTCCCGAAATGTCATGCTATCACTGTGTATTAGTAGTATCACCGAGGAACGGAACAAATCTCTGAGAAGTCTAAACTAAAGACGTCGCAGTTGAGTTGTTTTCGAAAACGTTTGGTTATTATGCGTGATTGAGCTCCATTGATTGAATGACCCTGGCTTCCCCTGGAGACAAGCTTGTTCTTTTTTAGAAGAATAACACTAAAATACGAAGTAATTACGCAGTTGATCTGAGCACAGGCAGCCCAAGCTCAAAGTTTGAAATCAGTGGTTTCACGTTACGAGAAGAATTAGAAGGCTTTGTATGGGATCCAAAAACTCGGGATTTCCCCCCGTATTTTAGTTCATCATCTCCTATAGGTACACATAATAAGAGAATAAACTTTATCTTTGAGTATTCTGGTGCTCTTTTGTCTAGAACTCAAACCTCCCTAAACACCGTTCCTAGAGCTCAGAAGACAAAACTTGTTACCAACCTTCTTGATCGCTGACTAACGGGATTTCTGAAATTTCGGAAGTCAATAGAGCTTTTCCACTTGGCTCAATGTTGTCTCCTTTCAAATCCTTCAGGGATCAGGAAAAAGTCAAATAAACGAGATAAAACAGGCTAAAATCAACAGGAAACAAAATATCAACCATTACTAATGAACACCTTCTTTCCGAGGTATTTCCATATCAATGTATTAATTTTGTTGAAAGCTAAACACCAAATCCTACCGTTTCCTACTATTTGGTGTGTCAGTTATATAAAGTTACATAAAAAAATCCTATTGACCGCGAGCCAAACTAGGTATACCTTTCGGTAAAGTGCCAACGAGCAATGTTTTAAGAATGGTGTTTCACCAAATATTAATAGCGCTATATTCTCACCGAAAGCATCCGCAAACGATGCCAATGGTGATACTAAGTTAAGGGAGAGATCAGCCCTTCGGCGGCTTCGTATTCGAACTGACACCACTCCAGTTGAAGACGTATGCACTGTAATAGCATAGACAAATATGCTAAGCAATACGTTTTTGAGATTTTGTTCTTGGAATATTGAGGGCCTCTCGGGGAAGTTAAATAATAACAATAATAATAATAATTTTTATTCATCCTTATACAACAATAGTACATTGGATTTTTTACAGTAATTAAGTACAAACTAACGGACTAAGGTTTTACCAACTAATACAGTAATATCGTAAAAATATTTAGCAGATATCTTCATGATTGACTCATCATTCATGGATAGTAAGTACAGAAATAAAGACTTTCTATCAAATGATTTAAAATTATTATTAATTACATGTAATTTGTTGATGAATTCTTCTCTTATACTCATAAAATCATTATTCTCACAGATCATCACATAATGGTATTCGTCTCCCACTTGATTTGAGTTACAAATGGGACAAATGCGTTTTTCAACTGGGGTATTATTATATCGTCCAGTTTCTATTGGCATCTTATGTGCTGATATTCTAATTTTAGACACTGCCTGACGATGTTTACTATTTGTGACGTATTTTAGATATTTTTCAAAGTACTGATATGTTTGATTTAACTGAAGTGTACGTACGTAATTTACCACCATTATGTACGTGTGAGTCACTTCTATTTTTCTTAACTTGAATTTGCCAGAATTTAATGTAACTACGGTGGCTCATAGGAACAAAACATTTGCCAGATTAAAAACACTAATGCCAGAATGAAAACACTTCCCAGAATGAAAACACTAATGCCAGATTGAAAACACGTGCCAGAATGAAAACACTTGCCAGAATGAAAACACTTGCCAGAATGAAAACACTTGCCAGAATGAAAACACTTGCCAGAATGAAAACACTTGCCAGAATGAAAACACTTGCCAGAATGAAAACACTTGCCAATTTGCAAAACACTGCCAGGTAGCGGAAATAAGTCAAAAGAGGCCAGGCTACATAAGTTCTAATGATGCCATTTTAGAGACAGCGCGCGTCTCCCACGGCCAAAATGCACTGGACCCGAGTAAATATCCAAGAGAATGGAAACTGGTAACTAATATAGTAACGCCTGGTCATTATTAACATGTTATTGAAATAAATAAGTATACCTAATTTCGGGAACGTTGTCATAAAAAAATAAAACTTTAAAAATTAAAAACACAATCGAAACAATAGCTTTGCGGTTCGCTGATCTCTTGCATTGTCTTGTTTTTATTTATTTAAAGTTATTGTTTATTTGACAAAGATTTTGAAATTTGGTTATAGCGCGGCACTATACACACAACGATGAGCTAGAGCAAACATTCGTGAATTCTGTTTGCTATTTGACAACGAGCTGTACCGAAAGCACGTCTGTCAAACCCGGTGGCCCAGGTTCGAATCCTCAATTTTCATTTTTATTTCAAATTCCCCTCCCCCGGGCCAAAATGTCCATTACAGGGTCATATTAGGTGATTAAATGTCCCTACCCCCGGGACACCATGACACTGCACTTTGTCAGTGCACAGTCGTAGCCTTTTCGATTGCGACTTGTTTCTCGAAGAGCAGACAAATCTTTGTTATAATTTGCGTTTGTATAGCCCGAATTCGAGATAAATAAACACTTGAAGTTTGATAAGTATATATTTTGTTGATAAGTATATATTATGTTTCGATTTGTTCGGTACATTACTATTAATCTTTTTTCCCCTAAACCTATTTAACATGTCGGTTTCCCTTCATTATTCCTCCCGATTAATTTTATCTTTCGTTTTGAAAAGCTGGTTTCCAAATTTTACAAAACAAATGTTGTGACAGAACCCAATACGTAATTCAACTTAACATTCAATCAACAAACTTTTCAAGAAAACTTGACTTTTTGAGCCGATGAAAACGTGCTGTCCAAAAAAACTCCCGCGTCGCGCCAGGAAAATTACTGAGCACCGGTCAAACCGGTTTTTTGCAAGTAAGGTAATTATAACATGTCACGCAGGCTATAGTCACGCTCCTCCCAACAACGCCGGTGGCACGTTACGATATACGATATATTTCGCGCCACGTTTTTGGCTGATGAAATCCCTTTTTAAACCACTCAACCTCGTCCCGTTATACGCATTGGGCATTCGTTTCCGACGGATTTCATTTAAAGCATTCATTTTCACACCGGCTATGAATAATTCAACGGCTTTATTTAGATTTCCCGCTAAAGACTGAAAAAGTTACTATATTAGTTACCAGTTCCCATTCTCAGGATATTTACTCGGGTCCAGTGCATTTTGACCGTGGAAGACGCGCGCTGTCTCTAAAATGGCATCATTAGAACTTATGTAGCCTGGCCTCTTTTGACTTATTTCCGCTACCTGGCAGTGTTTTGCAAATTGGCAAGTGTTTTCATTCTGGCAAGTGTTTTCATTCTGGCAAGTGTTTTCATTCTGGCAAGTGTTTTCATTCTGGCAAGTGTTTTCATTCTGGCAAGTGTTTTCATTCTGGCAAGTGTTTTCATTCTGGCAAGTGTTTTCATTCTGGCAAGTGTTTTCATTCTGGCAAGTGTTTTCATTCTGGCAAGTGTTTTCATTCTGGCAAGTGTTTTCATTCTGGCAAGTGTTTTCATTCTGGCACGTGTTTTCAATCTGGCATTAGTGTTTTCATTCTGGGAAGTGTTTTCATTCTGGCATTAGTGTTTTTAATCTGGCAAGTGTTTTGTTCCTATGAGCCACCGTATGTAACGATCGAAAAGTTTTGCCCTAAAAAAATTAATGAATGCACCTATATGTTTAGGAGGTACACATAGATTTGAAAATTTGCCAAGATCACGAAATTGTAGTAAATAGTTGGTGAATATTACGTCCTGGGAATTTAATTTCAGACATAAATTCGAGGCTTTGCCGACAAGGGTATCATTATAGTTAGGATCACTTAAACGTAACCAATATTTCAAGACCAAAGTTGAAATCTGTACAATTAAAGGTACTCTTCCTAACTCAGCATATACTGCCAGGTTTGTTGCTTTGCGGTGGACCCAAAACACGCTTGCAAAATTTTAGATGAAGCTTTTCTACACAATTTACCGCTGTAAATATTTTTAGTTTAAAACTATCAAAACTCGATAATTTTCCCAAACAGTAGACTCCCCAAATTTCACAACCATATAGTAACACGGGAGTCACTACGGAATTGAAAAGTTTCAATAGTACTTTTACAGGCGCGTTTTCTAAAGTCGAAAAACACTTGAATAAACTATGATAGGCCCGTAAAGCTTTGTTATACAGTAGCTTTTGAGCTATCTTAAAATTACCTGCAAAATGGAATGTAATACCTAAATATGTATATTCTTCCACGTATTCTAAGGTATCAGTTCCGAAGTACCATTGACATTTCGTTAACTTATATCGCTGGGGTTTTGATGCAAAAAATTAAAATGTTTGATTTTTCAGGTTTACTTGTAACTTCCATTTTTTAGTGTAAGAATTAAGTTCCCGAAGACACGATTGTAACCCGGATTGAGATTGAGACAAAAGGACTAAATCGTCAGCATAAAGTAGACAATTTAAATTACTTCCATTCAGGTTTACTGGGTCACACCTGTTATCAAATACTTCTGGTATGTCATTTATAAAAAGATTGAAAAGTGTTGGACTAAGGTTACATCCCTGTTTGACTCCAATTTCTGACTGAAAAAAAGACGTAACGCCTTGATTTACTTTCACTGCGGATTTGACGGAGGAATACATACTAAGTAAAATACGTAAAAAGTTTCTACTACACCCATACTTAATGAGTTTAAAGAATAAACCCTCTCTCCAGACGCTATCGTATGCTTTTCTAAAATCAATAAAGCAAGTATTTCTTCTTGGTAGAGAAAAACTTATGTCTCAAGTAAGGATCACCTGGATATTTTGAAACCAAATAACCCAAATTTTGTACTTCCTTTTTGAACTCGTAACAATTTTTATCAAACCATTTTTGTTTCTGGATGACCTTTTTCTTACTTTTACTTTGACCTATTTTACTCTTAGTAGGTAACACCTTTTTGGTTGTACTGACTATGGTGTCTGTAAACTCCTTTACCAACATATCTATGTTAGTTCCCTCTTTGTCTACGTGTATTGAATCAAACAAGGAGCCTAATTTATTGTGAACCTTATCTGAATTAATCATATTAACAAATTCACTTTTGAAATCGTCGTTCCAAAGAAATGTCATTGGATGTGACTCCATAGGCACACTTTTTTCTAACATATTTGGAACTTTTGCCTCCATGACGAATGACAGAAAACAGTGGTGCGAGAACTCCGTTACACTGGAGACCGTGAATAGGTTGACAGAGCGAAACAGATTTTGAGAAACAATAGCGTAATCGACCACACTCGCGCCATTATAAGTATGACAGGTAAACTGACCTAGAAAATCGCCCTTACACCTACCATTTAGAGTTACTAGGTTAATTATTACCAATACATAATTCAGAAAGTGATCTGCCATATTTATTTATGTGAATATCTCTAGAGTTTCTTGGCTCCATTATTTCAGAATTAAAACCCGCAAGATTGAAAGAAACGTCATTGACGTAATCTTCTAAGTTTCCCATTCTTGCATTAAAATCACCGCATAACATTATTTCGCCTTTTTTAGAAAAATTGTAAATATTTTCTGGTAGAATGTCAAAATGATCTTTGTCCAATCTCTTCTCTCTTGGGGAGTTTAGAGGTGGGATGTAAACAGTACAAATGAAAACGTCATGTTTCAAATGGAAGAAATCTTTTTCTAATTTCCACCAAACAAACTCCTCACAACTCTCCTTATCGAGAAATTTAACTCCTTTTCGTAATGATGATTTGACTAACACAGTAATGCCTCCAGAGTTCCTACGAGAATTTGGATGGTTCTTTCTACATTTTGAAAAAGCATAAAAGCCGTCTATGTTTAAGTCTTCACCGTAAGGTAACCAAGTTTCGACGAGTGAAACAAAATCGAATTTTGCTATTTCTGTAATGAAATCTTTATCAATCAATTTCCCCGAAAGACCTTCAATGTTCCAACTACAGAAACTCAGAAAATTTCTGACCGGGATTTTCATGCTTGGAAAGCACAAACAAAGATAAAAATACTATGAACTGACACCACCTCCCATTAGCAGCCGAAACACTAAACCCTGGAAACTTTCACAACAGAAATGAAAAACATAAATATATAAACTTCTCTAAAATATCAGTGTAGAAATATATGAACCAAACTCATTGCATGGCACTACACAACACAAGAAATATATGGAAATATATTCATTCCATAGAAAGATATGGAATGAAACTGAAATAAATGATTGTAGTAAGTAGTGTTATACCGGTCTTACTTGAGTATCTAACTGCCGTGAGAGCATGTTCATTGGTGGATAGCTAACCTGTGGATTACAGAACGCTAGACCTGGTGGAGGCGGCGGCGGAAGAACGACCCTTTGATATACCGGAGCTGGCTGATGTTGAGATTGGTTGTTGCCACTAACGACTTGAATAAAGTTCTTTAGCATATCCGATAGACTAGTTAATTGTGAGGTGATTGAGTTGATACCATTGTTACTATCTACCTGAACTGAGGAATCCTGATTGTTATTAACTGGCTGATCACCCACAAGGGTGTGCGGTCTCTGTCTGAACATGGGGGCGCTTTGTTGATAATCGACTTGTTCATCACCCACTACGAAGTGTCTTTGTCTGGGTACGGGGCTTTGCTGTGGTAGATGCTCGACTGTGACCTGCGACCGTTGATGACGCCAACTCTTGAGGCCAAGAGAGACTCTGATGCCATTTTTTAGGTTCCTGGCAAACAATGGGACACCTCTATTTCTATTCAAATGTTTACTGTCGAAAAAACATCGTTCCTGACTTAGGTTGCGATTGTCGATATGTGAAACATTTGGGAAATTCTTAACTTTATCATGGACGGAAGCGTTCACCAGAAACACAGCCTCGTCAAACTCATCACACCTAGGCGTAAGGCTTGACAAGATAATCTGCTTGTCAGGAAAGGCTCGCAGAGCAATATATACCATATCAACTTGTTTGAGCACTGTTTCTTCTACGGAATGAGATTCAACGTCGTTCACGCCAGTATTGATAATAATGCCTTTCTTCACCAAAAATCTTGGCGTGGTTAATATTCTTACGGCCGTATCTGTGTTACCACACGGGATTAACTTGGAAATATACCGTGGACATAATTTATTCAAATCGATAAATCGTCTGTTGGGATCACACAAGAAAACATAGTCGTACTCATGTTCAGTGATGTTATTGTTCTGGTTTTGGCGAGACGTACTTGATTCGTTAAGTGTTTCCGGGTTAATTGACGGCTCCTTTGTATGTGGTACCTCAACGACTGGGGCAACATTAACATGATTTTCTATTTGTTCAACTTCTACGGATTGATTGACTTCTAGTTCTTTTACGTTTTCTATATCAAGCTGGTTTCGTAATGATGACATACGACACTCGCATTCCTTACTCGACAAAGATATTTCTTCACTGAGCTTGTGGTTTGTGTCATTTAATAAGACACACGTTTCTTCTAGGCTTTGAATTCTTTTGACGAGATTTCCTTTTTCTTCAACGAGTGAGCCGACACGTCCCTGTAGTTTCTTCATTTCCCCTTCAGCCTTCAGCATACGCTGCTCTACCTCATGTGTGATGTTGTCCTGGGTTTTCTTGAGGACTATCAATTCGTTCTTAATCCGATCCTGTAGTGAGTTTGACAACTCTACTTTGAACGTGTCAAAATCCCCCAACATAATGTTATACATGGCCGTAAATGGTGGACATGAGTGGGAGGTGTTATTATTTATGAGCAAAATCACCTGCCAATCATTCGAAAGAGATACTTGCTCGCTATTGGCCAGAAGCGGAACGCATTAAATCGAGGCTCTGTAGCAGTAATTCCAATATGGCGTCTTTTCAACGGGAAGAAGTGGCCATTCGGTGGGCTTTTTTCGAGACTGAGATGATCTTTCTACGGCAAATTTCTGCGAGAACAAGAAGAGAAATAGAAAAACACTTGGAAGCCGGCTGTACAGCGTCGAGAAAATTATCACAAGGCGTGAGAGGTTTCGCCACGCGTTGGGACAAGACGGTGACTGTACCGAGTGTAAGCTGTCATAGTTCTAATATTGCATGTACTAGCTTGTTCTTGATACGGACTACGATTACGATTGTAAATTAATGTTGCATGTTTTGTCCAATAAACGTTGTTATTTAGGAAGTAATAATTTTAGAGTTGTTATTGCCTGCGAATATAATATGCTTAATTAACTTGAAGGGTAAAGATCGAGTTCCTTTTCAAGTGGTCGAATTTTGGACCATTCGAAGCTACGTGGGAATCTACGTTATTTGATTTGTGAAGAACAATTAGTCGTGCAGTATCATTGTTCTTTTCAACACACAGGACAGAAATTTCAGTATCCATTTAGTTAATACATCATGCTAAAGCTGGAGTGATTAATCCCACTTACCTGTATTTACATTCAGACTTGAATCAGAAACACATACCGTGTACTCACAGTTCAGTGCATTCCATGCAGCATTTAGTGAATAAAAAGTTCACAGCTCAGCTTTTAATCCACTGATAATTATTCTCCATAAATATGTGTTTACTTAAGTAATCTCTATCATTAATGTTGATTCTAAATCAAGCATATAGGTCATGTGAATAACATACAACATATTTGTTTATTTGAGTGTTGCATCTATTACCCTGGGTGCCAAAGATCTTTCTCTCTAAGATTACTGACATAAAACGACCACCTCTGGTGCTAACTGATTGTGCCTTCAGCACTCTGTGTCAGTCAACTTAGTGAGAAGGACCTCTGGTCCCCAGCATATGTATTTATGAGTTGTAAATTAAGGTTTATATTTCCAATATGCTAATTGTGTGTTATACAAGGTTTCATGCTGGCAGAGATCAATGCACTTTATACACATCCATGTTATAATATAACAGTGCATTGATATAAAGTGCATTGATCTCTGCGAGCATGAAACTTTGTATAACACACGATTAGAATATTAGTTTCATTCACAAGGAGAACTAAATGGACATCACATTATCATATTTGAAGTAAAAATTGTGAATAACGCATAGGTACAACATCAAAATATATTTTACTCTTCACCTATTCACTTGATGTTGACTTTACATTAATGTGAAAATAGGTTAGGCTTATAAGCGCTTTAACTACACATAGTCTGGCACTTGTAAGACAGTAACACAGAAACAAGCATGTGTTATATCAAGGTATAAGTAATTAATACATTGTCTGCTGTACTGCTTCACATTTTAAAATTTGGTGAGAGAATATTGTATATTGTTTGGGTATTCAGTCTCACTTGTCAGGGATGAGGTGGGGATAATAAATATGTTATTTGTCATAGCAGGCTGAGTATTACAGCTTACAGCTGGTGGGGACCTGCTTTTACTCCTCACACACTCTCCACTAATTGATTTGGGGGGGGGGGGGGAGAGGGGGGGGGGGGGGGGGGGGGTTGCACTTGCACTGTTCTCATAGTCGAATGTTGACTAAGTGTGTTTATTCACACCCAGACGTAAACCAAGTGTATGGGAAATAATATAACAAAATAAGTAAATAAATGAAAATAGAAATAACATAAATATGAGTTAAAATGGTAGTAATAAAAACAAATGAAATAATGATAATATACCGAATATAATCGGACAGAAAAATAAGACCAGGAAGATATTGAAATGTATAAGATAAAAATATATAAGATAAAAATAAGAGTAACAAAATGTAAAAAAAATGTATATATATCAAGCCATTATTTCGCAAAATTCGCAGATAAAGTTTGTTGTTGTCCTGTTGTTCCTGGCGGTTATGGGGCATTTCTCTCACTTTGGGTTTGTCTCTCTAGAAAAATAAAACAGGACGATGACAAACTCTTAAGGTAAGTTTATTTTCTTTATCTGAGAATTTTGTGAAATAATGGCTTGATATATGAACAGAAGTGGTCACACAGTGCAAATACAGAGCTTGGGCTGCCTGTAATTTGAACAAAATTACACCCAAATACCGTGGTGGATACTTACTGCAGAAGTTTTCTGTAACTTACGCCTGAAAGAGCACCTATTCGTGAGTAGAAAACCGAGAGAACATTTTGCGTGTGTCTACAACTTCATAGGCGAAACGGTATTTATTGAGCTTCAATTGTGGTTATTTCGCTACTTGTCCATACTACGACTGTATCATTTTTCACATACATTTACACTGAAATACCGTGGCGAATACAACTCGATAAATTCTAATGTTTATCTTGTCTGTTGGGTGTGATGGTCTTCCAACAGATTCCGAGAGAACATCCTGTTATTTGGGGACGAGTTCAGAGGTATTCTGACTTTTATATTTATTTCCCCTATGATGTCTATATCGGCGGCGGCCATATTGCATGCATATTTAGCCAAAGTGGTGTGCCTACTGCGCGTGCGTGACCACCATTTACGGCCATGAACGCTGTAGCTGATCAAAGTCCTTGTTCGCGACTTGGTTTTCTAATTTAGCGACTATGTCTTGGACTTGGCGTAACTTGTTGTTTATTGTTTGTATCTGATCCATAGTAGCATTAATATCGCAGCTAGCCTTAGAGGACTTTTCCTTGGCCAGTTAAGGAGACGTAATCTGCAATTTCTTTCTGACCGGAAATGACTTACGAGACAATGGCGACTGATAAACAGCTAAGTAAGAAGGCGATTTGCTTTTGGAACTATTCTTACGACGAGGGGAGCGACTCTTAGCTTTTGGAAATACTCTCACGTTATCGTCTACTTCACCGTCCATTTCTTCCACTTCTTCTTCATCACTTTCTTCTGATAAGGGATCAAGAGAGATGCCGACCAGATCAAGAATTTTATCACCTTGAAAAATATCTGAATATAAGGCACTGACCTGACAATTGTCCAAAGCCTTGTCTCCACATAAACCATCTACGAAAGACCCCAGTTTACCGAACTCGGTGTCACGCCAGAAATCTCTGAACTTCCCTTGAATCATAAATTTGCGTTTGGACAAGTATACAGTAATTGTAAATAACAGTGCGCTAGACTTTCCTTCATCTCGGAGTTGGTAGAGTTGAACGACAAGCTCAACTACGTTTCCTGGACTATCTGTCTTGCGTAACCAGTCGACTTTAAAAGACTCTTGGTTTCCAAAATCGAGCCAGTACCTTATTTTGAATCCCTTTAACCAGTGATCGAAACGGCACTGTTCTTCCACGACGAATAAATGTACCGCTCCTTTTTCTGATGTTTGAATATCCTCCAGAACCACGAGCAGATCGTTCACATTCGAATTCCCTGTATTCTCTTGCATATTTTCGGAACTACTAAGCACCAACGGATTACTACTCATGTTAGAGATTTATGTCGTTAAAGAAACCGAAAGAAAGGTTGACTGAGTAGGGAGGAAAGGAGTTCAGCCGTAAGCGTCAAGAAAACACGTGCGACTCGCCACCATGATCATGAAAATGGTCGACCCGCGAGGGCGAAAGCCTTCCAACAGGCTCAGGATATTTCAACTGGCGCTCTTGTTGACCATAAAAATACATGATGAAGTTTTTCTTTCGGAAATCGAAAAGGTTGATTTTGTTTCTTTAGTCGAAACTTGGTTACCCTATGGTCATCCCGATCTTAGTATTGAAGGTTTTTATTCCTTTTCAAAGTGCAGGAAAGCGCTAAAAAAATCTCGCAGGAATTCTGCTGGAATCACGATTTTGGTTAAATCCTCTATGAGAAAAGGTGTTAAAATTCTTGATAAGGAAAGTAGCGACGAGTTTGTTTGGTGGAAGTTAGAAAAAGAGTTGTTTCATTTGCAAAGGGACATCTTTATTTGCACCGTTTATATTCCACCCCAAAATTCCCCTAGGGAGAGGAGACTGGATAAGGATCATTTTGAGTCTCTTCAGGAAAGTATTTATAACTTTGTAAGGAATCGAAAGGCGAGATTATTTTGTGCGGTGATTTCAATGCTAGGATGGGCAGTTTGGATGATACTGTGGAGGATGCTATTGATTGTTTGGGCGTTGTTGCCGATTCGATTGAGCAGCGAAACTAGAGAGATATTCAGATAAATACTTATGGGAGATCTTTAGCTGAGTTGTGTTGTGGTAATGGTTTGATTTCTCTAAATGGTAGAGCTAAAGGGGATTTCCTCGGTCAGTTTACGTGCCAGACGTACAATGATGCAAATGTGGTTGATTATGCTATTGTTTCTAATAATTTATTTCCGTTTATAAGCCATTTTTATGTTTCTAGTGTAACAGAATTTTCGCATCATTGTTTTTTTATCTTTCGCTATGAAGGCTGAAAGTGTGTTGGAAAATCAAATGGAATTAACGCCGCATCCGATGGCGTTTTTGTAGAGTGATGAATTGAAAGGTGCGTTTTGCATTGATTCTGAAGAGCTTCATAACGAGTTGGGTAGTTTGTCTGACTCTGCAGATGAAGGAAGTTCGGACGTTGAATCGAATCTTTAGTTAATAAATTCACAAACATTATAGTTTGTGCTTCTACAAAAGTGATGTTTATTAGAAATAGAAGCGGCCCTAGGAGGACTCGAAGGAAAACAGTGCAAAAACAGAAATGGTTTGACAAGAGCTGTCATGGTCTTAAAAAGGAACTACGAAATTTGGGGTATTTAGTTTCGAAATACCCAAATCGGATCCTTTTTTTGAGACAAAAAATATTTTCGACGAAAAAGGACTATAAGCGGTTAATTAAACGGTCGAAAAGAAGGTTTCAGAGTGAGATGCTAGACAAAATCAAAAGAATTTTGGAAACTAGTAAACCTTATTAAAACGCATAAGTCCGCAGGTGTTTCTAACGACTTATACCCGGCAGAATGGTATAGCTATTTCAAAGATTTGAACAAAGTTAGTTTTATAATGGAGGGTTGCAGTGATGAAGCACAAATTGTGAAAGATTTTCAAATTTGGGCTCCTAGCAATAGTGAGATAGTGAGCCTATTTCTATTGAAGAAGTTTGTAATTTATCCAAAAGGCTTAAGTAAAAAGGCGAGTTAACGAGTGACTCAGTGAATAACGAAATCATCGAAGTATCTATGGATATTTTAGCACCTTATTTTGTCAAACTTTTTAATGTGGTTTTGTCTCGTGGTGTTTTTCCGCGCATTTGGTCGGAAGGTTTTATTGTACTACTCCATAAATCAGGAAGTAGGTTAGATTCTGGTGATTACAGGGGCATTTGCATTAGCAGTTGTCTTGGGAAATATTTACGTAAATTTTAAATGCTCGGCTTAAATGTCTTTTTAAGAGAACATAAAATCTTGAATAAGTGCCAAATAGGTTTTAGGCAAGGTTTGAGAACATCTGATCATGTACTGGTTTTGAAAACGTTGATAGACTTCTATAAGGCAAATCATAAACAATTATTTGCTTGTTTCATTGACTTTAGGAAGGATTACGACAGTGTTTGGAGAGAGGTGTTGTTTTTCAAACTAATTCAGTACGGATGTAGTAGAAAGTTAACTTTGTACATATTCTTCTTAGTATGTATTCTTCTGTAAAATTAGCGGTGAAGTTGAATCAAGGAGTCACTCCTTTTTTCAGTCAGATATTGGGGTGAAACAAGGGTGTAATCTTAGCCCTACGTTGTTTAATATTTTTATAAATGATATTCCTGATTTGTTTAGTACAACATGCGATCCAGTGGTGTTAGGTGATTCGAAGTTGAATTGCTTACTTTATGCTGACTACTTAGTACTTTTATCTGAATCCGAATCTGGGTTAGAATATTGTCTTCGTAGCCTTGATTCTTATACTCGTAGGTGGAAGTTAAGAGTTAATTTAGTTTTTGGAACACAGGCCCAGAGACGTTTGTTTGTGACATCTAAATGGTATTTTGGAAATGATCAGTTAGTTTGGGAAGATGAGTATACTTATCTAGGGATAACGCTTCATTTTGCCGCTAGTTTTAAACTTGCCCAAAAGGTTTTGCATAATAAAGCTCTACGGGCTTACCACAGTCTGTTTAAAAGTTTCTCTAATGTTGAGAATGTTCCGGTTAAAGTGCTGTTGAAGCTCTTCTCCTCGGTTGTAGCTCCGGTGTTGTTGTATGGCTGTGAAATTTGGGGAGTATATATGTTGGGGAAAATATCCAGTTTTGATCTTTTGAAGCAGAAACTTTTTAATGTTGTTAATGATTTAGAGAGGCTTCATTTGAAAATTTGCAAGCGTGTTTTAGGTGTTAATTCAAAAGCTACTAATTTAGCAGTCTATGCGTAATTAGGCAGAGTACCTATGATTGTACAGATTTGCGTATTAGTGGTGAAGTATTATATTGGTTACGCATGAAGGACCCTTTTTATAGTGATACCCTCGTAGGGAAAGCCGCAAACCAGTGTATACAGTCAAATTTTCTGGGTGTAATGTTCACAAATTATATCCTAAAGTTATGTGGTTTGAAATCTCTTCAGGATCTTTCTGTACCTTCTAAGCAAATTGCAACTTTGGCCAAATACTTAAAATTGAAATTGTTTGATTATTATGATTACGCTTGGAAAAAGGTCAAGTTCAACAGGATGGTTTACCACATTGTGCGGTGGGAACTTACGCACATTTAAACAAATTAAGTTTAATTTAGGTTTTGAAAAGTATCTCTCTCATATCTCAAACATTAAATAGCGTCAGGCGGTCACTAAGCTAAGGATTTCTGCGCACAAATTGCCTGTTGAGTCTGGCCGATATAAAAAAATTCCACATGAAGCACGTGTTTGTACAATGTACAATGTACAATGTGAGATTTGGGTGAAGTAGGAGACGAATTTCACTATTTAATGACTTGTAATAACAGGAATTTTATAACTCTTAGGGAAGATTTCATTAAATAAATAATCTGTTGGATGTAAACAGTTCATTTCGTTATTTTAGTGAGCGGGCTTTGTTTTTCTATATAATGGCAATGAAGGACGATTCAATTAAGAAGTTTTCATTAGGATAATGCCCCCTTACCTGTCGTATGGTGAAGGACTAAAATAACTCGATCTACCCATTCTTTTCGACAGAAGGGATGCATCATTTTGTGTAAGAATTTTTACAAGAGCATTTTGGACACTACAAGTAAGCTTAAAGGGATACCCGAGTGAAAAACACATTGGGGCTCAAAAGAATCTTCAACATGTTCTTTGTTCAGAAAATGTATTAAAATTTGATCAAACGTTTTTAGTATTAAGAACGAGCACCTCAAAGTTGGCCCCGCGAAGACATGGGCGCCGCCATCTTTGTTTGCATTTACGGAAGTGACGTCACTTCGTCCCACCAGCGTATCGCGGCTACTTGTCTTTGTATGATTTTCACATGCTCGGAATTAAAGTGGATATATTTTCATCGAGATTGCAGAGGAATTCTTACAGAAACCGGAATTATGATGAAGACGACATTATGAGAAAAGTTCAGAAGACTGGGAGGAGGAAGAAAAGCATTGGGAAGGCGAGAAATTATCAGACGAACAACAAGGTCTCGTAACTGCCATTTAATAACAGCAAAACAACATGGCTTAAAAGACTCGAGTGACTTCTGAATAAGTATAAGAACTACAATGTATGTGAGGTACAGTTAAGGCGTTTATCATCCTAAAAACACCTAATAAGTGAGAGAGTAGAACGCTGGTGGGACGAAGTGACGTCACTTCCGTAAATGCAAACAAAGATGGCGCCGCCCATGTCTTCGTGGGGCCAACTTTGAGGTGCTCGTTCTTAATACTAAAAACGTTTGATCAAATTTTAATACATTTTCTGAACAAAGAACATGTTGAAGATTCTTTTGAGCCCCAATGTGTTTTTCACTCGGGTATCCCTTTAACGAGTTGTTGCCTAAACCTGTTGAACACCAGTACAATTTCAGAAACGCCCGCAAGTTTCCGTTATTTGTATCTCGTACTAAACGTTTTAGTAATAGTTTTTTTACCATACTGTGTGACGAAATAGGATGCCCATTAGGAATACTATGCCACGGTTTCACATTTTCTGATGCATATGTTGTAGGTTATATATAATGTATATTTTAAAATCTCCATGTTTAATAATTAGTATACGATTTTAAGATCCTTTAGATACATTTTTGTAAACTTGAGTTTTTCACTTTTTCAATTTTTACGATTGTAAAACTGCCATTCAAATATGATTAATAAATTATTATTATTATTATTATTAATAAACAACGGCCAAACTAATTACACATTTCACTCTACTGGCGAAACCAGATGCATCAAATAATCACATTAACTGTAACTCTAAAAATCTCATTTACATGGTACAATGCAAACGCTGTAACGCTCAATACATCAGAGAAACGAAACGTCGCCTTAAAGATCGCTTTCACGAATAACACCGCCGCCCCGTTGATAAACATTCTAACCAGTCTAAAACTACTGCTGTCTCGGATCATTTCCTCACCAATAAATCACTCTCCTAATGACATGCAATTAATTCCTTTAGAACTAATTCATTCTAATCGAGATAGTGTACACAAAGCTCAAGCGATTATTGCTAAAGAGTTTAGGCCTCCTACCGCTGAACTGAAATTATTAACATTTTTTCTAAAAGACTTCCTGCATCACGTTTATGTGTTACCATACAGAATCACTATTGAGACTTATAAGCATATTGTTTTTCAGTTAAAAATTATTCATAATATCTTACCTTCTAAAAGCCTGTTAAAGTCAATGAAAATAAGTTCTAGTGACCAATGCCATAGATGCAGTCAAAGAGAAGACCTCGTACAGCTCTTTATGTTATGCCCTACATGTCAAGTAGTTTAGGAATTGGTATAATAGCGCCTGTAGCTCCTTAATTTTGTTGATCGAAGTCGATATATTGTATGGTTATAAACCTGAGAATTCGAATTACTTTTTCTTAAATTACCTAATCCTCTTAGCGAAAAAAATATATTTACAGCCTTAGTTCCTCTGCAGAACAAACCTCTGAAGCCTCTTTTGATATATTTATTAAGAAAGTGAATTCCAAAATGTTGTTGATTCGCATACGAGTGCTTACTTAGCTTCATTTATAGTATTCATTTAATACTGAAAATATCATCACGAATAACAGGCGTGGTTACTAAGCCACCCAAACTTGAAATCGTCCGACGGACGTTTTCAAGTTGAGTATTCTTTCTATCGGGAGGAACGAGAAGTAATCTTTTCTTTCTCTTGTCGCATGATGTAAAAAACCTGTATTAAAACCTGTATTAAAAAAGAAAAAGAAAATAATAATAATACAAATAATAACTTTAATGGACTCTCCCTAAGGGCTTTTCAGGCCCATTTACAATAAATTTAAAATACACTGACATAATATCTAAAATTGTACAATAATTACAATAAATACGTAGAAACTAAAACAATGCTCTTTGTATATGGCAGGGTGTTTGCGTGGTAGTTCTAGCATGACTCTGATATGCACTCGTCTGGTAACCATCTGGCATAATTCGTTCTGTCTAAAGCAAACATCCACGCGGCAATGTCAACCAGTGCAACAGACCGAAGTTTGATTTTCTAAAAGTTTCTTGAAATATTTCATCAATGACCTAACCGAACAGAACAATCAGCTGAAAACCAAACTTGCTTCATGTTGCAGCGAAATCGCTGATTTAAAGCCTCGTTTAGTGGCTTCAAGTCGATCCAGAGAACTGAGCCCGCCAAGATCCCGCCAACAGAAATGAGCCTAATTCTAACCCCTGCCCGCCAAGAACCCCAGCCCGCCAAGAACCGGCCAACAGGTATCCGCCTAATTCTCCCCCTGCCCCAACGACTTTGTCGAATTCAATGCACTTCAGCCGTCTTCTGGTAAATGTTGTGGAAGCTGTGGGGTTGGTGTCATCCCTGGCATCCTTTTTTATTTCTTAATTAATTTAAATCTTTCACTGTTTTCTTTATTTCTTAAGATAGCGAATACGAGGGGCTCAGTTATGGTCCTATCGGCCACTTTCACCGGGAGCTTTACCAAGCGAAAAACCCAGTATCCGTCCGGGTGCGAGGTATTTGAAATGGCAAAAGGAGCTGATCGAAGGCCATTTGTCATGCCACCAGCACCAAACAATATTCGTGAGGAGCCAGAACTTAAAGACCGAAAGAAAGCGACGAGTGGCAGCGACCTGTGGCAGCGACGAGTCTTAAAATGCAAGTCGTTATTATTATATATTTTTTCATGTAGCACGCGGTCTGCGCATGCGTTCAAGGTCAAATTCACACCAATCAGATTGCACTGTGCTGGTCACACAACAAGCCAGGTTAATTTATTTACATAATTGAATACAGTAAATCAAGATGGCGGAGACCCGCGAGGAACTTTCTCTCTAATTTGGAGTGTAAGCACTTTAATGTTTTATTTAACTTCACTCGTGCGAAAGCCTTCCAACAGGCTCAGGACACTTGTTATTTATTTATGCTGAACCCGAGTGAATGTGTGATCGAAAAAAATGCTTGGCTTGCTCGCTGCATAATTTTGAATTGTGCTCAGTTCGGTTTGCCGATACCAAAACTGCAAATGGTCAAGATGCTATAAATCATACCTGAAGGCTGAAGAGAAATACATGGATATGAATATTTCAGTGTGAGTTGTGAAGAAGCTTTTTAAATACTACACGTGTGCATCGTGGTGGTTTAAGTCAAACATGGTCTGTTTAATTTGTCGGCGCGGTGACGACACCAGCGAAGTTGAAGTTGAATAGACAACCGAGTCAAATCAACTCACCATAATTTGTAAACAACCGAGTGAATTCTGTTGGCTTGCTCGCTGTACTGGATTCTGCTTTTCGCTGTACATACAGATACCGAAACTACAAACAGTAAGATGACCTGGCTGAAGAGAAACAAGGTCTGAGTTTTCTAGATACCCGTAATCGGCGTATCTTGTGTGTCGAGTTGCGACACTGTGTACATCTTGGTTATACAAATTAACGGATTCAAATTAACACTACAATCAGTCAGAGAGTTAATCTATACCGACACTTTGATATGCCAAGGAACTGGAATATCAACACAGTACAAGGTGAGGGAAATTTAAAGTACTGACTTCATTGCTGTGTTCAATTAATATACACTGAATTTCTAACGGACTTGAAACAAGGCTGATCAAAGCGACCATAAATTATTCTGGAACAACAATGGCGCTCAATATTCTGCAACCAACCTTGTTCTCACTTGTAAAATACCCGGGAAACGTAATGTGAACGATCTGTTCAAATCGAAGGAACTGCATGTGCTGTACTTTATACACATCCATATATAGTTTATGTTCTAGGAACTGGAATTCAATTTATACACATCTGAATAGTAATATTTATTTATACGTACTTTATATTAATCCCTTTATATATCCTGTAATATAGTGTCCCCAATTAGCTTTACAGCTAAATAGTATTGACACTCAAATAAAGTTCATGTATGTATGTAAAGCCTGAGTTGATTTGTGTTCTACACTAACTTCAATTATTGCTTTACACTGTATACCACACAGCAAAATGTGCTACTAATTCTCAAATCAATGCCATAACCATATAAAACACACATGTATACATATAGCCCCATAAGCATCGCATCCAATGATTTAATGTTACACAAAGATAATTACAGTTTTATACCCAGATGCATCCCCTTGTATATTAACATATAAGTCAAGACATCAAAGTTTTCACATTAGTTAAAAAACAAGCACTTTTGATCAGGATTATATACGTACACCGTCCACTTCATTGCAGCAATTTGCAGCTTTTCAGACTGTTACCACAGTCCTTTCTCTTTCAAAAATATGTTGAATGCACTTTGATAATCTATGATTACTTCTAGCAAATAAATAAATATGAAGAGAAAGGGTACAAACTCAGTCTTATTTTCTCTAGCATAATAGATTTATACTTTTACAAAATGCATAAAAGCTACTTGCTGAGAAATACGTCCTATCTCATCCAGAATGAAAATAATACTGATCAGTTCTGGTTACAATATATGAACAACACCCCTCCCCCCGGGCAAATGTGCAGCATTTGGCAGTTGTAGTTCATTATATATCCATTATCACTTATCGCAAGAGCATGAGTAGTGAACCAGTATTATTCTCTGGCTATAATAATAACATTTATTTATGACAAAAACTATGCTAAAACTCCATGGACTACATTTATTCAATGTCTGAGATGTATTTTTAATAGAATTCGATTAATTTTATCTGAACAAAATTTGGCCTATCACAGAACCAGTAAGCTCAGTGGTTAAGTGTCAGTCTGTTGTGCAGGAGGTAGTCAGAGTTCAAATCCAGGTATAAGGGACCTTAAAATAACTGGGAGAACTGGTATTGCATGCCTTTAAATGCTCTGACATCTGCAAATGGTTCTTGGATCACAATGTTAAATTGTAGGCCATGCAACACTGGGAATGCAACCAAATCTCTGGTAGTGACCACCCTCAAGTGTAGTGGAATTGTATAGTTGTATAGATAATTATCGAGAGTAAATATATTTGTCCCAAATTATAGCAATACCATGCTAAATACATTGACTTTCTCTTCTGTTAGTAGTAGTTATGTAGTACTAGATCCCTTGGTGCCACTATATACATTTTATATATTATAAATATACAGGCTAAATCCAGTAGTCACGATTATGTTTTATGTAGTAACAAGAAGCTGCACGCAGCTTGAACGCCGGCGTATCTTTTGTAACGCGGATGATCTCATACACCTGCGTGTTTGGCACATTACAACGCACAATCAGATATGAAATTACGCACACAGTTGATCTCATATAAAACTCCACACGAGTCAGAACACGAGCGACTTCAAGAAAGCCAGGCTACCCTAGGATAACACAGGTAGCCCAAAAATACTACGATCCAAATACTATGATAATCTGATCTAAAACTCCACATGAGTCAGGACACGAGTGAACACGAGTGCACAGCGGTTCATAATTTAATTAACAACAAATATTGTAATAAAAATAACAGGAGTATAATACACAAGAGTGTTCCCGTGATCTTGTGTTGGCCCCTAACACAGTAGATGGTGTGTCTATTTATAGCCGTGAAGTTCTGGTATGCAATTACGTTGTCTTTTGTTCTCTTGCGCTTTAGTATTTTTTAGCAGTTTGAACCGTGTTAATTACAATTGTTCAGTGCATCCTGATTGCTTAAAAGTGACGGCCTTTGTTCCTTCTCGCCGGAAACGCTATGCTAAAAATAACTCTTCCGTCTACAGTGTTGTGTGACAATATAATGTGGGAAGAGGAACACTCCTCTGTAATAATAATAATTGTTTTATCGTCTTAGTTGTTTCGGGTTACTTGTGTATCAGTGCGGTACCAGACCAAAACAAATTGCATCCAAATACTATAAGGATCTGATCTAGAACACCACACGAGTGAACACGAGTACACTAGCTAGCGTTTCATCATTTAATTAACCAACATTTCCAATTAGAAACACATTCTGTTAATCGTCTTAGTTGTTTCGGGTTACCTGTGTAAATGCCGCGTGAAGCTGCAAAAGCAGCCCATTGCGTTACTACCTGTGACCCCGTGTGCACCCATGAATCGTTGCAGGTGAGCAATGTTTTGATTGGTCTGATATTGTGGTCATTAAAAATATTTGTTTGCAGAAGTACACAGTTTCGAGTTGACTGCCGTAAATGGTTGGGATAGCAAGTAGATTTGGTTACATACATGTATAGAACTTACGAACAATAGAGCCTGATTTCTACGAAATCTATTCGCACAAAAACAGTATGTAGACTTATGATTACAGAGTTACAAAGTGAATATACAAGAAAAGAAAAAGACTTAATTAAAATTATTGGAATAAAATATAATAAGTAAGTCTTTTTCTTTAAATATATACATATAAATATATGAACACATAGTACACATACAGTGAATATACAAGTCATATAAAAATATTAAATAGATAAATGATGAAGGCTTAAAGTAAGTAAAAATAAGTGCAAAATATTTGTCCTGTTTTTTTTTCGGGTTACCTGTGTTATCCTTGTGCAAACAAAACAACTATGAAACTGTTGATTGCTGAAGAGAATGGCAATTAAAATCAGCAAATTGCCAGTTGAGCAAACCTTATGAGTTTACTTAACCGTTATGAGTTTCTTTATCAACGGGCGCATAAATAAAAGCTAATTAATATATAATAATAATAATCGATTTATGTAGCGTTATTCCCTAAAGTCCTATAGCGCTTTACAATACAACAAGTATTTAAACTTACTAAAAATGTTACGCAATAATACAGATACTGTAACGTGTCGTGTTACAAGTAATTCTCTATTTTATACCAAAAAGAAAATTTAATAATAATAACAATAATAATAATGGCTTAAACACTTGAGAACATATAATATACCAAAAGCTTTGAATTAAAAGGACTTGTTTTAACACTAGAATTAAAAGAACTAAGACAATCAATCCCGGGGAATCAATAGACCTCATTTCCAGTGGTAATGAGTTCCATAAAATAGGAGCAGATACCGAAAAAGCCCGGTGTCCATGATTTCAACTGATACTTCGGGACCTTGAGTAAATGTTGACTTGCCGAGCGTAGCTTTTGGACTTGTCGAACTAGTAGCTTGTCGAAGTAAAATGCTCTCGTTGTTTATTTGTTTCATGAAAGAAGTAGACATGCGCTTTGGGTAACGAATTTCGTTATTTCTAGCGGATTAAAAACACAATCGAACCCATGAATTTCCCCCGGATGCTTCGAATATGATTTGACCTCGGGAGGAAGCCAGTGCACGCTTGGTAGTTTGAAATGTACTCGATATCACAGACACACAGAGCGATAATTAAAATAAAAGAACGAAAAGCACATTAACAGACTATAGAATCCTCGTAAGTCTTGCAACGATACCAAAACACGATCCCGTAAATTTTGAATGAGTAAGTCTATTGAGTCTTAACAACACAGTGAAAAGTCTTGAATAAAATCCCGTTCGTTAAGTCTAGAGTTTTAATTTAATTGAAGTCTGGCACACAATCTTGTAATATTGTAATATTCAATATAAAATCCTACGTTGTGTCAGTTTAGCCGTAGTCCTTGGACTTCGTATACACAATCTTGGCCCGTAGATAATTCCGATTTGTATCCTTTGTCGTGAAACTGTTGGCAGAGTCCGCTGCAAGTGGGTGGAAAATCTTTAGAGAATTCTGTGTGCCGCCGGGCCAACGCACGACTGCATTAACTAAATTATGCAAAGGTCTGCGGGTCGATCTGATATCCCTTGAAGAAACATACTTGTCATCTACAATCCAGAACAACACTTCTATTGAACTTGCAATGAAACGAAGTCTAGAGTCTTGACAACACAGTGAAAAGTCTAAAAAGGAAGCCTTCGTTATTAAAGTCTGGAGTCTGGACTTAATAAGCCTGGCACACAATATTGGCCCGTAGCTCGTAGATAGGTTCAAAGTATGGTAACGAGAGTCACTGGTATTACATCTCACTGTGCATACACACTGGAACAAGATATGACAGACCATAGCGGCATGTAACGCAACGTCGAATCAAATATTATAATATTAGCGCTGCCCAAAATAAACCATTTTTTATCTGTGGATTGATCACGTTTAGTCTAATTGCTTGATCCTGCTATCTGCAGTCTGCCTCAGATTGTATTTCGATACCTAAGTGTTTCAAGTTTATCAATTACTTATGCGGTCGTAGACTGGAAGGCGCCGTAGTTTCGCCTGAGTCAACAACACTTCATCCATATTAATAACTCGGTTAGAGAGAAGATAGAGGCAAATTGAGTACTTCATGACGTGACGCTAGCCTTAAACCCTCTAAAGCTCTCTACCGAACATTTATCTTTCAACTAATACGCATGCCTCCTGCTTTATCGCTCGATCGCAGCGTCTCCGACCCACATTGTTAGCGGCAAAGGTCAGAACGTAACTGATCAATAGTTTTACAGGACAGAACAAAAATAATAAAAAAACAAGAAGCTGCACGCAGCTTGAACTCCGGCGTATTTTTTGTAACGCGGACTATTTCAGATACCTGCGTGTTTGCCAATTACAACGCACAATCAGATGCGAAAGTACGCACCCACAGTTGATCTCATCTAAAACTAGTCAGAACACGAGTGAACAAAAGTAGAACACGAGCGACTTAAAGTAAGCCAGGGTACCCTAGGGTAACACAGGTAGCCCAAAAATACTAGGGTACAAATACTAAGATGATCTGTTCTAAAACTCCACATGAATCAGGACATGAGCGAACTCGAGTGCACAGCGGTTCACAATTTAATTAACAAAAATTATAATAAACAAATAGTTATAATTGTTTTATAGTCTTAGTTGTCTCGGGTTACCTGTATTTTCAGTGCGGTACCCTATTTTTGTATTTCCGGGCTATCTGTGTTATTCTAGCTTAGCTTAGTTGTGTCGGGTTACTTGTGTTTTTAAGTAAGGTACCCTCTCTTTGTTACGCGTCTTAATAAAGAGAAAAGCTGAAACCTTCCTCACAGCCTCCGCTCAGATGGCTCACATCTGTTTTTTTTTTGCTGGAGTAACGGCTCCTAATTGCGAACCATTGTGTTTTCTTCAATATGGGGACATTTGCTTTGAATTGAGCCACCACACAATCTAAATTTATCAGCGGAGAATCGAACTTGAAAACTAATTTTCTCTGCAAAGTCGCGCAACACAGAAAATATAATAGCAAAACTTATATCTTTAGAATACATCTTTGTTTAGACGCTGTGAACACAAGTAGAACACGAATGCACGCAAGTAGAATACGAATAAACACGAGCAACTTCACGTAAGCTAGGGTACCTAGGATAGCACCGGTAGCCCAAAAATACTAGGATCCAAATACTAGTAGGATCTGAAATATAACTCCACACGAGTCAAACCAGGAGTGAACATGAGTACACTAGCGCTTCATTTAATTAATACAAAACATAATAACAATAACATAATATAAATTGTGTTATCGGCTTAGTTGTTTCGGGTTACCTGTGGTATCAGTGTGTGTCGTCTTTGTAGGTTCGGGTTACCTGTGTTATCCTATTGTTATCAATGCGGTACGGTACTATATATATACTCTATGTATTTTCGGGCTATCTGTGTTATCTAGGGGAGCGCAATAAATTGTTGTAACATGGCTCACTTTTCGGTGGCCGTCCGCATGTCTTGACCTTTTAGACATGTCTCGTTCCAGTCTGCGACCGCGCGAAGCGTGTTACATAGTGCGATATTGATCAGTTGGATGTTGAGTGCCAACTTCAATTGGCAGAGGTTTCTAGTACTTCGAGCTATCAATTGGTCAGGAGTCTATGGTCTTTGTGATGCTGAGGTTTTTTGGCCATCAGAAAGTATATTTAACTTACTTTTCGTACAGTATTTGGACGAGATTGACCGATATTAGATTTTACGCACAATTGTCAATGTCATTAATGTTGTACATCGCATAGTCAGCATCTCTGTTTGCTGCCGTATAAAAAATAGACACTTTCAATCAATATTTCTGGTTCAAAAGTTTCGAAAACTAAGACATAGTGTAGCGCGTTTAACGCTAGAAAGTTCAGCAGTCCGGAAGTCTGTGAAGTGACTAGCGACTTTGAATATTCTTTAGACTGTTTTCCTTTAAACGATATCCAGTCTCCAAGTCGGTTTTCCAAAACGATTTTCTAGTTCTGTTTACAATTATACAGTTATCCAACTGCAATACGATTTGATCTCCCGATAAACCCGCAGGGGAAGCCAGAAGGCACTCTGTCCAACATCCTGCCACAACGCCGGTGAGGTCCGCAAATGAGCACTTCCAAAACATACCAAATGTCAGTTGAGAAAACAATCTTACGAGTTTGCAAGAAATGTCCGGCAGTCAGCCTTAGTTTTTTTTATTAACCAGCAATTTTGCATATAGAACGCAAGAGACTGCTTGTAAAAATGTGACCTCGTTTCCAGACATGTTTTGACTTGTTCTAGACTAGGAAAACACAATTAATTGATAAAATAACAAACGCCCTGTCCTGTCATTCACTTTGATTAGTTATCAGCCGACAAGACGGACAAGTTATCTCGAGTTGTCTCATACTGCTGACCCCGTTATCTAAACGTGTTTGCATACACTTAACTTGAGATTGTATTTCGCTTATGCTATTAGATCTGTTCAGGCAGCGCAGATCGAATGTATTACGTTGTTCGTGTATTTTTACAGTTCCTTTACAAAAACATAGGATTAGAAAGTAGTTAAAAAGAACTGATAGCGCCTCAAAGTCTCACGCTTTGCTCATTCCACATTCCCGTAGTAGTAATTATTCTGTGATGATTTTATGTGATGTAAACAGCGTTAAATAAATCTATAACGTTTAATGCGCATGCCTCCTGCTTTATCGCTCGATCACAGCGTCTCCGACCCACATTGTTAGCGGCAAAGGTCAGAACTGATCAAAAATTTTACAAGAAACATTAATAATAATAATAACAAGAAGCTGCACACAGCTTGAACTCCGGCGTATCTTTTGTAACGCGGATGATCTCATACACCTGCGTGTTTGGCACATTACAACACACAATCAGATATGAAATTACGTACACACTCGATCTCATATAAAACTCCACACGAGTCAGAACACGAGCGACTTCAAGAAAGCCAGGCTACCCTAGGATAACACAGGTAGCCCAAAAATACTAGGATCCAAATACTATGATAATCTGATCTACAACTCCACATGAGTCAGGACACGAGTGAACACGAGTGCACAGCGGTTCATAATTTAATTAACAACAAATATTGTAATAAAAATAACAGGAGTATAATACACAAGAGTGTTCCCGTGATCTTGTGTTGGCCCCTAACACAGTAGATGGTGTGTCTATTTATAGCCGTGAAGTTCTGGTATGCAATTACGTTGTCTTTTGTTCTCTTGCGCTTTAGTATTTTTTAGCAGTTTGAACCGTGTTAATTACAATTGTTCAGTGCATCCTGATTGCTTAAAAGTGACGGCCTTTGTTCCTTCTCGCCGGAAACGCTATGCTAAAAATAACTCTTCCGTCTACAGTGTTGTGTGACAATATAATGTGGGAAGAGGAACACTCCCCTGTAATAATAATAATTGTTTTATCGTCTTAGTTGTTTCGGGTTACCTGTGTAAATGCCGAGTGAAGCTGCAAAAGCAGCCCATTGCGTTACTATCTGTGACCCCGTGTGCGCCCATGAATCGTTGCAGGTGAGCAATGTTTTGATTAGTCTGATATTGTGGTCATTAAAAATATTTGTTTGCAGAAGTACACAGTTTCAAGTTTCGAGTTGACTGCCGTAAATGGTTGGATAGCAAGTAGATTTGGTTACATACATGTATAGAACTTACGAACAATAGAGCCTGATTTCTACGAAATCTAATAGAACAAAAACAGTATTACAAAGTGAATATACAAGAAAAGAAAGACTTACTTATTATATTTTATTCCAATAATTTTAATTAAGGGAAGAGGTCAAAACAATGGTACTCTGGCGGGACTCAATTTTGATGGAAGGGGGGTTGTACCCACCACCTATTTTGGCAAAATCTAGATTTTTGATCACAAATATCTTCTTAAATAAAATACTTATTGAAGAAGTAACTATATGTCTAGTTTCTATAGGAACAGAAGAACGTGTCTACATTAAAATCAGGTATCCTATTTTACAACGCGAGAAAATCACCCTCGAAAAAAGGGGTAGGGGCATTACCGCCACCCACCACCTCTCCTGACAAAATTTGTGTCCCATTCGAAATCCATTGTTTTGACCTCTTCCCTAAGTCTTTTTCTTTAAATATATACATATAGATATATTAACACATAGTACACATACAGTGAATATACAAGTCATATAAAAATATTAAATAGATAAATCATGAAGGCTTAAAGTTAAGTTAAGGCTTAAGGAACAATAAGTGCAAAATATATGCCCTCTGTTTTTTCGGGCTACCTGTGTTATGCTTGTGCAAACAAAACAACTATTAAACTGTTGATTGCTGAAGAGATCGAGTGCCACTACATGGCAATGAAAAACAGCAAATTGCCAGTTGAGGAAACCTTACGAGCTTGCTTAAATGAGTTTGTTTACCAACGGCCGCATAAATGAAAGCTAATATATAATAATAATAATCGATTTATGTAGCGCTAAAGTCCCATAGCGCTTTACAATACGACAAGTATTACAAACTAACTTACTAAAAATGTTACGCAATAATACAGATACTGTAACGTATCGTTTTACAAGTAATTCCCTATTTTATACCAAAAAGAAAATTGAATAATAATAATAATGGCATAAATACTTGGCAAGATATAATATACCAAAAGCTATGAATTAAAAAGACTTGTTTTAACACTATAATTAAAAGAACTAAGACAATCAATCCCGGGGAATCAATAGACCTCATTTCCAGTGGTAATGAGTTCCATAAAATAAGAGCAGATACCAAAAAATCCGGAGTCCACATGATTTCAAATTATACTCCAGGATCTTGAATAAATGCTGACTTGCCGAGCATAGCTTCGGGACTTGTCGAACTAGTAGCTTGTTGAAGTAATTAAATGCTCTTCATTGTTTATTTGTTTCATGAAAGAAGTTCACATGCTTTGGATAACGATTTTCATAATTTCTACCGGATTAAAAACACAATCGAACCCATGAATTTTCCCCGGTGCTTCGAATATGATTTGACCTCGGCAGGAAGCCAGTAATATTCGTTTAGGACCTTTAGATTTAAATTGGGCTTACGAAAGTACAAGCAAACAAATACTCTTGGTAGCTTGAAATTAATGTACTAGGCATATCACAGACACAGATATTTTAAATAGAGCGATAATTAGAACAAAAAGCAATTAACAGACAAACTGAGAGGTTTTTTGCACTCATGAATGCAAAGAATCAGTTCGAATTTATGAGTGAAAAATGCGTCTGCGTCCTTCCAGGCTATGTTTCGATTTCCAAAGTCTTATCCTGTTCAGTTTATACGGTTTCCAATGACAAATCCAACTTCTATTTACTCTTAACAGCCTTTCAAGTCATTCCAGTGTTTCTTTACGGTCATTATGGATTCTTAAGTCATTTCCAGTTCGGATCATACGCTTTATCAAATCAAATCCAGTACAATAATTACGGCTTTAAATCGAGTCAACTTACCTTCTTCGATTTCCTAAAACGGTCTCCAGTTCAGTTCTTCAGGATATTACGTGAATCTCGCCAGAATTTGTCCCGCTTTGAACAACCTGAATCTCCATTGCAACAGTCATGTGACAACAAATATAGATATGCCTTAGAGTAAGAGCGTTGTGTAGTACAATTTAAAGGTAACCGTTTGCACAGACGAAAGCCCGAATAGATTTTTCGTGAAGCATGAACCCTAACCCAGTGTCTTCGTTGAACGCTTGTATGAGATTAAAGCTTGGTCATATCAGATCTCTTGTCATTCACTTTAATTGGTTTTGACTAATTGCTTGACCTCTTATCTGCCAATCGCCTAGAACATCTGATCCCGGATTGTATTTTGATAGCTATGTTTTCAATTCTTTGTTGCCTTTATCAATGACTCATACGGTCCTAGACTAGAAGGCGCCGTAGTTTCGCCTGAGCCCACAATACTTCATCCATATTAATAACTCGATTAGAGAGAAGATAGAGGCAATTTAAGTACTTCATGACGTGACGGTAGCCTTAAACCCTCTAAAACTCTCTAGCGAACATTTATCTTTCAACTAATGCGCATGCCTCCTCTTTATCGCTCGATCACAGCGTCTCCGACCCACATTGTTAGCGGCAGAGGTCAGAACTGATCCAAAATGTTACTTGATTGAACATTAATAATAATAAAAACAAGAAGCTGCACGCAGCTTGAACTCCGGCGTATCTTTTGCAACGTGGATGCTCTCATACACCTGCGTGTTTCGCACATTACGAACGCACAATCAGATGCGAAAGTACGCACAGACAGTCGATCTGATCTAAAACTCCACACGAGTTAGAAAACGAGTGAATACGAATGAACACAAGTAGAACATGAGTTAACACGATCGAGGTCAAATGAGTAAGGCAGGATACTCTAGGATAACACAGATAGCCCAAAAATACAAAGATACAAATGCTGAGGAACTATTCTAAATCTCCACACGAGTCAGAACACGAGTACACTAGCGATTCATAGTTAAGGTGATAACTCACTTTCGGTATCGGAGAATCTACGGATTGTAGCGGGTAGAAGTGCCATACAATTCTCAACAAGAGGCTGCGTGCAGCCTTAACTCGGGTTGTATACACATAATCATCACCCGCGCCTTCTCTTCTCCTGTATTTTTTTATTTTAATGTTCCGCATTCTTTACATTCCAGACATTCCATTCTAGGGCGTGGTCACATGGGAGGGGTGGTCCTCACTCCTTTCCGCTCTCTGCTCCCCTAGTATATGTATGTAAATTAGAGATGTTTTTCTCGTATGTAAATTAAAGAAGTTGCCCTTTTACTGTAAACACTACTCATGTAACACACGTCTACAATTTGCAGTCTGTTGTTCTGTTGTACTACAGGTTCCGAGTACTAATAGATGATTGATTGTCTCAATGTTTATATTTATCCCATATTATAAGTTATACTAGAAGTAATCTTACATTATCAAAGTGCATTCGACATATTTTTTTTAAGAGAAAGGACTGGGCTTCTGTGGTAACCCAAAAGACTGAAACTGATTGCTGCAATAATGCATGTAGAGTGTGGGTGTAAATAATCCTGATCAAAAATATTTGTTTTTAACTAATGTGCAAATTTTGAATGCCCTGACTTATAAGTTAATATACAAGGGGATGCATCTGGGTATAAAACTGTAATTATCATTGGATACGATGCTTATGTGGCTATATAAGTACATGTGTGTTTTATATGGTTATCATTCATTTGAGCATTTGTAGCACATTTTGCTGTGTGGTATACAGTGTAAAGCAATAATTGGAATTAGTGTAGAACACAATCAACCCTTATTGCTAGCTACGGCTATTCAGATGTGTATAAACTGCATTCCAGTTCCTAGCATTCGCAATACTAAGTAAACTCCAGTGTATAACATAAACTATATGTATGTGCCCAGTTCCTTCGGAGCATTCAAACTATTTTTAAAGTGAGAACAAGGTTGGCTGCAGAATACTGAGTGTCCTGATTGTTAGTTGCAGTATAATTTATGATCAATGTTGGTACTGAGCCGGGTCCTGGCTTTGATCAGCCTCTTATGGTTGTTTCAGGTCTCGTTAGAAATTCAGTGTAGATTAATTGAGTTGGGAACACAGCAATGAACTCAGTACTTTGAATTTCCCTCACCTTGTACTGTGCTGATATTCAAGTTCATTGGCATATCAAAATGTTGTTATAGAACTCTTTGCCTGAATGTAGTGTTAATTTGTATAACCAAGATGCACACATGCATGTGTCACTGATTGTAGTGTCACAACTCGCACAACCAAAGGGTGTCTAGAAAACTGACCTAGTTTCTCTTCAGCCAGGCATGATTTATAGTATCTTACTGTTTGTAGTTTTGGTACTTGTATGTACAGCGAAAAGCAGAATCCAATACTGCGAGCGAGCCAACAGAATGCACTCGGGTTCAGCACAAATTATGGCCGAGTTGATTTTCAACTTCGTCTTCAAGGTGCAGAACAGACCATGTTTGACTTGATATATAGTTTGGACATCAGACTTTCTCGAATGCCCCAGAGGTAACACACACTTTCCTCAGGCTTTGATAAATCGTACTTGCAAACCGTTTATAAACATCGCATTTGATTTTTTGAAAACAACAAGGCAACATACACAGCAAAACAAAACCACCGGCGAGCGAAAACCAAACGCAATGCCAATGGCGAGACGCAGAGCACATGCCTGTAAAGTCGTGCGCGCGCATCATGTATTTACCAGTTCCCCGGCCGAGATAATTTATTCCAAAAAGTACAAACACTCGATTTATTTCGCCTGGGAAAGCACAGGTAGCCCACCCATGAACGCAATCACTTTGCTTCCCGTTCGCCGAAGTACTAGATTCGGCTACCATGTCTATTTATGTCATATGCAGTTGACTTTAAGCCACCGGTTTTGAAAATCATCCTTATTTTTTAAATCGCTCCAAAATTACCAGAGTTGAAATACAGTGTACTTCAGCTTTGTTGAAAGTAATCCCAACGAACACTCTTCTTCCCGGCCGAACCACAGACAATGATGGGCTTCGGCCGCAAAGCCAAACAACACGAAACTCGTCCGCTTCGATTTTGTCTATAGAGCCATTTCCTCCGTTTATCAGCTGTAACACAAGCTGCTGGGACGTTTAGGGTTTCGAGTCCTTCATCAGTGCAATTAGGGAAGAGATATAAACTACAATAAATACTTTCCGAGACAAACAGACTTGACTGTATACGCGGCGTGATGGCGATAATTTCACAAGTTCACTCGCGCTCGCGACGAGTTGAGCCATTTGAAAAATCAAGGACCCTGGAACGAGCTGAGAAGGCGGCTGTATTTCAGGCTAGTTATCAAACTCAATGCAATGAGGGTTTCTTCAGTTTTCCCCATATTAACAGACATGTAATGTCTCTCAATCCAGTAGAAAGACTCTAGCTATTCTGTCGTAAAACATGCCTTAGCTGTGTAGTTGACCTGACAGTTCAGTTACCCATTGACAGACGGTGGTATTGCCTAATTTTACGGCCGGGAATAGATTTCTGACAATAAAGTAAAGTAAAGTAAAGCAACTTTATTTAACGTCGGTAACTCGTGACAGTCTGATGAGACTGATAAACTAGAGGCCGACGGGAGTCCTACGATTTTACGTCCTTATCCGAGAAGACGTGAAGGTCTAACCATTTGCAGTTGTTTCACAAAGGCAGCACCTTCTACTCAGTTATTTTAAGACCCTGAGTGTTGGTCCGGCCGGGGTTTGAACCCGCGACCTCCCGCTCAACAGACCGGAGCTTAACAACTGAGCTAACCGGGAGGCTCATAGAAATCGATATCTCCTTGTCTCGCCTTGTCTGAGAGCTTTGACCTTTGTTATCTGAGCGCGCCTGACGAAATCTACCCTGAGATTATAATTCGATACCTTTTATATCTAAACGTGTTTAGAAACACTTAAGCTGAGATTGTATTTCGCTTACGTTTTTATATCTGTCCAGACAGCGCAGATCTAATGTATTACGTTGTTCGTGTATTTTTAGGTCTATAACAGTTCTTTTACAAGAATCAGAAGATTAAAAAGTAGTTAAAAAGAACTGTAGCGCCTCGAAGTCTCACATGTTGCTCATTTCACATTCCCACAGTGGCAATTATACGGTGATGATAGTATGTGATGTAAACAGTGTTAAATAAATCTATAACGTTTAATGCGCATGCCTCCTGCTTTATCGCTCGATCACAGCGTCTTCGACCCACATTGTTAGTTGCAAAGGTCTGAACTGATCAACTTCTGTCGTTGATAGAACAAAAAAAATAATAATAATAAAAAAAAGACACAGACTGCATTTTAAGACTCCGGCTGCTGCCCCAGCAGCGCCGGAGTAAAAAGACGCAGACTGCATTTTAAGACTCCGGCTGCTGCCATAGCAGCGCCGGAGTAAAAAAAAGACACAGACTGCATTTTAAGACTCCGGCTGCTGCCATAGCAGAGCCGGAGTAACAAGAAGCTGCACGCAGCTTGAACTCCGACGTATTTTTGGTAACGCGGACTATTTCAGATACCTGCGTGTTTGCCAATTACAACGCACAATCAGATGCGAAAGTTCGCACCCACAGTTGATCTCATCTAAAACTAGTCAGAACACGAGTGACAAAAGTAGAACACGAGCGACTTAAAGTAAGCCAGGGTACCCTAGGGTAACACAGGTAGCCCAAAAATACTAGGGTCCAAATACTAAGATGATCTGTTCTAAAACTCCACATGAATCAGGACATGAGCGAACTCGAGTGCACAGCGGTTCACAATTTAATTAACAAAAATTATAATAAACAAATATAGTTATAATTGTTTTATAGTCTTAGTTGTCTCGGGTTACCTGTATTTTCAGTGCGGTACCCTATTTTTGTATTTCCGGGCTATCTGTGTTATTCTAGCTTAGCTTAGTTGTGTCGGGTTACTTGTGTTTTTAAGTAAGGTACCCTCTCTTTGTTACGCGTCTTAATAAAGAGAAAAGCTGAAACCTTCCTCACAGCCTCCGCTCAGATGGCTCACATCTGTGTTTTTTTTTGCTGGAGTAACGGCTCCTAATTGCGAACCATTGTGTTTTCTTCAATATGGGGACATTTGCTTTGAATTGAGCCACCACACAATCTAAATTTATCAGCGGAGAATCGAACTTGAAAACTAATTTTCTCTGCAAAGTCGCGCAACACAGAAAATATAATAGCAAAACTTATATCTTTAGAATACATCTTTGTTTAGACGCTGTGAACACAAGTAGAACACGAATGCACGCAAGTAGAATACGAATAAACACGAGCAACTTCACGTAAGCTAGGGTACCTAGGATAGCACCGGTAGCCCAAAAATACTAGGATCCAAATACTAGTAGGATCTGAAATATAACTCCACACGAGTCAAACCAGGAGTGAACATGAGTACACTAGCGCTTCATTTAATTATAAAACATAATAATAATAACATAATATAAATTGTGTTATCGGCTTAGTTGTTTCGGGTTACCTGTGGTATCAGTGTGTGTCGTCTTTGTAGGTTCGGGTTACCTGTGTTATCCTATTGTTATCAATGCGGTACGGTACTATATATACTCTATGTATTTTCGGGCTATCTGTGTTATCTAGGGGAGCGCAATAAATTGTTGTAACATGACTCACGTTCGGTGGCCGTCCGCATGTCTTGATCTTTTAGACATGTCTCGTTCCAGTCTGCGACCGCGCGAAGCGTGTTACATAGTGCGATGTTGATCAGTTGGATGTTGAGTGCCAACTTCAATTGGCAGAGGTTTCTAGTACTTCGAGCTATCAATTGGTCAGGAGTCTATGCACTTTGTGATGCTGAGGTTTTTTGGCCATCAGAAAGTATATTCAACTTACTTTTCGTACAGTGTTTGGACGGGATTGACCGATATTAGATTTTACGCACAATTGTCAATGTCATTAATGTTGCACATCTAGAACAGAACATTTGACCAAATGTTTTCAATTTTTTTCTTCGCATAGTCAGCATCTCTGTTTGCTGCCGTATAAAAAATAGACACTTTCAATCAATATTTCTGGTTCAAAAGTTTCGAAAACTAAGACATAGTGTAGCGCGTTTAACGCTAGAAAGTTCAGCAGTCCGGAAGTCTGTGAAGTGACTAGCGACTTTGAATATTCTTTAGACTGTTTTCCTTTAAACGATATCCAGTCTCCAAGTCGGTTTTCCAAAACGCTTTTCTAGTTCAATCTGTTTACAATTATACAGTTATCCAACTGCAATACGATTTGATCTCCCGATAAACCCGCAGGGGAAGCCAGAAGGCACTCTGTCCAACATCCTGCCACAACGCCGGTGAGGTCCGCAAATGAGCACTTCCAAAACATACCAAATGTCAGTTGAGAAAACAATCTTACGAGTTTGCAAGAAATGTCCGGCAGTCAGCCTTAGTTTTATTTATTAACCAGCAATTTTGCATATAGAACGCAAGAGACTGCTTGTAAAAATGTGACCTCGTTTCCAGACATGTTTTGACTTGTTCTAGACTAGGAAAACACAATTAATTGATAAAATAACAAACGCCCTGTCCTGTCATTCACTTTGATTAGTTATCAGCCGACAAGACGGACAAGTTATCTCGAGTTGTCTCATACAGCTGACCCCGTTATCTAAACGTGTTTGCATACACTTAACTTGAGATTGTATTTCGCTTATGCTATTAGATCTGTTCAGGCAGCGCAGATCGAATGTATTACGTTGTTCGTGTATTTTTACAGTTCCTTTACAAAAACATAGGATTATAAAGTAGTTAAAAAGAACTGATAGCGCCTCAAAGTCTCACGTTTTGCTCATTCCACATTCCCGTAGTGGTAATTATTCTGTGATGATTTTATGTGATGTAAACAGCGTTAAATAAATCTATAACGTTTAATGCGCATGCCTCCTGCTTTATGGCTCGATCACAGCGTCTCCGACCCACATTGTTAGCGGCAAAGGTCTGATCTGATCAACTTCTGTCGCCGATAGAACAACAAAAAATATATATATATAATAAAAATATAAAATAGATAAATGATGAAGGCTTAAAGTAAGTAACAATAAGTGCAAAATATATGCCCTCTGTTTTTTTCGGGCTACCTGTGTTATCCTCGTGCAAAGAAAACAACTATGAAACTGTTGATTGCTGAAGAGATTGAGTGCCACTGCATGGCAATTAAAATCAGCAAATTGCCAGTTGAGCAAACCTTATGAGTTTGCTTAACCGTTCTGAGTTTCTTTATCAACGGCCGCATAAATATAAGCTAATATATAATAATAATAATCGATTTATGTAGCGCTATTTCCTAAAGTCCTATAGCGCTTTACAATACAACTAATTTACTAAATATGTTACGCAATAATACAGATACTGTAACGTCTCGTTTTACAAGTAATTCCCTATTTTATACCAAAAAGAAAATTGAATAATAATAACAATAATAATAATGGCTTAAATACTTGGCAACATATAATATACCAAAAGCTTTGAATTAAAAGGTCTTGTTTTAACACTAGAATTAAAAGAACTAAGACAATCAATCCCGGGGAATCAATAGACCTCATTTCCAGTGGTAATGAGTTCCATAAAATATATAGGAACAGATACCGAAAAAGCCCGGAGTCCATGATTTCAACTGATACTTCGGGACCTTGAGTAAATGTTGACTTGCCGAGCGTAGCTTCTGGACTTGTCGAACTAGTAGCTTGTCGAAGTAAAATGCTCTCATTGTTTATTTGTTTCATGAAAGAAGTAGACATGCACTTTGGGTAACGAATTTCATTATTTCTAGCGGATTAAAAACACAATCGAACCCATAAATGTTCCCCGGATGCTTCGAATATGATTTGACCTCGGCAGGAAGCCAGTGTATTCCTGTACGAGTGGGACTTTTCACAACCACGCTTGGTAGTTTGACATGTACTCGACATCACAGACACATAGACTTTAAAACAGAGCGATAATTAAAATAAAAGAACGAAAAGCACATTAACAGACTATAGAATCCTCGTAAGTCTTGCAACGATACCGAAACACGATCCCGTAAATTTTGAATGAGTAAGTCTATTGCGTCTTGACAACACAGTGACAAGTCTTGAATAAAATCCCGTTCGTTAAGTCGAGTTTTAATTTAATTGAGGTCTGGCACACAATCTTGGCCCGTAGATAATTCCGATTTGTATCCTTTGTCGTGAAACTGTCGGCAGAGTCCGCTGCAAGTGGGTGGACAATCTTTAGAGAATTCTGTGTGCCACCGGGCCGACGCACGACTGCATAACTAAATTATGCAAAGGTCTGCGGGTCGATCTGATATCCCTTGAAGCCTTGAAGAGACATACTTGTCATCTAGAATCCAGAACAACACTTCTATTGAACTTGCAATGAAACGAAGTCTAGAGTCTTGACAACACAGTGAAAAGTCGGAAAAGGAAGCCTTCGTTATTAAAGTCTGGAGTCTGGACTTAATAAGCCTGGCACACAATATTGGCCCGTAGCTCGTAGATAGGATCAAAGTATGGTAACGAGAGTCACTGGTATTACAACGCACTGTGTATACACACTGGAACAAGATATGACAGACCATAGCGGCATGTAACGCAACGTCGAATCAAATATTATAATATTAGCGCTGCCCAAAATAAACCAATTGTTATCTGTGGATTGATCACATTTAGTCTAATTGCTTGATCCTGCTATCTGCAGTCTGCCTAGCACATCTAACCTCAGATTGTATTTCGATACCTAAGTGTTTCAAGTTTATCAATTACTTATGCGGTCCTAGACTAGAAGGCGCCGTAGTTTCGCCTGAGTCAACAATACTTCATCCATATTAATAACTCGGTTAGAGAGAAGATAGAGGCAAATTAAGTACTTCATGACGTGACGGTAGCCTTAAACCCTCTAAAACTCTCTACTGAACATTTATCTTTCAACTAATGCGCATGCCTCCTGCTTTATCGCTCGATCACAGCATCTCCGACCCACATTGTTAGCGGCAAAGGTCAGAACTGATCAAAAATTTTACAAGAAACATTAATAATAATAATAAACAAGAAGCTGCACGCAGCTTGAACTCCGGCGTATCTTTTTTAACGCGGATTATCTCATACACCTGCGTGTTTGGCACAATCAGATATGAAAGTACGCACACAGTCGATCTCATATATAACTCCACACGAGTCAGAACACGAGCGACTTCAAGAAAGCCAGGCTACCACAGGATAACACAGGTAGCCCAAAAATACTAGGATCCAAATACTATGATCATCTGATCTAAAACTCCACATGAGTCAGGACACGAGTGAACACGAGTGCACAGCATTGGGACCTCTCCTGTTTGTCATTTTCATAAATGATTTATCGCTCCACACTAATGAATCTACCATCGACATGTATGCTGACGACACGACACAAACTGTATCCGGGAAGACTCTAGAAGCCATTGAGCAAAAGTTAATAGAAGGATTCAAACCAATCCAGGCCTGGGCTTCTCATAATAAAATGGTTATCAACACCACGAAAACGAAAGTCATGCTCGTTGGAAGCAAACGCAAAATTTCGGCGCTCGATCGCGATATAAGCATTGAAGTGAATAACACGAAACTGCAGTCAACTGAATCGATTAAACTACTTGGTGTACATATTGACAAATCATTATCATGGAATATCCACATTGATTATACTGAAAAGAAGGTTTCGCAACGTATCGGATTACTTAACCGCAATAAAAGGTACATACCTCACGCAGAAAGAATAATGACTATTTTATAATGCACTAATTAAGCCTGTGATCGAGTACTTTGCCACAGTTTGGGGTGGATGCTCCATAGAAGGTAAGTACCGCCTTCTTAGATTACAAAAACGAGCTGCTCGAATTATATTAGACGCACCTGCACTTAGCCCTTCCGTTCCCTTATTTAATACACTTAGCTGGATTCCTATCCATGAAGTCTGTAATTACTTGAGCTGTATATTAATGTTTAAGATTTTAAATGGCTATGCACCAGCCTATCTTTCAGATGGCATTAAACCTATTAAGAAAGTACACAGAATACACACTCGCTCGTCTAGGTTTAATGTACAGATTCCAAAGATATCCCTAACAACAGCAGGCGGCAGATCATTTGCTTTTAGAGCCTCATCATTGTGGAATTCATTACCAGTTGATGTTAAAGATGTATCCTCTTTGAATATGTTCAAGTCCAAATACTTTTATAATATTTTATTCAGTGCAACAGAAGTTAATTGACCATTTTAAAGTTTAGCTTTTTGTAATTCACTTATCTTAATCTCTCAGTCTCTAGTCAATATATATGTACTCGTTCAATTTCTAGATTATTTTAGATCGATTTAGCTATATGTTATTAGTTAGTAATTGTGGTTCTGATTTCAATTGTATATAATGTACATCTTAGTTTTATCCGTAGTTTTTATCATATTTGCTACCTATATGTAAAGTTATATTTTATACTTAAATTAGTAGTTGAGGGCCACAAGTTTGTAAGCTTTGCTTTTGGGTGTTACACTCTTTAAATAAAGAATATTATTACAGCGGTTCATAATTTAATTAACAAAAAAATATTGTAATAAAAAAATAACAGGAGTGTTCCTGTGTCCTTGTGTTGGCCCCTAACACAGTAGATGGTGTGTCTATTTATAGCCGTGAAGTTCTGGTATGCAATTACATTGTATTTTGTTCTCTTACGCTTTAGTATTTTTTTGCAGTTTGAACCGTGTTAATTACAATTTTTCAGTGCATCCTGATTGGTTAAAAGTGACGGCCTTTGTTCCTTCTCGCGGGAAACGCTATGCTAAAAATAACACTACCGTCTACGGTGTTGTGTGACAATATAATGTGGGAAGAGGAACACCCCTCTGTAATAATAATAATTGTTTTATCGTCTTAGTTGTTTCGGGTTACCTGTGTATCAGTGCGGTACCAGACCAAAACAAATTGCATCCAAATACTATGAGGATCTGATCTAGAACACCACACGAGTGAACACAAGTACACTAGCTACCATTTCATCATTTAATTAACCACATTTACAATTAAAAACAAATTATGTTATCGTCTTTGTTTCGGGTTACCTGTGTAAATGCCGCGTGAAGCTGCAAAAGCAGCAGATCGCGTTACTACCTGTGACCCTGTGTGCATCCATGAATCGTTTCATGTGAGCAATGTTTTGATTAGTCTGATATTGTAGTCATTAAAAGTTTAAAGTTTCGAGTTGACTGCCGTAAATGGTTGGATAGCAAGTATATTTGGTTACAAACATGTATAGAACTTACGAACAATAGAGCCTGATTTCTACGAAATCTAATAGAACAAAAACAGTATGTAGACTTATGATTACAGAGTTACAAAGTGAATATACAAGAAAATAAAGACTTAATTAAAATTATTGGAATAAAATATAATATTGGGCCGCGTCAGGCAAAAAGGGCCCGGACGACATTCAAGCTAAATAATTCCTACAATGGTGTTCCAAATAACAGGTTGAAGATTGTATTGTAATCTTGACGAAGAGCGCTACATTTAATTCCTAACAATAAATGTCAGTTTCAAGAAATTGACGACAAAAAGCAGGGGTGAAATTTACGTGATTTTGATGCAAGGGCCCGATTACAAATATGACCACAAAAATTAGGAATCCTGTCAGAGGGGATGATTTTGATGTATGACATTCATTTATACGTGCTGGCATTAAAGAGTAAAACATAAATAAGATGAACCAGATGATCACTTTTTGGCCAACAAATGTGTTTTCTTCAGTCATTCTGCTCCCCGTAGCTCATAATATGATTTGAGCAATAGTACAAGTTACACCTTGAAACAATTGTCTGATGATAAGGAATCATTTGCGTCTGCTAAAATTATTATCACACCCTTGTGTAAAAATATCGTAAATTTCGTCTTCGATTTCACTTGTCAATTTCATGAAATCAACAATACTTGTTAGTAGCACAATGTGGCGCTCGCGATGCATATTGTAATCGCACCACAAGTATAAAAAACATGGTAGAATTTCAAAATACATTTACATATTATGTCGTCTGGGCCCTTTTTGCCTGACGCGGCCCAATTATATTTTTTACTTTTTCTTTAAATATATACATATAAATATATTAACACATAGTACACCTACAGTGAATATACAAGTCATATAAAAATATTAAATAGATAAATGATGAAGGCTTAAAGTTAAGTTAAGGCTTAAGGAACAATAAGTGCAAAATATATGCCCTCTGTTTTTTCGGGCTACCTGTGTTATCTTTGTGCAAACACTGAAAACAACTATGAAACTGTTGATTGCTGAAGAGATCGAGTGCCACTACATGGCAATTAAAATCAGCAAATTGCCAGTTCAGGAAACCTTACGAGCTTGCTTAACCGTTATGAGTTTGTTTATCAACGGCCGCATAAATATAAGCTAATATATAATAATAATAATCGATTTATGTAGCGTTATTCCCTAAAGTCCTATAGCGCTTTACAATACAACAAGTATTAAAAACTAACTTACTAAAAATGTTACGCAATAATGCAATCGTTTTACAAGTAATTCCCTATTTTATACCAAAAAGAAAATTTAATAATAATAACAATAATAATAATGGCTTAAATACTTGGCAACATAAAATATACCAAAAGCTTTTAATTAAAGGACTTGTTTTAACACTAGAATTAAAAGAACTAAGACAATCAATCCCAGGGAATCAATAGACCTCATTTCCAGTGGTAATGAGTTCCATAAAATAGGAGCAGATACCGAAAAAGCCCGGAGTCCATGATTTCAACTGATACTTCGGGACCTTGAGTAAATGTTGACTTGGCGAGCGTAGCTTCTGGACTTGTCGAACTAGTAGCTTGTCGAAGTAAAATGCTCTCGTTGTTTATTTGTTTCATGAAAGAAGTAGACATGCGCTTTGGGTAACGAATATCATTATTTCTAGCGGATAAAAAACACAATTTTCCCCGGATGCTTCGAATATGATTTGACCTCGGCAGGAAGCCAGTGTATTCCTGTACGAGTGGGACTTTTCACAACCACGCTTGGTAGTTTGAAATGTACTCGACATCACAGACACAGTCTAGAGTTTTAACTTAATTGAAGTCTGGCACACAATCTTGGCCCGTAGATAATTCCGATTTGTATCCTTTGTCGTGAAACTGTTGGC